>OY744482.1:270071746-270671746 GCA_963556165.1 Tipula helvola
GTAATTGTAATACAAACGGCCATTTGGATCGGTCGAATATTTCTACACTTTCCGTGGAAAATTCAATTTTTTTGAAAATCAACTGAACTATAGCCCACAAATTTAGAGCCACAAAATTCGAAAATCTGCAAATGTGCTCCGATTTCGATGATTGATACCTCTATCAATAGGCGTTGAGACCTGTAATTGTATGATAATACAAACGGCCATTTGGATCGGTCGAATATTTCTACACTTTCCGTGGAAAATTCAATTTTTTTGAAAATCAACTGAACTATAGCCCACAAATTCAGAGCCACAAAAATCGAAAATCTGCAAATGTGCTCCGATTTCGATGATTGATACCTCTATCAATAGGCGTTGATACCTGTAATTGTCATACCAAAGGCCATTTGGATCGGTCGAATATTTCTACACGTTTCGTGAAAAATTCAATTTTTTTGAAAATCAACTGAACTATAGCCCACAAATTTAGAGCCACAAAATTCGAAAATCTGCAAATGTGCTCCGATTTCGATGATTGATACCTCTATCAATAGGCGTTGAGACCTGTAATTGTCATACCAACGGCCATTTGGATCGGTCGAATATTTCTACACGTTTCGTGAAAAATTCAATTTTTTTGAAAATCAACTGAACTATAGCCCACAAATTCAGAGCCACAAAATTCGAAAATCTGCAAATGTGCTCCGATTTCGATGATTGATACCTCTATCAATAGGCGTTGAGACCTGTAATTGTCATGCCAACGGCCATTTGGATCGGTCGAATATTTCTACACTTTCCGTGGAAAATTTAATTTTATTGAAAATCAACTGAACTATAGCCCACAAATTCAGAGCCACAAAATTCGAAAATCTGCAAATGTGCTCCGATTTCGATGATTGATACCTCTATCAATAGGCGTTGAGACCTGTAATTGTAATACAAACGGCCATTTGGATCGGTCGAATATTTCTACACTTTCCGTGGAAAATTCAATTTTTTTGAAAATCAACTGAACTATAGCCCACAAATTCAGAGCCACAAAAATCGAAAATCTGCAAATGTGCTCCGATTTCGATGATTGATACCTCTATCAATAGGCGTTGAGACCTGTAATTGTCATACCAACGGCCATTTGGATCGGTCGAATATTTCTACACGTTTCGTGGAAAATTCAATTTTTTGAAAATCAACTGAACTATAGCCCACAAATTCAGAGCCACAAAATTCGAAAATCTGCAAATGTGCTCCGATTTCGATGATTGATACCTCTATCAATAGGCGTTGAGACCTGTAATTGTCATACAAACGGCCATTTGGATCGGTCGAATATTTCTACACTTTCCGTGGAAAATTCAGTTTTTTTGAAAATCAACTGAACTATACCCCACAAATTCAGAGCCACAAAAATCCCAAATTTGAAAATGTGCTCCGATTTCGATGATTGATACCTCTGTCAATAGGCGTTGAGACCTGTAATTGTCATACAAACGGCCATTTGGATCGGTCGAATAATCCTACACTTTCAGGGAAAATTAATTTTTTTTGAAAATCAACTGAACTATAGCCCACAAATTCAGAGCCACAAAATTCGAAAATCTGCAAATGTGCTCCGATTTCGATGATTGATACCTCTATCAATAGGCGTTGAGACCTGTAATTGTCATACCAACGGCCATTTGGATCGGTCGAATATTTCTACACTTTCCGTGGAAAATTCAATTTTTTTGAAAATCAACTGAACTACAGCCCACAAATTCAGTGCCACAAAATTCGAAAATCTGCCAATGTGCTTTGATTTCTTATTGATACCTCTATCAATAGGCATTGAGACCTCTAATTGTCATACAAACGGCCATTTGGATCGGTCGAATATTTCTACACGTTTCGTGGAAAATTCAGTTTTTTTGAAAATCAACTGAACTATAGCCCACAAATTCAGAGCCACAAAATTCGAAAATCTGCAAATGTGCTCCGATTTCGATGATTGATACCTCTATCAATAGGCGTTGAGACCTGTAATTGTCATACCAACGGCCATTTGGATCGGTCGAATATTTCTACACTTTCCGTGGAAAATTCAATTTTTTTGAAAATCAACTGAACTACAGCCCACAAATTCAGTGCCACAAAATTCGAAAATCTGCCAATGTGCTTTGATTTCTTATTGATACCTCTATCAATAGGCATTGAGACCTCTAATTGTCATACAAACGGCCATTTGGATCGGTCGAATATTTCTACACGTTTCGTGGAAAATTCAGTTGTTTTCAAAATCAACTGAATTATAGCCCACAAATTCAGAGCCACAAAAATCGAAAATCTGCCAATGTGCTCCGATTTCGATGATTGATACCTCTATCAATAGGCGTTGAGACCTGTAATTGTCATACAAACGGCCATTTGGATCGGTTGAATATTTCTACACGTTTCGTGGAAAATTCAGTTTTTTTGAAAATCAACTGAATTATAGCCCACAAATTCAGAGCCACAAAAATCGAAAATCTGCCAATGTGCTCCGATTTCGATGATTGATACCTCTATCAATAGGCGTTAAGACCCGTAATTGTCATACAAACGGCCATTTGGATCGGTCGAATATTTCTACACGTTTCGTGGAAAATTCAGTTGTTTTCAAAATCAACTGAATTATAGCCCACAAATTCAGAGCCACAAAATTCGAAAATCTGCAAATGTGCTCCGATTTCGATGATTGATACCTCTATCAATAGGCGTTGAGACCTGTAATTGTCATACAAACGGCCATTTGGATCGGTCGAATAATCCTACACTTTCAGGGAAAATTAATTTTTTTTGAAAATCAACTGAACTATAGCCCACAAATTCAGAGCCACAAAAATCGAAAATCTGCCAATGTGCTCCGATTTCGATGATTGATACCTCTGTCAATAGGCGTTGAGACCTGTAATTGTCATACAAACGGCCATTTGGATCGGTCGAATATTTCTACACTTTCCGTGGAAAATTCAATTTTTTTGAAAATCAACTGAACTACAGCCCACAAATTCAGAGCCACAAAATTCGAAAATCTGCAAATGTGCTCCGATTTCGATGATTGATACCTCTATCAATAGGCGTTGAGACCTGTAATTGTCATACAAACGGCCATTTGGATCGGTCGAATATTTCTACACGTTTCGTGGAAAATTCAGTTGTTTTGAAAATCAACTGAATTATAGCCCACAAATTCAGAGCCACAAAATTCGAAAATCTGCAAATGTGCTCCGATTTATTATTGACACCTCTATCAATAGGCGTTGAGACCTGTAATTGTCATACCAACGGCCATTTGGATCGGTCGAATATTTCTACACGTTTCGTGGAAAATTCAATTTTTTTGAAAATCAACTGAACTACAGCCCACAAATTCAGAGCCACAAAATTCGAAAATCTGCAAATGTGCTCCGATTTCGATGATTGATACCTCTATCAATAGGCGTTGAGACCTGTAATTGTCATACAAACGGCCATTTGGATCGGTCGAATAATCCTACACTTTCAGGGAAAATTAATTTTTTTTGAAAATCAACTGAACTATAGCCCACAAATTCAGAGCCACAAAAATCGAAAATCTGCCAATGTGCTCCGATTTCGATGATTGATACCTCAGTCAATAGGCGTTGAGACCTGTAATTGTCATACAAACGGCCATTTGGATCGGTCGAATATTTCTACACTTTCCGTGGAAAATTCAATTTTTTTGAAAATCAACTGAACTACAGCCCACAAATTCAGAGCCACAAAATTCGAAAATCTGCAAATGTGCTCCGATTTCGATGATTGATACCTCTATCAATAGGCGTTGAGACCTGTAATTGTCATACAAACGGCCATTTGGATCGGTCGAATATTTCTACACTTTCCGTGGAAAATTCAATTTTTTTGAAAATCAACTGAACTACAGCCCACAAATTCAGAGCCACAAAATTCCAAAATCTGCAAATGTGCTCCGATTTATTATTGACACCTCTATCAATAGGCGTTGAGACCTGTAATTGTCATACCAACGGCCATTTGGATCGGTTGAATATTTCTACACGTTTCGTGGAAAATTCAGTTGTTTTGAAAATCAACTGAATTATAGCCCACAAATTCAGAGCCACAAAAATCGAAAATCTGCAAATGTGCTCCGATTTCGATGATTGATACCTCTATCAATAGGCGTTGAGACCCGTAATTGTCATACCAACGGCCATTTGGATCGGTCGAATATTTCTACACTTTCCGTGGAAAATTCAATTTTTTTGAAAATCAACTGAACTACAGCCCACAAATTCAGAGCCACAAAATTCGAAAATCTGCAAATGTGCTCCGATTTCGATGATTGATACCTCTATCAATAGGCGTTGAGACCTGTAATTGTCATACAAACGGCCATTTGGATCGGTTGAATATTTCTACACGTTTCGTGGAAAATTCAGTTGTTTTGAAAATCAACTGAATTATAGCCCACAAATTCAGAGCCACAAAAATCGAAAATCTGCCAATGTGCTCCGATTTCGATGATTGATACCTCTGTCAATAGGCGTTGAGACCTGTAATTGTCATACAAACGGCCATTTGGATCGGTCGAATATTTCTACACTTTCCGTGAAAAATTCAATATTTTTGAAAATCAACTGAACTACAGCCCACAAATTCAGAGCCACAAAATTCGAAAATCTGCAAATGTGCTCCGATTTCGATGATTGATACCTCTATCAATAGGCGTTGAGACCTGTAATTGTCATACCAACGGCCATTTGGATCGGTCGAATATTTCTACACTTTCCGTGGGAAATTCAATTTTTTTGAAAATCAACTGAACTACAGCCCACAAATTCAGAGCCACAAAATTCGAAAATCTGCAAATGTGCTCCGATTTCGATGATTGATACCTCTATCAATAGGCGTTGAGACCCGTAATTGTCATACCAACGGCCATTTGGATCGGTCGAATATTTCTACACTTTCCGTGGAAAATTCAATTTTTTTGAAAATCAACTGAACTACAGCCCACAAATTCAGAGCCACAAAATTCGAAAATCTGCAAATGTGCTCCGATTTCTTATTGATACCTCTATCAATAGGCGTTGAGACCTGTAATTGTCATACAAACGGCCATTTGGATCGGTTGAATATTTCTACACGTTTCGTGGAAAATTCAGTTGTTTTGAAAATCAACTGAATTATAGCCCACAAATTCAGAGCCACAAAAATCGAAAATCTGCCAATGTGCTCCGATTTCGATGATTGATACCTCTATCAATAGGCGTTGAGACCCGTAATTGTCATACCAACGGCCATTTGGATCGGTCGAATATTTCTACACTTTCCGTGGAAAATTCAATTTTTTTGAAAATCAACTGAACTACAGCCCACAAATTCAGAGCCACAAAATTCGAAAATCTGCAAATGTGCTCCGATTTCGATGATTGATACCTCTATCAATAGGCGTTGAGACCCGTAATTGTCATACCAACGGCCATTTGGATCGGTCGAATATTTCTACACTTTCCGTGGAAAATTCAATTTTTTTGAAAATCAACTGAACTATAGCCCACAAATTCAGAGCCACAAAAATCGAAAATCTGCCAATGTGCTCCGATTTCGATGATTGATACCTCTATCAATAGGCGTTGAGACCCGTAATTGTCATACAAACGGCCATTTGGATCGGTCGAATATTTCTACACTTACCGTGGAAAATTCAGTTTTTTTAAAAATCAACAGAACTATAGCCCACAAATTCAGAGCCACAAAAATTCCAAATTTGCAAATGAGCTCCGATTTCGATGATTGATACCTCTGTTAATAGGCGTTGAGACCTGTAATTGTCATACAAACGGCCATTTGGATCGGTCGAATTATCCTACACTTTCCGGGAAAATTAATTTTTTTTTTAAATCAACTGAATTATAGCCCACAAATTCAGAGCCACAAAATTCAAAAATCTGCAAATGTGCTCCGATTTCTTATTGATACCTCTATCAATAGGCGTTGAGACCTGTAATTGTCATACCAACGGCCATTTGGATCGGTTGAATATTTCTACATGTTTCGTGGAAAATTCAGTTGTTTTGAAAATCAACTGAATTATAGCCCACAAATTCAGAGCCACAAAAAATCGAAAATCTGCCAATGTGCTCCGATTTCGATGATTGATACCTCTATCAATAGGCGTTGAATATTTCTACACTTACCGTGGAAAATTCAATTTTTTTGAAAATCAACTGAACTATAGCCCACAAATTCAGAGCCACAAAATTCGAAAATCTGCAAATGTGCTCCGATTTCGATGATTGATACCTCTGTCAATAGGCGTTGAGACCCGTAATTGTCATACAAACGGCCATTTGGATCGGTCGAATATTTCTACACTTTCCGTGGAAAATTCAATTTTTTTGAAAATCAACTGAACTACAGCCCACAAATTCAGAGCCACAAAATTCGAAAATCTGCAAATGTGCTCCGATTTCTTATTGATACCTCTATCAATAGGCGTTGAGACCTGTAATTGTCATACAAACGGCCATTTGGATCGGTCGAATATTTCTACACTTTCCGTGGAAAATTCAATTTTTTTGAAAATCAACTGAATTACAGCCCACAAATTCAGAGCCACAAAATTCGAAAATCTGCAAATGTGCTCCGATTTCTTATTGATACCTCTATCAATAGGCGTTGAGACCTGTAATTGTCATACAAACGGCCATTTGGATCGGTTGAATATTTCTACACGTTTCGTGGAAAATTCAGTTGTTTTGAAAATCAACTGAATTATAGCCCACAAATTCAGAGCCACAAAAATCGAAAATCTGCAAATGTGCTCCGATTTCGATGATTGATACCTTTATCAATAGGCGTTGAGACCCGTAATTGTCATACCAACGGCCATTTGGATCGGTCGAATATTTCTACACTTTCCGTGGAAAATTCAATTTTTTTGAAAATCAACTGAATTACAGCCAACAAATTCAGAGCCACAAAATCGAAAATCTGCAAATGTGCTCCGATTTCTTATTGATACCTCTATCAATAGGCGTTGAGACCTGCAATTGTCATACAAACGGCCATTTGGATCGGTTGAATATTTCTACACGTTTCGTGGAAAATTCAGTTGTTTTGAAAATCAACTGAATTATAGCCCACAAATTCAGAGCCACAAAAATCGAAGATCTGCAAATGTGCTCCGATTTCGATGATTGATACCTCTGTCAATAGGCGTTGAGACCCGTAATTGTCATACAAACGGCCATTTGGATCGGTCGAATATTTCTACACTTTCCGTGGAAAATTCAATTTTTTTGAAAATCAACTGAACTACAGCCCACAAATTCATAGCCACAAAAATCGAAAATCTGCCAATGTGCTCCGATTTCGATGATTGATACCTCTGTCAATAGGCGTTGAGACCTGTAATTGTCATACAAACGGCCATTTGGATCGGTCGAATATTTCTACACTTTCCGTGGAAAATTCAATTTTTTTGAAAATCAACTGAACTACAGCCCACAAATTCAGAGCCACAAAATTCGAAAATCTGCAAATTTGCTCCGATTTCTTATTGATACCTCTATCAATAGGCGTTGAGACCTGTAATTGTCATACAAACGGCCATTTGGATCGGTTGAATATTTCTACACGTTTCGTGGAAAATTCAGTTGTTTTGAAAATCAACTGAATTATAGCCCACAAATTCAGAGCCACAAAAATCGAAAATCTGCAAATGTGCTCCGATTTCGATGATTGATACCTCTATCAATAGGCGTTGAGACCCGTAATTGTCATACAAACGGCCATTTGGATCGGTTGAATATTTCTACACTTACCGTGGAAAATTCAGTTTTTTTAAAAATCAACAGAACTATAGCCCACAAATTCAGAGCCACAAAAATTCCAAATTTGCAAATGTGCTCCGATTTCGATGATTGATACCTCTGTCAATAGGCGTTGAGACCTGTAATTGTCATACAAACGGCCATTTGGATCGGTCGAATATTTCTACACTTTCCGTGGAAAATTCAATTTTTTTGAAAATCAACTGAACTACAGCCCACAAATTCAGAGCCACAAAAATTCCAAATTTGCAAATGTGCTCCGATTTCGATGATTGATACCTCTGTCAATAGGCGTTGAGACCTGTAATTGTAATACAAACGGCCATTTGGATCGGTCGAATTATCCTACACTTTCCGGGAAAATTCATTTTTTTTTTAAATCAACTGAACTATAGCCCACAAATTCAGAGCCACAAAATTCGAAAATCTGCAAATGTGCTCCGATTTCTTATTGATACCTCTATCAATAGGCGTTGAGACCTGTAATTGTCATACAAACGGCCATTTGGATCGGTCGAATATTTCTACGTTTCGTGGAAAATTCAGTTGTTTTGAAAATCAACTGAATTATAGCCCACAAATTCAGAGCCACAAAAATCGAAAATCTGCCAATGTGCTCCGATTTCGATGATTGATACCTCTATCAATAGGCGTTGAGACCCGTAATTGTCATACAAACGGCCATTTGGATCGGTCGAATATTTCTACACTTACCGTGGAAAATTCAGTTTTTTTGAAAATCAACTGAACTATAGCCCACAAATTCAGAGCCACAAAAATCGAAAATCTGCAAATGTGCTCCGATTTCGATGATTGATACCTCTGTCAATAGGCGTTGAGAGCTGTAATTGTCATACAAACGGCCATTTGGATCGGTCGAATATTTCTACACTTACCGTGGAAAATTCAGTTTTTTTAAAAATCAACAGAACTATAGCCCACAAATTCAGAGCCACAAAAATTCCAAATTTGCAAATGTGCTCCGATTTCGATGATTGATACCTCTGTCAATAGGCGTTGAGACCTGTAATTGTAATACAAACGGCCATTTGGATCGGTCGAATTATCCTACACTTTCCGGGAAAATTCATTTTTTTTTTAAATCAACTGAACTATAGCCCACAAATTCAGAGCCACAAAATTCGAAAATCTGCAAATGTGCTCCGATTTCTTATTGATACCTCTATCAATAGGCGTTGAGACCTGTAATTGTCATACAAACGGCCATTTGGATCGGTCGAATATTTCTACGTTTCGTGGAAAATTCAGTTGTTTTGAAAATCAACTGAATTATAGCCCACAAATTCAGAGCCACAAAAATCGAAAATCTGCCAATGTGCTCCGATTTCGATGATTGATACCTCTATCAATAGGCGTTGAGACCCGTAATTGTCATACAAACGGCCATTTGGATCGGTCGAATATTTCTACACTTACCGTGGAAAATTCAGTTTTTTTGAAAATCAACTGAACTATAGCCCACAAATTCAGAGCCACAAAATTCGAAAATCTGCAAATGTGCTCCGATTTCGATGATTGATACCTCTATCAATAGGCGTTGAGACCTGTAATTGTCATACAAACGGCCATTTGGATAGGTCGAATATTTCTACACTTTCCGTGGAAAATTCAGTTTTTTTGAAAATCAACTGAACTATACCCCACAAATTCAGAGCCACAAAAATCCCAAATTTGCAAATGTGCTCCGATTTCGATGATTGATACCTCTGTCAATAGGCGTTGAGACCTGTAATTGTCATACAAACGGCCATTTGGATCGGTCGAATAATCCTACACTTTCAGGGAAAATTAATTTTTTTTGAAAATCAACTGAACTATAGCCCACAAATTCAGAGCCACAAAATTCGAAAATCTGCAAATGAGCTCCGATTTCGATGATTGATACCTCTATCAATAGGCGTTGAGACCTGTAATTGTCATACCAACGGCCATTTGGATCGGTCGAATATTTCTACACTTTCCGTGGAAAATTCAATTTTTTTGAAAATCAACTGAACTACAGCCCACAAATTCAGTGCCACAAAATTCGAAAATCTGCCAATGTGCTTTGATTTCTTATTGATACCTCTATCAATAGGCATTGAGACCTCTAATTGTCATACAAACGGCCATTTGGATCGGTCGAATATTTCTACACGTTTCGTGGAAAATTCAGTTTTTTTGAAAATAACTGAACTATAGCCCACAAATTCAGAGCCACAAAATTCGAAAATCTGCAAATGTGCTCCGATTTCGATGATTGATACCTCTATCAATAGGCGTTGAGACCTGTAATTGTCATACCAACGGCCATTTGGATCGGTCGAATATTTCTACACTTTCCGTGGAAAATTCAATTTTTTTGAAAATCAACTGAACTACAGCCCACAAATTCAGTGCCACAAAATTCGAAAATCTGCCAATGTGCTCCGATTTCTTATTGATACCTCTATCAATAGGCATTGAGACCTCTAATTGTCATACAAACGGCCATTTGGATCGGTCGAATATTTCTACACGTTTCGTGGAAAATTCAGTTGTTTTCAAAATCAACTGAATTATAGCCCACAAATTCAGAGCCACAAAAATCGAAAATCTGCCAATGTGCTCCGATTTCGATGATTGATACCTCTATCAATAGGCGTTGAGACCTGTAATTGTCATACAAACGGCCATTTGGATCGGTTGAATATTTCTACACGTTTCGTGGAAAATTCAGTTTTTTTGAAAATCAACTGAATTATAGCCCACAAATTCAGAGCCACAAAAATCGAAAATCTGCCAATGTGCTCCGATTTCGATGATTGATACCTCTATCAATAGGCGTTAAGACCCGTAATTGTCATACAAACGGCCATTTGGATCGGTCGAATATTTCTACACGTTTCGTGGAAAATTCAGTTGTTTTCAAAATCAACTGAATTATAGCCCACAAATTCAGAGCCACAAAATTCGAAAATCTGCAAATGTGCTCCGATTTCGATGATTGATACCTCTATCAATAGGCGTTGAGACCTGTAATTGTCATACAAACGGCCATTTGGATCGGTCGAATAATCCTACACTTTCAGGGAAAATTAATTTTTTTTGAAAATCAACTGAACTATAGCCCACAAATTCAGAGCCACAAAAATCGAAAATCTGCCAATGTGCTCCGATTTCGATGATTGATACCTCTGTCAATAGGCGTTGAGACCTGTAATTGTCATACAAACGGCCATTTGGATCGGTCGAATATTTCTACACTTTCCGTGGAAAATTCAATTTTTTTGAAAATCAACTGAACTACAGCCCACAAATTCAGAGCCACAAAATTCGAAAATCTGCAAATGTGCTCCGATTTCGATGATTGATACCTCTATCAATAGGCGTTGAGACCTGTAATTGTCATACAAACGGCCATTTGGATCGGTCGAATATTTCTACACTTTCCGTGGAAAATTCAATTTTTTTGAAAATCAACTGAACTACAGCCCACAAATTCAGAGCCACAAAATTCGAAAATCTGCAAATGTGCTCCGATTTATTATTGACACCTCTATCAATAGGCGTTGAGACCTGTAATTGTCATACAAACGGCCATTTGGATCGGTCGAATATTTCTACACGTTTCGTGGAAAATTCAGTTGTTTTGAAAATCAACTGAATTATAGCCCACAAATTCAGAGCCACAAAATTCGAAAATCTGCAAATGTGCTCCGATTTATTATTGACACCTCTATCAATAGGCGTTGAGACCTGTAATTGTCATACCAACGGCCATTTGGATCGGTCGAATATTTCTACACGTTTCGTGGAAAATTCAATTTTTTTGAAAATCAACTGAACTACAGCCCACAAATTCAGAGCCACAAAATTCGAAAATCTGCAAATGTGCTCCGATTTCGATGATTGATACCTCTATCAATAGGCGTTGAGACCTGTAATTGTCATACAAACGGCCATTTGGATCGGTCGAATAATCCTACACTTTCAGGGAAAATTAATTTTTTTTGAAAATCAACTGAACTATAGCCCACAAATTCAGAGCCACAAAAATCGAAAATCTGCCAATGTGCTCCGATTTCGATGATTGATACCTCAGTCAATAGGCGTTGAGACCTGTAATTGTCATACAAACGGCCATTTGGATCGGTCGAATATTTCTACACTTTCCGTGGAAAATTCAATTTTTTTGAAAATCAACTGAACTACAGCCCACAAATTCAGAGCCACAAAATTCGAAAATCTGCAAATGTGCTCCGATTTCGATGATTGATACCTCTATCAATAGGCGTTGAGACCTGTAATTGTCATACAAACGGCCATTTGGATCGGTCGAATATTTCTACACTTTCCGTGGAAAATTCAATTTTTTTGAAAATCAACTGAACTACAGCCCACAAATTCAGAGCCACAAAATTCCAAAATCTGCAAATGTGCTCCGATTTATTATTGACACCTCTATCAATAGGCGTTGAGACCTGTAATTGTCATACCAACGGCCATTTGGATCGGTTGAATATTTCTACACGTTTCGTGGAAAATTCAGTTGTTTTGAAAATCAACTGAATTATAGCCCACAAATTCAGAGCCACAAAAATCGAAAATCTGCAAATGTGCTCCGATTTCGATGATTGATACCTCTATCAATAGGCGTTGAGACCCGTAATTGTCATACCAACGGCCATTTGGATCGGTCGAATATTTCTACACTTTCCGTGGAAAATTCAATTTTTTTGAAAATCAACTGAACTACAGCCCACAAATTCAGAGCCACAAAATTCGAAAATCTGCAAATGTGCTCCGATTTCGATGATTGATACCTCTATCAATAGGCGTTGAGACCTGTAATTGTCATACAAACGGCCATTTGGATCGGTTGAATATTTCTACACGTTTCGTGGAAAATTCAGTTGTTTTGAAAATCAACTGAATTATAGCCCACAAATTCAGAGCCACAAAAATCGAAAATCTGCCAATGTGCTCCGATTTCGATGATTGATACCTCTGTCAATAGGCGTTGAGACCTGTAATTGTCATACAAACGGCCATTTGGATCGGTCGAATATTTCTACACTTTCCGTGAAAAATTCAATATTTTTGAAAATCAACTGAACTACAGCCCACAAATTCAGAGCCACAAAATTCGAAAATCTGCAAATGTGCTCCGATTTCGATGATTGATACCTCTATCAATAGGCGTTGAGACCTGTAATTGTCATACCAACGGCCATTTGGATCGGTCGAATATTTCTACACTTTCCGTGGGAAATTCAATTTTTTTGAAAATCAACTGAACTACAGCCCACAAATTCAGAGCCACAAAATTCGAAAATCTGCAAATGTGCTCCGATTTATTATTGACACCTCTATCAATAGGCGTTGAGACCTCTAATTGTCATACAAACGGCCATTTGGATCGGTCGTATATTTCTACACGTTTCGTGGAAAATTCAGTTGTTTTGAAAATCAACTGAATTATAGCCCACAAATTCAGAGCCACAAAAATCGAAAATCTGCCAATGTGCTCCGATTTCGATGATTGATACCTCTATCAATAGGCGTTGAGACCCGTAATTGTCATACCAACGGCCATTTGGATCGGTCGAATATTTCTACACTTTCCGTGGAAAATTCAATTTTTTTGAAAATCAACTGAACTACAGCCCACAAATTCAGAGCCACAAAATTCGAAAATCTGCAAATGTGCTCCGATTTCGATGATTGATACCTCTATCAATAGGCGTTGAGACCCGTAATTGTCATACCAACGGCCATTTGGATCGGTCGAATATTTCTACACTTTCCGTGGAAAATTCAATTTTTTTGAAAATCAACTGAACTATAGCCCACAAATTCAGAGCCACAAAAATCGAAAATCTGCCAATGTGCTCCGATTTCGATGATTGATACCTCTATCAATAGGCGTTGAGACCCGTAATTGTCATACAAACGGCCATTTGGATCGGTCGAATATTTCTACACTTACCGTGGAAAATTCAGTTTTTTTAAAAATCAACAGAACTATAGCCCACAAATTCAGAGCCACAAAAATTCCAAATTTGCAAATGAGCTCCGATTTCGATGATTGATACCTCTGTTAATAGGCGTTGAGACCTGTAATTGTCATACAAACGGCCATTTGGATCGGTCGAATTATCCTACACTTTCCGGGAAAATTCATTTTTTTTTTAAATCAACTGAATTATAGCCCACAAATTCAGAGCCACAAAATTCAAAAATCTGCAAATGTGCTCCGATTTCTTATTGATACCTCTATCAATAGGCGTTGAGACCTGTAATTGTCATACCAACGGCCATTTGGATCGGTTGAATATTTCTACATGTTTCGTGGAAAATTCAGTTGTTTTGAAAATCAACTGAATTATAGCCCACAAATTCAGAGCCACAAAAAATCGAAAATCTGCCAATGTGCTCCGATTTCGATGATTGATACCTCTATCAATAGGCGTTGAATATTTCTAAACTTACCGTGGAAAATTCAATTTTTTTGAAAATCAACTGAACTATAGCCCACAAATTCAGAGCCACAAAATTCGAAAATCTGCAAATGTGCTCCGATTTCGATGATTGATACCTCTGTCAATAGGCGTTGAGACCCGTAATTGTCATACAAACGGCCATTTGGATCGGTCGAATATTTCTACACTTTCCGTGGAAAATTCAATTTTTTTGAAAATCAACTGAACTACAGCCCACAAATTCAGAGCCACAAAATTCGAAAATCTGCAAATGTGCTCCGATTTCTTATTGATACCTCTATCAATAGGCGTTGAGACCTGTAATTGTCATACAAACGGCCATTTGGATCGGTCGAATATTTCTACACTTTCCGTGGAAAATTCAATTTTTTTGAAAATCAACTGAATTACAGCCCACAAATTCAGAGCCACAAAATTCGAAAATCTGCAAATGTGCTCCGATTTCTTATTGATACCTCTATCAATAGGCGTTGAGACCTGTAATTGTCATACAAACGGCCATTTGGATCGGTTGAATATTTCTACACGTTTCGTGGAAAATTCAGTTGTTTTGAAAATCAACTGAATTATAGCCCACAAATTCAGAGCCACAAAAATCGAAAATCTGCAAATGTGCTCCGATTTCGATGATTGATACCTCTATCAATAGGCGTTGAGACCCGTAATTGTCATACCAACGGCCATTTGGATCGGTCGAATATTTCTACACTTTCCGTGGAAAATTCAATTTTTTTGAAAATCAACTGAATTACAGCCAACAAATTCAGAGCCACAAAATCGAAAATCTGCAAATGTGCTCCGATTTCTTATTGATACCTCTATCAATAGGCGTTGAGACCTGCAATTGTCATACAAACGGCCATTTGGATCGGTTGAATATTTCTACACGTTTCGTGGAAAATTCAGTTGTTTTGAAAATCAACTGAATTATAGCCCACAAATTCAGAGCCACAAAAATCGAAGATCTGCAAATGTGCTCCGATTTCGATGATTGATACCTCTGTCAATAGGCGTTGAGACCCGTAATTGTCATACAAACGGCCATTTGGATCGGTCGAATATTTCTACACTTTCCGTGGAAAATTCAATTTTTTTGAAAATCAACTGAACTACAGCCCACAAATTCATAGCCACAAAAATCGAAAATCTGCCAATGTGCTCCGATTTCGATGATTGATACCTCTGTCAATAGGCGTTGAGACCTGTAATTGTCATACAAACGGCCATTTGGATCGGTCGAATATTTCTACACTTTCCGTGGAAAATTCAATTTTTTTGAAAATCAACTGAACTACAGCCCACAAATTCAGAGCCACAAAATTCGAAAATCTGCAAATTTGCTCCGATTTCTTATTGATACCTCTATCAATAGGCGTTGAGACCTGTAATTGTCATACAAACGGCCATTTGGATCGGTTGAATATTTCTACACGTTTCGTGGAAAATTCAGTTGTTTTGAAAATCAACTGAATTATAGCCCACAAATTCAGAGCCACAAAAATCGAAAATCTGCAAATGTGCTCCGATTTCGATGATTGATACCTCTATCAATAGGCGTTGAGACCCGTAATTGTCATACAAACGGCCATTTGGATCGGTTGAATATTTCTACACTTACCGTGGAAAATTCAGTTTTTTTAAAAATCAACAGAACTATAGCCCACAAATTCAGAGCCACAAAAATTCCAAATTTGCAAATGTGCTCCGATTTCGATGATTGATACCTCTGTCAATAGGCGTTGAGACCTGTAATTGTCATACAAACGGCCATTTGGATCGGTCGAATATTTCTACACTTTCCGTGGAAAATTCAATTTTTTTGAAAATCAACTGAACTACAGCCCACAAATTCAGAGCCACAAAAATTCCAAATTTGCAAATGTGCTCCGATTTCGATGATTGATACCTCTGTCAATAGGCGTTGAGACCTGTAATTGTAATACAATCGGCCATTTGGATCGGTCGAATTATCCTACACTTTCCGGGAAAATTCATTTTTTTTTTAAATCAACTGAACTATAGCCCACAAATTCAGAGCCACAAAATTCGAAAATCTGCAAATGTGCTCCGATTTCTTATTGATACCTCTATCAATAGGCGTTGAGACCTGTAATTGTCATACAAACGGCCATTTGGATCGGTCGAATATTTCTACGTTTCGTGGAAAATTCAGTTGTTTTGAAAATCAACTGAATTATAGCCCACAAATTCAGAGCCACAAAAATCGAAAATCTGCCAATGTGCTCCGATTTCGATGATTGATACCTCTATCAATAGGCGTTGAGACCCGTAATTGTCATACAAACGGCCATTTGGATCGGTCGAATATTTCTACACTTACCGTGGAAAATTCAGTTTTTTTGAAAATCAACTGAACTATAGCCCACAAATTCAGAGCCACAAAAATCGAAAATCTGCAAATGTGCTCCGATTTCGATGATTGATACCTCTGTCAATAGGCGTTGAGAGCTGTAATTGTCATACAAACGGCCATTTGGATCGGTCGAATATTTCTACACTTACCGTGGAAAATTCAGTTTTTTAAAAAATCAACAGAACTATAGCCCACAAATTCAGAGCCACAAAAATTCCAAATTTGCAAATGTGCTCCGATTTCGATGATTGATACCTCTGTCAATAGGCGTTGAGACCTGTAATTGTAATACAAACGGCCATTTGGATCGGTCGAATTATCCTACACTTTCCGGGAAAATTCATTTTTTTTTTAAATCAACTGAACTATAGCCCACAAATTCAGAGCCACAAAATTCGAAAATCTGCAAATGTGCTCCGATTTCTTATTGATACCTCTATCAATAGGCGTTGAGACCTGTAATTGTCATACAAACGGCCATTTGGATCGGTCGAATATTTCTACGTTTCGTGGAAAATTCAGTTGTTTTGAAAATCAACTGAATTATAGCCCACAAATTCAGAGCCACAAAAATCGAAAATCTGCCAATGTGCTCCGATTTCGATGATTGATACCTCTATCAATAGGCGTTGAGACCCGTAATTGTCATACAAACGGCCATTTGGATCGGTCGAATATTTCTACACTTACCGTGGAAAATTCAGTTTTTTTGAAAATCAACTGAACTATAGCCCACAAATTCAGAGCCACAAAAATCGAAAATCTGCAAATGTGCTCCGATTTCGATGATTGATACCTCTGTCAATAGGCGTTGAGAGCTGTAATTGTCATACAAACGGCCATTTGGATCGGTCGAATAATCCTACACTTTCCGGGAATATTCATTTTTTTTTGAAAATCAACTGAACTATAGCCCACAAATTCAGAGCCACAAAAATCGAAAATCTGCCAATGTGCTCCGATTTCGATGATTGATACCTCTATCGAAAGGCGTTGAGATCTGTAATTGTCATACAAACGGCCATTTGGATCGGTCGAATATTTCTACACGTTCCGTGGAAAATACAATTTTTTTGAAAATCAATTGAACTATAGCCCACAAATTCAGAGCCACAAAATTTGAAAATCTGCAAATGTGCTCCGATTTCGTTGATTGATACCTCTATCAATAGGCGTTGAGACCCGTAATTGTCATACAAACGGCGATTTGGATCGGTCGAATATTTCTACACGTTTCGTGGAAAATTAAATTTTTTTGAAAATCAACTGAACTACAGCCCACAAATTCAGAGCCACAAAAATCGAAAATCTGCCAATGTGCTCCGATTTCGATGATTGATACCTCTGTCAATAGGCGTTGAGACCTGTAATTGTCATACAAACGGCCATTTGGATCGGTCGAATATTTCTACACTTTCCGTGGAAAATTAAATTTTCTTGAAAATCAACTGAACTATAGCCCACAAATTCAGAGCCACAAAAATCGAAAATTTGCAAATGTGATCCGATTTCGATGATTGATACCTCTACCAATAGGCGTTGAGACCTGTAATTGTCATACAAACGGCCATTTGGATCGGTCGAATATTTCTACACGTTTCGTGGAAAATTCAGTTGTTTTGAAAATCAACTGAATTATAGCCCACAAATTCAGAGCCACAAAAATCGAAAATCTGCCAATGTGCTCCGATTTCGATGATTGATACCTCTATCAATAGGCGTTGAGACCCGTAATTGTCATACAAACGGCCATTTGGATCAGTCGAATATTTCTACACTTACCGTGGAAAATTCAGTTTTTTTGAAAGTCAACTGAACTATAGCCCACAAATTCAGAGCCACAAAAATCGAAAATCTGCAAATGTGCTCCGATTTCGATGATTGATACCTCTGTCAATAGGCGTTGAGAGCTGTAATTGTCATACCAACGGCCATTTGGATCGGTCGAATATTTCTACACTTTCCGTGGAAAATTCAGTTTTTTTGAAAATCAACTGAATTATAGCCCACAAATTCAGAGCCACAAAAATCGAAAATCTGCCAATGTGCTCCGATTTCGATGATTGATACCTCTATCAATAGGCGTTGAGACCCGTAATTGTCATACCAACGGCCATTTGGATCGGTCGAATATTTCTACACTTTCCGTGGAAAATTCAGTTTTTTTGAAAATCAACTGAATTATAGCCCACAAATTCAGAGCCACAAAAATCGAAAATCTGCCAATGTGCTCCGATTTATTATTGACACCTCTATCAATAGGCGTTGAGACCTCTAATTGTCATACAAACGGCCATTTGGATCGGTCGAATATTTCTACACGTTTCGTGGAAAATTCAGTTGTTTTGAAAATCAACTGAATTATAGCCCACAAATTCAGAGCCACAAAAATCGAAAATCTGCAAATGTGCTCCGATTTCGATGATTGATACCGCTATCAATAGGGGTTGAGACCTGTAATTATCACACAAACGGCTATTTGGATCGGCCGAATATTTCTACACGTTTCGTGGAAAATTAAATTTTTTTGAAAAACAACTGAACCATAACCCACAAATTCAGAGCCACAAAATTCGAAAATCTGCAAATGTGCTCCGATTTCGATGATTGATACCTCTATCAATAGGGGTTGAGACCTGTAATTATCACACAAACGGCTATTTGGATCGGCCGAATATTTCTACACGTTTCGTGGAAAATTAAATTTTTTTGAAAATCAACTGAACTACAGCCCACAAATTCAGAGCCACAAAATTCGAAAATCTGCAAATGTGCTCCGATTTATTATTGACACCTCTATCAATAGGCGTTGAGACCTCTAATTGTCATACAAACGGCCATTTGGATCGGTCGAATATTTCTACACGTTTCGTGGAAAATTCAGTTGTTTTGAAAATCAACTGAATTATAGCCCACAAATTCAGAGCCACAAAAATCGAAAATCTGCAAATGTGCTCCGATTTCGATGATTGATACCTCTGTCAATAGGCGTTGAGAGCTGTAATTGTCATACCAACGGCCATTTGGATCGGTCGAATATTTCTACACTTTCCGTGGAAAATTCAATTTTTTTGAAAATCAACTGAATTATAGCCCACAAATTCAGAGCCACAAAAATCGAAAATCTGCCAATGTGCTCCGATTTCGATGATTGATACCTCTATCAATAGGCGTTGAGACCCGTAATTGTCATACCAACGGCCATTTGGATCGGTCGAATATTTCTACACTTTCCGTGGAAAATTCAGTTTTTTTGAAAGTCAACTGAACTATAGCCCACAAATTCAGAGCCACAAAAATCGAAAATCTGCAAATGTGCTCCGATTTCGATGATTGATACCTCTATCAATAGGCGTTGAGACCTGTAATTGTCATACCAACGGCCATTTGGATCGGTCGAATATTTCTACACTTTCCGTGGAAAATTCAGTTTTTTTGAAAATCAACTGAACTATAGCCCACAAATTCAGAGCCACAAGAATCGAAAATCTGCAAATGTGCTCCGATTTCGATGATTGATACCTCTATCAATAGGCGTTGAGACCTGTAATTGTCATACCAACGGCCATTTGGATCGGTCGAATATTTCTACACTTTCCGTGGAAAATTCAGTTTTTTTGAAAGTCAACTGAACTATAGCCCACAAATTCAGAGCCACAAAAATCGAAAATCTGCAAATGTGCTCCGATTTCGATGATTGATACCTCTATCAATAGGCGTTGAGACCCGTAATTGTCATACCAACGGCCATTTGGATCGGTCGAATATTTCTACACTTTCCGTGGAAAATTCAGTTTTTTTGAAAATCAACTGAATTATAGCCCACAAATTCAGAGCCACAAAAATCGAAAATCTGCAAATGTGCTCCGATTTCGTTGATTGACACCTCTATCAATAGGCGTTGAGACCCGTAATTGTCATACCAACGGCCATTTGGATCGGTCGAATATTTCTACACTTTCCGTGGAAAATTCAGTTTTTTTGAAAATCAACTGAATTATAGCCCACAAATTCAGAGCCACAAAAATCGAAAATCTGCCAATGTGCTCCGATTTCGATGATTGATACCTCTATCAATAGGCGTTGAGACCCGTAATTGTCATACAAACGGCCATTTGGATCAGTCGAATATTTCTACACTTACCGTGGAAAATTCAGTTTTTTTGAAAGTCAACTGAACTATAGCCCACAAATTCAGAGCCACAAAAATCGAAAATCTGCAAATGTGCTCCGATTTATTATTGACACCTCTATCAATAGGCGTTGAGACCTGTAATTGTCATACAAACGGCCATTTGGATCGGCCGAATATTTCTACACGTTTCGTGGAAAATTAAATTTTTTTGAAAATCAACTGAACTACAGCCCACAAATTCAGAGCCACAAAATTCGAAAATCTGCAAATGTGCTCCGATTTATTATTGACACCTCTATCAATAGGCGTTGAGACCTCTAATTGTCATACAAACGGCCATTTGGATCGGTCGAATATTTCTACACGTTTCGTGGAAAATTCAGTTGTTTTGAAAATCAACTGAATTATAGCCCACAAATTCAGAGCCACAAAAATCGAAAATCTGCCAATGTGCTCCGATTTCGATGATTGATACCTCTATCAATAGGCGTTGAGACCCGTAATTGTCATACCAACGGCCATTTGGATCGGTCGAATATTTCTACACTTTCCGTGGAAAATTCAATTTTTTTGAAAATCAACTGAATTATAGCCCACAAATTCAGAGCCACAAAAATCGAAAATCTGCCAATGTGCTCCGATTTCGATGATTGATACCTCTATCAATAGGCGTTGAGACCCGTAATTGTCATACAAACGGCCATTTGGATCAGTCGAATATTTCTACACTTTCCGTGGAAAATTCAGTTTTTTTGAAAATCAACTGAACTATAGCCCACAAATTCAGAGCCACAAAAATCGAAAATCTGCAAATGTGCTCCGATTTCGATGATTGATACCTCTGTCAATAGGCGTTGAGAGCTGTAATTGTCATACAAACGGCCATTTGGATCGGTCGAATATTTCTACACTTTCCGTGGAAAATTCAATTTTTTTGAAAATCAACTGAACTACAGCCCACAAATTCAGAGCCACAAAATTCGAAAATCTGCAAATGTGCTCCGATTTATTATTGACACCTCTATCAATAGGCGTTGAGACCTCTAATTGTCATACAAACGGCCATTTGGATCGGTCGAATATTTCTACACGTTTCGTGGAAAATTCAGTTGTTTTGAAAATCAACTGAATTATAGCCCACAAATTCAGAGCCACAAAAATCGAAAATCTGCCAATGTGATCCGATTTCGATGATTGATACCTCTATCAATAGGCGTTGAGACCCGTAATTGTCATACCAACGGCCATTTGGATCGGTCGAATATTTCTACACTTTCCGTGGAAAATTCAATTTTTTGAAAATCAACTGAACTACAGCCCACAAATTCAGAGCCACAAAATTCGAAAATCTGCAAATGTGCTCCGATTTCTTATTGATACCTCTATCAATAGGCGTTGAGACCTGTAATTGTCATACAAACGGCCATTTGGATCGGTTGAATATTTCTACACGTTTCGTGGAAAATTCAGTTGTTTTGAAAATCAACTGAATTATAGCCCACAAATTCAGAGCCACAAAAATCGAAAATCTGCCAATGTGCTCCGATTTCGATGATTGATACCTCTATCAATAGGCGTTGAGACCCGTAATTGTCATACCAACGGCCATTTGGATCGGTCGAATATTTCTACACTTTCCGTGGAAAATTCAATTTTTTTGAAAATCAACTGAACTACAGCCCACAAATTCAGAGCCACAAAAATCGAAAATCTGCCAATGTGCTCCGATTTCGATGATTGATACCTCTGTCAATAGGCGTTGAGACCTGTAATTGTCATACAAACGGCCATTTGGATCGGTCGAATAATCCTACACTTTCCGGGAATATTCATTTTTTTTTGAAAATCAACTGAACTATAGCCCACAAATTCAGAGCCACAAAAATCGAAAATCTGCAAATGTGCTCCGATTTCGATGATTGATACCTCTATCGATAGGCGTTGAGATCTGTAATTGTCATACAAACGGCCATTTGGATCGGTCGAATATTTCTACATGTTTCGTGGAAAATTCAATTTTTTTGAAAATCAATTGAACTATAGCCCACAAATTCAGAGCCACAAAATTTGAATATCTGCAAATGTGCTCCGATTTCGTTGATTGATACCTCTATCAATAGGCGTTGAGACCTGTAATTGTCATACAAACGGCCATTTGGATCGGTCGAATATTTCTACACGTTTCGTGGAAAATTCAATTGTTTTGAAAATCAACTGAATTATAGCCCACAAATTCAGAGCCACAAAAATCGAAAATCTGCAAATGTGCTCCGATTTTGTAACAATTAAATTAATTGTTACTTTGATTGTTACTTTTGTGGCTGAATGACCATGTCCACCAATGGGTTATCCTCGGGTTTTTGTTTTTGTTAATGGTATGCATCTTTGATGATGGTGCACTCATTTACCCATGATAATAATGGAAATATTTTGTTTTGCTATTGGAAGGGAGGGGAAGGTATTGGCTGGAGGTGAGAGAGGAGAAGAATTGCAAATAAAATTTAATTTGTTAACGCGGCGCGATCGGCAAAATTTTTTTTTGGTAAGGGGGTAAAAGTTTTGGTCTCGAGGAGACAAGATAACTCATCTGTTGAGTTTTTCACATTAATAATTTTGTTGTGAGTTTTTTTTGTTGATACACGGGCATGGCATTACCGCTCGATTTATGTTTGTAAAAATATAAAAAAATAAAACCGTGTGAGTGAAGATATGAAAAAAAAGCTGTCCATGAGTGAAAAAAAAAACATTAAAATGTATTGTGTATAATTAAAAAGTAAAACATTTTGTATTTGAGTTGGTGTTCAATATGTACATGTTAAATTATGAATGGTAGTCAAATAAAATTTCATGATTGTGAAAAAAAAAAAAAATCAGTTAATTAAATCAAAATATAAAAATAAAAATAAAATAAAATAAGAACCCAACTCGGACAAGAATAAATTGTTTATAAAAGAAATTGTTAAATATTGAATAAATGATTGTTCTAATAAATTATTAAAAAGTAGACATTGTTAAATATATGTGGAGTATTTATTTATTTCTCTGTTCCTGTTGTTGTGGGCCGAGTGAATCATTAACGGTTTTTTCCTGTTATAAACACATATTTATCTGCGGCTCATTTTGAAACTTAACTGTGAATGTGTTAAGAAAAATTTTCGGCCTATTTATTGCCATGCTGGTTTGAAGCTGTATATTGAGAAGATACAAAATAACTGTGCAGAGGTGGCGTGATTATTAATTGCATTGGAAAAAAAAATTGGTTGCTGTCAGTGGATTGGAGGTCAGCAGTTAGCAGCCGGGAGAAGAAAGTAGTTAGTAATAGTTTTATTTATTTTCTTTTATATTGCATATTTTTTTTTTTTTTGAGTTTATTAGTTTTCATGTTTAACTTTTGCATATCCATAGTGTTTTTTTTTTGTTTTGATTTATACAACGTAACTGTCAAATTAAATTCATCTCAATTTATGATTTTCTGTAAATTCTTTTAAATTTTCCAATTATTTGCTTAACAGTTTTTTCCATGGTCAAATTTTTTTTTGTGCTCGCTCCCACTGGTCGTGAGTTTTTTTTCGGTTTTCTTTCGGTGCGTTCAAGATAATATTATTAATTATATTTGCATGATTATATACATTATATTTTTTTTTTGTACTAGATAAATTTTATTTCAGCTTCTTCTCTCTCTCACTTACCATTTTCTTCAGCGTTTCCAATTATGTATATTATAGCCGGGATATTTTCTTTAGATTTCCTTTTATTAAGTATGTGTGAGTGAGTGAACTCAATGGAGGATAATTCATGAGGATGTAAGTGGGGTCGAAAGCAAATGTAATGTTTTTGTTTAAGTTTTTATTTCATTCCGGATCAAGTGGTTCAGAGCAATAAACCTACGACTAATATACCTCTCTAGACTGAGCTCAGGCTAAGACCATGTTTTTGATGTTGTTGTTTCTGAACCATTCAAAAACACGCAAGTGTTTTATGTTGCGGTTGCAACGAGAATTTCTTTTTATTGCTAACCGTAACAATTTCGATGATTGATACCTCTGTCAATAGGCGTTGAGACCTGTAATTGTCATACAAACGGCCATTTGGATCGGTCGAATATTTCTACATGTTTCGTGGAAAATTCAATTTTTTTGAAAATCAATTGAACTATAGCCCACAAAGTCAGAGCCACAAAAGTTGAAAATCTGCAAATGTGCTCCGATTTCGTTGATTGATACCTCTATCAATAGGCGTTGAGACCTGTAATTGTCATACAAACGGCGATTTGGATCGGTCGAATATTTCTACACGTTTCGTGAAAAATTAAATTTTTTTGAAAATCAACTGAACTATAGCCCACAAATTCAGAGCCACAAAATTTGAAAATCTGCAAATGTGATCCGATTTCGATGATTGATATCTCTACCAATAGGCGTTGAGACCTGTAATTGTCATACAAACGGCCATTTGGATCGGTCGAATATTTCTACATGTTTCGTGGAAAATTCAATTTTTTTGAAAATCAATTGAACTATAGCCCACAAAGTCAGAGCCACAAAAGTTGAAAATCTGCAAATGTGATCCGATTTCGATGATTGATATCTCTACCAATAGGCGTTGAGACCTGTAATTGTCATACAAACGGCCATTTGGATCGGTCGAATATTTCTACATGTTTCGTGGAAAATTCAATTTTTTTGAAAATCAATTGAACTATAGCCCACAAATTCAGAGCCACAAAATTTGAATATCTGCAAATGTGCTCCGATTTCGTTGATTGATACCTCTATCAATAGGCGTTGAGACCTGTAATTGTCATACAAACGGCCATTTGGATCGGTCGAATATTTCTACATGTTTCGTGGAAAATTCAGTTGTTTTGAAAATCAACTGAATTATAGCCCACAAATTCAGAGCCACAAAAATCGAAAATCTGCAAATGTGCTCCGATTTCGATGATTGATACCTCTGTCAATAGGCGTTGAGACCTGTAATTGTCATACAAACGGCCATTTGGATCGGTCGAAAAATCCTACACTTTCCGGGAATATTCATTTTTTTTTAAAATCAACTGAACTATAGCCCACAAATTCAGAGCCACAAAATTCGAAAATCTGCAAATGTGCTCCGATTTCGATAATTGATTCCTCTAATAATAGGCGTTGAGACCTGTAATTGTCATACAAACGGCCATTTGGATCGGTCGAATAATCCTACACTTTCCGGGAATATTCATTTTTTTTGAAAATCAACTGAACTATAGCCCGCTATCAATAGGGGTTGAGACCTGTAATTGTCACACAAACGGCTATTTGGATCGGCCGAATATTTCTACACGTTTCGTGGAAAATTAAATTTTTTTGAAAAACAACTGAACCATAACCCACAAATTCAGAGCCACAAAATTCGAAAATCTGCAAATGTGATCCGATTTCGATGATTGGATAACTCTATCAATAGGCGTTGAGACCTGTAATTGTCATACAAACGGCTATTTGGATCGGCCGAATATTTCTACACGTTTCGTGGAAAATTAAATTTTTTTGAAAAACAACTGAACCATAACCCACAAATTCAGACCTACAAAATTCGAAAATCTGCAAATGTGATCCGATTTCGATGATTGATACCTCTATCAATAGGTCGAATATTTCTACACGTTTCGTGGAAAATTAAATTTTTTTGAAAAACAACTGAACCATAACCCACAAATTCAGAGCCACAAAATTCGAAAATCTGCAAATGTGCTCCGATTTCGATGATTGATACCTCTATCAATAGGCGTTGAGACCTGTAATTATCATACAAACGGCTATTTGGATCGGTCGAATATTTCTACACGTTTCGTGGAAAATTAAATTTTTTTGAAAAACAACTGAACCATAACCCACAAATTCAGAGCCACAAAATTTGGAAATCTGCAAATGTGATCCGATTTCGATGATTGATACCGCTATCAATAGGGGTTGAGACCTATAATTATCATACAAACGGCTATTTGGATCGGCCGAATATTTCTACATGTTTCGTGGAAAATTAAATTTTTTTGAAAAACAATTGAACCATAACCCACAAATTCAGAGCCACAAAATTCGAAAATCTGCAAATGTGATCCGATTTCGATTATTGATACCGCTATCAATAGGGGTTGAGACCTGTAATTATCATACAAACGGCTATTTGGATCGGTCGAATATTTCCACACGATTCGTGGAAAATTAAATTTTTTTGAAAAACAGCTGAACCATAACCCACAAATTCAGACCCACAAAATTCGAAAATCTGCAAATGTGATCCGATTTCGATGATTGATACCTCTGTCAATAGGCGTTGAGACCTGTAATTGTCATACCACCGAATTACTGAAATCCAGTTGGCCACATAATTATTTAAAGCTTCATATGTTCCTTGACTACTCAACCTTACGATACATTTTTTTCATTATCTCCTACCAGTATAAGTGTATGGATGTAGCTGGAACCGCGTAATTATCTGGAACTGGTTGATTGCACGTTTGACCTTCTTGACATTTTGGTTCAAGGACACACCAGCGGTTGATGTTATAGTTGTTACTATTTTTAAAGAAGCCGTGGTGGGCTAGAATTTAGGTTGCTTGAATTTCGATGCCATTTAACTCGAGCGGCTGAATGTGACGAACCGTTCCGTTTTCCATCAAAAACTGCTGGTAGAGCTGGCAGAATTGACCATTTGTTTTGAAGCGTTTCTCCTTTGCCAATAATCTCGATACTTTTGCTGGTACGTTGATCCCAGAGCATTCGACGGCTCCTTAAATTGTGTAGTTAGTTATGAACTTTCCATTCTTTGTGCATTGCGTATAGTTGCTTTGAACCAGTTTTTTCATTCGTGCCTTTCTCACTTGATTTTGCTGATTAGCGGAATTTCTTCGATTGTCCAAAATCTTTGCAAAGTAGCATCTGCATCAACAACAGATGTAAAAGACTCTTCTTATGTCAGCCACCTACAATCAGCGTTTTTTATGCTTTTAAAATTGGACATTTCTACTTCATGCTGTCATCCTCAAACAATTCGAAAACTATCTCTGCGTCAAAGTAATATGTCGACCGCTCCGGAGTTATAGAAATTTGGATCACCCAAAGTTATATTTGACATTTTTTACAAAAAAATTGCGGACGGATGGCATTAAAACCTCAGATAGCATAGTGATACACGTCGAACAATTCATTCTTCCTTCGCAGAAGAACACTTCTCAGACACCTGTAGTTGACACGGCAGCCCAAAATCATCACACTTCCACCACCAAATTTCATTGTTGGGACCTCGCAATCAGGATGATATGCTTCAGTAGGTCTCCTTCGTACATACGTTGTTCCAGAGCGTCCAAACTTCTAAGTTTTTATAAACAAATTAGATCCTTTTTACTCTTATATTGTTTTTAATTATTTAAGCAACAAGTAAATGATATACCATTTAAAATTGAATATTGATGCTTACGATAACTTGTTTCAATATTGATATCATGAAACCAAAGCACCTGAGCCCTTCCTTCGTCCTTCCAATTTTTGTATTATTTGGATCATTCTAATCGGATTTTCCGGTGCCTTAGCAGTTACTTTTCTCGAGCGTTGCATCCTTTCAATCGATGTTCTAAAAGCCTTCTTCTGAACGTCTGACGAGAGATTTGTGTTTCCGGCTTCATTGTGGTTGGGAGCTAGCTCAGAGGAGGGTTTTTTCCTTGATGCAAGCGACATTCTGATCAATTGTCTTTCATCACGTGGCTTAGCCTTCCAACTTCTCAAAGTTTTTGCTCTGTCCTGATGAGAGTGAGTCAAACTGCTTAATGCCGTTTGCACACCTTTCCTGGAACATTTCACTGACTGTGCAATTTTAACTTGGCTCATTCCTTTTTCATGCAACAAAATGATTCTGTGCCGATCGTCCAAGCTTATAATCACCCTTATTGTGGTTTTCGTGTCGTTTTACAACTGATACGACAAAGTCGCGTCGTGACAAATTATATTTTGCATTGTGTAACTAAATCGAAACTACTAATAAGTATTGCCTCATTAAAACGAAAATTGATTATATTTTTGTGAACTTATTTGATTAAATTAGTTATTGTGAACTATTTTCAAAGGCATGAAGATTTACTACATACATGGGAAACATCCGGGTTCATCACATGATTTCTTAGTGTGGAACTTATCGAAACCAAAAAATCAGTTGCAGCGTGCCTTTGATAACGGTGACAAAAACTCCTGGCTGGTAGGTATAATTAACAATTAGTAAAAAGTAAGAATTAATCTAAAAAATAAGAAATTGGACTCACTCAATTTTTTCAAGGTGATGCTGGATACCCTTTGCAGCCAATTTTACTGACACCTTTTCGCGCACCCATTTTAGGATCGCCTCAGTGGCTCTACAACGACTCGCACTCTAATAGGAGGAATATTGTGAAACGCACGATCGGAGTTTTAAAAACAGATTTCTATGCTTGATAGATGCACGACAACTACACTATGGGCCAGAAAAAGTGACGCAGATAATTAATGTTTGTGCAGCGTTGCATCATATTTGCGTTCACTATAGAGTGGAACTGCCACCAACACCAAGTGTATTAGATTTTGCAGAAACGATTGAGATAGATCAAGACGAAGATGGCAGGGACACAGATGATAGTGAGGCACAGATTATAAGAAATAAAATTGTTAGGTCGTTATAAGTAACAATAAACGTTGCTTCTTTAATCCTTTATATATTGTTTTTATAAAAGTCAATAGGAAAATAGTACTAAAATAAAATTACCCTATGAAGTAGTTTTCTG
The DNA here is from genome assembly GCA_963556165.1 of Tipula helvola. Taxonomy (NCBI): domain Eukaryota; kingdom Metazoa; phylum Arthropoda; class Insecta; order Diptera; family Tipulidae; genus Tipula; species Tipula helvola. The sequence goes on from OY744482.1 coordinate 270,101,355, forward strand.
TATTTTGACATTTTACCCTTTGAGCAACCGAATTCGGGATTCGGTACGCTATAATACTCCCTCCCAGCGAAGGCGTAGCCTGAGTGAAACAACGAGTCCAAAAACCGCACCGGTGTCTTTAACTGACGACCGCTGGCAGAGCGTAGAGGCGACTGTTCAATTTTTTCGGGCTCGCTAAACGTTACGTGTTTTTTCGCCGACTTAGTTTCTAACTGGGTGTACGTTTGACTGTGGTCTAATGACGTATCAGTGCTTTGCGTAGGGAACTGTTGGTCGGATGTCAAATTTGTCGTGAAACAAGGTTTAAGTCGGTCGATGCTGACGTTGACCTGCCTGTTGTTGAATTCGATGATGCAATTTTTATCACCGCGCTTAATCACACGGTGTGGACCAGTGTACGGCGGTTGTAATGATTTACGAATTGCATCCGTGCGTGAGAAAACGTGAGTGCAAGTTTTAAGTTCTTGACTCACAAATGTTTTTTCGGCGCAATGCCGCGATGCTGGTGTAGGTTTTAATTCAGAGAAGTGTCTCTTTATTTGTTTCCCAAAATCGCTTTGTGGAACCGTATTTGAGTTAGCCAGGAATTGTCCTGGTAACCGGATTGTTGTCCCGTAAACTAGTTCCGCGCATGAAGCTTGTAATTCCTCGCTGAAAGACGACCGTAGTCCTAACATGACTGTCGGAAGTATGTTGGTCCAGTCGGCTCGCTCGTGGCACATAATGGCAGCCTTAAGAGTGCGGTGCCATCTCTCAACCATGCCATTGCACTTAGGGTTATAAGCTGTAGTTCGGATTCGTTTGAACCCTAGCAATTTAGATAACTCGTTGAAAAGTTCGGATTCGAACTGAGTTCCTTGATCTGTGAGAATAGAAACTGGAACGCCAAAACGGGATATCCATGTTGAATAAACGGCGAACGCTACAGTGGCAGCTGATATGTCCGGTACAGGAACCGCTTCAGGCCAACGCGTGAAACGATCAATTAGCGTGACGCAATAACGTTGGTTATCAGAAATCGGTAAAGGACCAATGATGTCTAGATGTAATTCTGCAAAACGTTGCGAAGCTAAAGTGAAATTGCTGAGAGGTGACTTGGTGTGCCTTGAAACTTCGACTTTTGGCAGTGAACACATTGTTGAGTGAAAACTTTCGAATCCTTTCGTAACGAGGGCCAGATAACATTTTTAGTTAAAATATTGGTTGTGGCTTGAATTCCAGGGTGCGAAAGGTTGTGAAATGATTCGAAAATTTGTTTCCGGAAGTTTAACGGAATGAATGGACGAGGTATGCCAGTCGAAATATCGCAATAAATGTGTTTATTGGAATTAAACGTTATTGGAACTTGCTTGAAATTTAGTGACATGTTGTTACTATGCAAGAGCTCTCGCAATTCTGCATCGTTGGTTTGTGCATCCGCGATTATTGTATAGTCAATGCTTTCAGGAATAGAAATTTGGTCTATACGAGATAAAGTATCTGCAACGACGTTGTTAACGCCGGAGATGTGTTGGATATCGGTTGTGACTTGACCGATGAAGTCCAGGTGTCGAAATTGCCGCGAAGATGCTTTATCCGGGTTCTGATTAAATGTGTAGACTAGGGGTTTGTGGTCGGTGAACAGAGTGAAACTACAACCTTCGAGTAGGTGCCGAAAGTGCTTAATGCTTGAGTAAGCTGCAAGCAGCTCTCCATCATAAGCGCTGTAACGCTATTGCGTCTCGCTAACACGTACCGAGAAAAAACTGAGCTGTTGCCATGTATTCGAGACAAACTGCTGTACCACTGCTCCAATTGCGTGATCGGATGCGTCAACCATAACTGCTAACCGAGCGTCAGGGATTGGGTGTGCAAGTAGTGTCGCTTGACATAGTTTCTCCTTGCAATGGTTAAAAGCGTCAATAGATGCTGAAGCCCATTCGATTGGAATTTTGCTGTTCTTCGTAACCTTTCAAGAAGTTTCTTTGTATTCATAACGCACATACATTGTATTCAAATGGGATTCTTGTGCTACATATAATCGAATATGTTCGAGTCTTATTTGAAAATATTCCATTATACAAATTATTAGTACATGCTCAATTTATTAATGCAACGTATGTAACATACATATACAACGTTGAAATTATATAAGTTATATAAATGATGAACTTTGAAAATATTAATTTTTATTTAATGTAATAAACTTAATTAATTCAACAGAGTTTAGGTTGCGGTTCTCACAGGTGTTTTACTCTCCTTACCAACACCATTATATTTTGTATATTATATAGAATAGGAATATATTATGTAACATATGGCTTGCATACATGCACATATATAATTAATATAATATATATTTCATTTATATTTATATTATATTATATATTATATTATGTAATTTATATTTTTATTAAATTAAGTTATTCAATTGTTGGCTAATTTGTAAATTTGCTGGGAGCTTTGTGTTATATAGCTTAAATTGGGTTAGTTTGGGTTGAATTGGAGGATTGTAGGGTGGAAAAATTGTTTGAATGGGATGCTAGTGTGGAGGAGTTGAATTTGGCTGAACTGTGATTTGTGTTGTTTGGCTCCTGCGGGTGTGTTGTATGTGTGCAGAGTGAGGAGTGCGTTTAAATCGTTGTTGTTGGTGCGTTTGTTCTCCGCACGTGGTGGATTGTAGGAGGTTGTCTGATTTCGATAATGTGTGTGAGTGGTTGAATGCTGTAGTACGGTTGTTTTAGATATTGTTTCATGTTTTATTCTTTCTGGGTATTCCTGCGATAATGTAGTGCTCTTTGTGTGTCGTGAGCTATGCTGGGCGGGTCTCTGTAGTTGAACAGGGTGGGATGTCTGAAAAAAGAAAAGCACTTTTTCGGTTTCTGTTGATACTCGTTCCAGAATCGGAGGCGTTGCTGTGTAGTCTAGTTAATTTTGCAAACCTTTCATTATATTTCAAACAGTATGGCGATTGTACGATTGGGTGCTTCGATTTTTATTCAGATGGGATTGTGTTTTTGGATTTTTGGGGTTTTGAGTGGTTGGAAGGAGATAGGGTGAATTATTCTTGATAAGGGAATTTTTGGTTGATTTGTATATGTACATTGGATTGAATTTTCTATTGATTGGTGAGTGTGCGGTTTCGGTGGTGTGTAGCATGTGTCGGTGGTTGTCACTCAACTCCATGGTCTGTTTTGAGTGGATGTATAATATGTAAATTTTGTATATTGGTCTGTGTTGGGTGAAATATGAGTTTTGATTTAAACATGTGAATTGCATGTATTTTGTTTTGCCTAGGCTGTGGTCGGTTTCTTAGGTAGACCATTTACCACGGTGGACGTTGATTCTTAGTGTTCGTTTTTTGTTAAATTATGCATTTCTTCTGTTTTGTTCTCGATCAATCCTTGTAGCAATAAGGAATAAAGTATCTAGGCGTGGGTTGTTGGCTTTCTTTTATTTTCTTTACCCTCCATTTAAGAAAGTAAATGCGTTTACTGTATTCAGCGGATGATAGTATTTAGTATTTTGTTTTGTGTCCAAGCGGCACGAAAGTATTGGTTAGATTGTTGAATAATTTTTGATTTAAATTGTTAATTGGTGGAGTGAGCTAGAAAGCTAAAATGTATGGCCCATGCATTACGGCTGGGATGAGTGCGTAGCAAATGGTGTGCGATTGGGTGTTTATCGACTGGTTGGATTCAGGGAGGTACCCTGGAACCTTATTTGGCTGCTATTGGCTGCGTTCCACATTAGATCCGGCTTGGCAAGGATCTAGTTAATTAATTGTTTATGGTTCAGAGGTGTCTCCTGGAATTCATTTCTATCTAGTTGTTTGACTTATTTTTGGGTTACCTATAATCATGGCTGTTCAATGACGAATTGCATGTATTTGAATTGCGTAATGAAAATGCAGGTTGCGGTCTTAGCTTGTATTTTAGTTACTATTTTCCAAGCAAAAGTAATTTGTATTTTGGTTACTTGAATTCTAGGTAGTTTTAATTTGTTTAATTACTTCGAATTTTGTAATGACTTGTTTAAGTTGTTGCAAGGTATATTAAGGTCTGGTTCTGAAGCCATCAGTAAAATATCTGATTATCGCTGTTTAATGGTACGTTTTTTCATTGATCGATTTTTGTCATGCTAAATTTGTCAGTTTGCAAGTGTAAAGTGGTTGTAATTTGTATTTTGGTTATAAATTGCAGTTCTGAGCAATTGTAACTTGTGTTTTTGTTTCGCTTGAATGTGATTGTGACTTGTATTTAATTATTGAGTTTGCCGCGACTCGTGGAAGTATTTTGGTTACTCAGTGCAATGTGGTTTGCCCAGCCTTGCCTATAACTGGGCTGTTATAATTTTAAATGTTTATATCAGTGAAAACATGGGTGCTAAGGAGTTAGGGTTTTCAGCTGAGAGAGGGGAAGTGGCTGGGGCTGCAGGTGAACATGTTGGGCAGTGTGTGTATGGTTGGATATGTTGAGATGTGCTTATATGTTGAGTATATCTCAACATATGTGTCCGGGCGGTGTTGTTTGGTACCATACTACGTGGCTTTTTGATTGTTGTTCTTTCCTTTAGTTGGGCATCCTATAAAGAGTTGTGATGTGCTGGGAATAAATCTTTCTACTGACTTCTGGCTGTAGGAAGATTTTGGGACTGAGTTGAATTCAGTCATATTGCAAAAACAGATTTCCGGAAATAGGTTCTGAAATCTGTAGCAGCCAAGGAAAACTGATTATTAACATTAAGTTATTTATAGTACTTAAAGATTTGTTTATTGATATGTTTCTGGAAGTGAAATTATAATAATTTAAATTTTAATTAATTAAGAGTATGATTAGGGGTATTGGTTTCGAAATTAAGGTTGCATGTAGTAGTTAAATTTATTTACTCTATTTAACTATAAATTAACTTAAATGGGTAGAACTAGATTCATTGAGATTTCCAGTATGTAGAAACACGCGCAGCGGTTTATTTATTTTATTCATCATTATCTATTTATTAATATAATTGTTCATAGTATTTGAAGCGGTTTTATTTTAGTACGCTGAAAAACAATAAATTAATTTGTTTCAGAATCTAGTAGAGAAGAATTAATCATGTTCTCTAAGAACAACAAGAATTTTAGAGTCAATTAGTCTATAAGTTGTGTTGTCTAGTGCTGACTTATTTCTTTATTATATTTATTACTATCGGGTTTACTGACTGTCGATTGCATGGGCGGCTGGGACCGGGTCGAGTCTGGTGGACTTTCCTTTCCTATTGGTGAATCCGGCGTGGCCAGGAGTGTGGCTTGGGCTTGGTCGTACGTTAATATCGATCAATAAGTGCTAAGAGTATTTAAAAGGGTTTCTTACATAATTTACTGATAAATAACTTAATTTTCAGAACATAACATAGTTGCAGTACTAATCATTTTTATAAGGATTAAATTTAATCCTGTTTTTCAGAATAAAGTTATAAAAAAAATCAATTCTTCAGGAACAACAAGCAGTTAACAATCATGTAGCTTAGAAATTGTGTTGTCTTGTGTTGTCTTATTTACTAACTATCAACCGCCATGGTGTCTGGAACCGAGTTGATTCTCTATTACTAACATACCTTTCCTTTCCCTCGATTTTGTTATTCGTAAAAGGGTGTACGGTGGACCCGGCGTATCCGGGAAACTTGCCTTAGGCTTGGTCGTACACACTAAATCAATCAATCAATCAATCAATCTTCGTAACCTTTCAAGAAGTTATTAAGTAAAGCTTGGTCTTCAGCAGCGCTGGGAATAAAACGTCTGTAAAAATTAATCATTCCCAAGAATCGCTTGAGTTGATTAACCGTTACAGGTCGTTTGAAGTTTTTAATTACATGAACTTTGTCTGGAAGTGGAAGAATGCCTTATTCGTTGATTAGATGACCGAGGAACAAAGACGCATTTGTCGGAATTAATGATCAAACCATGTTCTGATAATTTTTGAAAAACTATCTTGAGGTGTTCAAGATGATCTTCGAAAGACTTGGATGCGATAAGAATATCATCCAAGTAGACAAAACAGACCTTGAGGCCGAATAAAACAGAATGCATTAGCCTCTGAAAAGACTGTGCTGCATTCCTTAGCCCAAAGGTCATTTTGGTAAATTCAAAACGACCAAAAGGAGTTGAGATTGCTGTCTTGGGAACATGTGATGGTTCGATCGGGATTTGATGGTACGCTTGAACAAGGTCGATAATCGAGAAAACTGTACAACCCGCGATTTGACTGTAACTCGATTTAGCGAACGGTAATCACCGCATGGTCTCCAGTCTCCATTCTTTTTCAAAACAAGGTGAAGAGGGCTTGCCCACGAACTTTTGCTAGGACGACAAATACCTTGTACCAACATGTTATCGAATTCAGCTTTTGCGATAAGGAGTTTATCCGGTGCTAAACAACGTGTTTTCGCGAAGATAGGTTGCCCAGTTGTTTCTAATCGATGCGTGATGCTATGTTTTATAGCTGAGTTGCTTAATGAGCGACTTGTTATCTCTGGGAATTGCTTAAACAGATCGTGAACTTTTGATGGAACTGCTGTCTGGTTAATATACGACAAACTTTGCGTTGCCCTATGTATAATCAGACCTGTAACGGACAGTAAAGTTACCGGATCAATGATCTTCCGTTTGCTAATGTACACTATTATACCCGTATGTCGAAAAAAGTCTGCGCCAAGTATAGGTGTCGAAACGTCTGCCATGATAAATTCCCATCGAAATTCACGACGTAAACCAATGTCGATTTTTAATATTTTGGTACCATACGCTAACACAGGTGTGCCATTGGCCTCGTATAGGTTTAAAGTTGAGGTAATATTTGTTGTTTTGAAATTTTTGCAAGGGATGATAGATAAATCCGCGCCTGTATCGATTAGAAACCTGAGGTTGTTTGACGAATCGAAAATAATAAGGCGACTGGAAATGGTGTCATCATTGACTGTCGCCAACGTTTGATGACACTTTAAAAATCCTTTTTTGCATGGGCTTGGTCTTGGTTATTACCATTATTGTTTTCAGACGTAAAAGTACATCCGTCGACGCACTTTTGAGCCTTATCACCAAACTTGTAATGGTAGTAACACGTTTTGTATTTCGCGTTGAGTCGGCGACTAGAACCAGACCGACTGCGTGCACCCTGCCGGCTAGAACTCGCTGGTGAACGTGATCGTGAATTAGCTGATTGACTACTGCTAGCCCCAATCAACTGTTTGACTTCACCAATAATGCTGTGGCAAAAACGATCCAGCAAACCTTCAATGTTCGGCGCTTGATTGACTGCCGAGCTTGTGGGCTGCACCTGTGGAGAAATTCCATCAATTGTGCTTATTCGCGAGTGTGACATTGTCTCGTACACCGCATCGGCTCGTTCCGCCAATATAGACAGCTTGACGTCGTTTTCAAACGGCGTAAGTACCATTTGGACCTGTTGCGGTAGGCGCGACATCCATAACTGTCGGATGGTTTTCTCGTTGAAATCACCGCCAGCGTTAAGCTTAAAATCGCTTAGTAGCTGTGATGGCTTTTTGTCGCCGAGCGAAAGATCGTGCAATATGTTATTAATTTCCGCTTTATTTGAGTCGCCGAGGACACAAATTACTTCATTGCGAAAAGTAGTGTAAGGCTTGTTGCCCTTGTCCCGCAGTATGAGGTCCGTGAATGTATTGTGGAGACGCGGGTCGAGTGCGCTAAGAGCAGGTGCATATTTAGTACCCTCAGTCGTAATACTTGAAATTTGAAACAGTCGTTCAAGAATATTGAACCATACCGACGGGTTTTGGTGATAGAGAGGCTGTGGTGCCTTGAACGCTATACGATTAATTCGAGCGTCAGCCGACTGTGTTAATTTTGTAATTACGTCAGTACGTGCGTCGTTTTCGTGTGATTTGGGGTCGCCCGTTTGTGTCAAACGCGAAGTTTCGAGCATTTCGCGTAATTGCTCGATGAGATCCACAGGATTTAGACTCGTTGAAATGCCCAGACCAGCCTTTGAGCAACCGAATTCGGGATTCGGTACGCTACACATCCTTAACCTTTCTTCTTTAATTTCCACCGATCGTTTTAGTAATTTTAGTTGATCCTTCTGGTTATAATACAATTTTTTAGTATACTCTAAGTTTTCTTTAAGGTATTTATTTGTATTAGCTAAACTACTTTCGACATTGTTGTATAAATTTCGTTGTATTTTCGTTTGTTCGTCTAATCAATTAAAACGACGAGATGGCAAATCAATTGTCTTTTGCTTATTCCTTTTTTGTGTGGACCGGTGTAAATTTGGTTGAGTTATGCTTTCGTTTGCCTCAATTTCCGTTACTTCTTCCAGGTCAGATGGTAAAAAATAGGGAAGCTCAATGTGTTCGTTCACTTGGTAACTATGTACGGTGCTCTCAGAGTCCTCCATTTCTCCATATTCCTTGCCAAGTGGATTTATTGTTGTGTTGAGGTTTAATAAATCTGCTACATCTTCGTCTAAAAAAGTCAGAATTATCCGTCGGTTAGTCCCGCCGCCCGCACCCTTTCATTTCTACCTTGTTATTTGTTAAATTTTTTTTAACCTTAAATTTAAGATCCGCCCAAACCTATAAACGGTTTTTATTTTGAGTTTTTAGCCTTAATGTTTTAATTTTTATTAGCTTACCTTTATCCTCCCATCTAAATCTCGTGTTGGTGGCCCTAAAATGTTGAGCTCCTTAGCTACAAATTCCCATTAGGTCTTAAGCTCTATTTTAAAATCTTTGCAAGATTTTACGACTCCTCGTGCTATATCCGGACTTCGTTTCATTAGGTCTACTAATCTCTCGAACTGTTTTTTATTTGTGATTTTCCTAAAATAAAATACATACATATATAAATTCTGTGGCAATATGACATAAGGGAATAACTCTAAAATTTGTATTTTTCAGGAAAACGGTTTTAAAATTAAGAGTCGTTCAAAATCGTATGAGTTTTTTGAATTCTTGCTTTTTGAAATGATTATTACGGTTGTTTGTAGTTGCCGGATTATTACGAAAAATTGATATGATATGAATTCGAATATGGAGATTTCGAATTTACAATAATATGTAATAGAGTATATCTCGAGTTATTCCATTATGCTCATTTTAACTTACATTTCTCTTCAAACAAAATATGACATTTCACTACAATCAACGAGTCGTGAACTAAAATGTCATCGACTAAAACATGGTGGATTTACGACAAACGTCGCGTCGTATTCGACATTCACAATACCATTTTCTGCGAGCGATGCGTTGTTGAACTCGAAACGACAACCACATTAAGGGTGAATATTTTTTTGGGACTCATAATTACAGGATTATGAGAAATAAAATAATTAAGATAATTTAAATGATCAGAAACCACAAAAAAACAGATCAAAACTGGCAAATGAAAAAAAATTATAACCGTATTTATAGAGTGATCCATACTTTTGAACAGGGCTATATGTATGAGTGAAGGGCCTCTGACTTCTAATGCTGACTTCAAACGTATGGCTTCATCAAATGTTTGTAGTATGTTCTGTACATTGACGCGCTGGTTACATTTACATTAGGCATTTCTATAAAATTACGAATGAATTTATTAATCGTATGGCGTTTGCGATCTTACCTTTGCCATGGTTTTTTAATGCTTCAGTATAATTAGTCTCATTAATTCTAAAATGCTGTACTAAAGAAAATGAGAGAACGCTTAGCAAGGCAAGTATCAAAACTATTATACTATCTCTACTATGAATGCTGGAAGTCAAAGAAACTTACTTTACCATGCCTGTATAATCGCAAAAAAAAAGTCTGAATTTGCAATTTAGCAATTAATTTTTTTTTATTAATTCAGTCTTGTTTAAATTACAATTTATATCAATCTATAAGATTCAAACTTAAATTACTCTATTTTTAATTTTTAAGGCTATTTAAACCAAAGAGTATGGAATGTAAAGAGAAACAAAATTTACACAAACTAAATGTGATTAAAAGTTAATCTGTTTGGTCATTCTTTCTATTCCTTACTCTTTTTAACTTTACTCCAAAAATTGTTTTTAAAAAATGTATTGAATTTTTAATTTTTAAATTTAATATTTATTTTAAACATTAAGTGTATTGCTTTGGTAAATTTATAATAATCTACAACAACAATTGGATTAGATAAATCAAAAATGATTTAGCTCACAAATCCAATTATTTTTGGGATTTAGGTAAATCAAATCCGATTTTTTTTTTGTTGTAATACCCTACCATCAGAATTTACTTCATAAGAAACATCAAGCGAAAGTAAAATCTAAAAATAAATCTTTGCTTGTGTTGTTTTGGAAAATTTTAAATCCAAACCTAACTCTAATCCATTTTTACTAAAGCAATACACTTTTTGTCATCTTAGCATAATTGTATTAATGTTACTTAAATAACTTCTTAATTATTAAAAATATAATTCCTTTAATTCGTGCAATATAATTACGTAATAAGATAATATGTAATAATAAAGATATGTACAATCAAGATTATCCTTAAACTAAATAAATTGTAACAAGGTTAAGTTTCAGAACGAAAATCATGATCTTAATTGTACGTATTTCTATTGCTACTATTATTTTCTATTTCCCATTGTCTTACATAATACAAAGTGCGTAGATGTTGCAGCATTTCATTCAAAAAAATAATTCTGCAGCAAAACACTGATTCGACGTTCAAAAATCAAATTTACTTGCTTTAATGCAATTTCTGGTAATCACTGCAATATCTGCGCACTTGCCAAAATTTTAAATGCACCTATTCTATAAAATGTTTAAAGTTATTTTCAATTATCATGATATTATATTGTATTTTATAAATAATTTAAAAAAATATATTTTATGTATTGTTTGTTTTAATTTTCTAAGTGAATTATGGTTCTTTAGTGTTAAATTGTAAATGTAATAAATAAACATAAATGGGAAAATGTTAAATGAAATTTTATCTTTTTTTATTTTTGGATAAAATTTCATTGTCTAGTCATATTCATTTGATTTCATTATTAATTTGTTGCTAAAATTAAATTACGTTCGTACCACAGTAAACTTCCGTATTACTACTTTACACCTAAAGGAACCGGTATTTTATCTTGACGCGTTTTCCAGTAACTATTCTTATTATTTACTTTGAAATAAACCAACTATTTATGAATAAAAAGCAAAAATTTACTTTTATTTAACATTTTTATTTGTTATTTAATAATTTTGCGGTTAAACTATTAATATAAAACTTGAGTTGTAACAGTTCACTTCAAAAATAGAAAAAAACCTAGTATGATCAAAAGTAAGAAATTTTTCAACTAGAGCATGGGCTTGTGACATTTTAAATAATTTCGTTGGTCGTGTCAATCTTCCTATGTGATAAACACAGAATATCTTACTAAATTTCGTACTACAAAATATAAAAGACACATAATTTCGATTTGATGTGTACACGTACACGAGTTTTCTATCTCTTTCGTTTGTATACCTAGGTAGTGTTTTAATCAGAGTTGTAATTTTTCGTTGAAGCAAGCAATTTTGAATCAACCGAACTTATTTTATATTCCACATGGAGGTGCGATGGATCATCTGGTCAATGTGTATACAATCAACCAATTACAGACGATAAATCAGACGCTAATCTTTTTATGGTATCATTGGTTCCACTTCGATTACAAAATCAGCAATTGTTTAAAGAAGGAGAGCCATCAAAATCTTCACGAAGTTTTCAAAAGGAATACATTTGGAAAAATCCGCGACCTGCATCAACCCGATTTTGTAGACCAATCAAATTTGAATATATGAAGGAAACAAAGAAGGCAACAATTGCAACTCTTAATTTTATTAAAGAGGAAATCAAGGATTTGGTACCGACTTTCTTATCAATAAGTGATAAAACCATTAGTATTTTCCACAAACTTAGTTTAACAATGGTTGATGAAAAAATAGTGCAAACAATTACTGACACCGTTTCATCTTCTTTTTGTACGGTATGCAACGCAAAACAATCACATTTAAACGATCCTGTAAGAGCATTAAGGGAAATTGAAGAAAATTTGAAGTTTGGAATTTCTCCTTTGCATGCAAGAATAAGATTCATGGAGCACGTTTTGAAAATTGCCTATGGCTTATCATTTAAAGGAAATATTAGAGGCAATATTGAAAATAATATTAAACGATCTGAAGAGAAGGCACGAATTCAGACAGAATTTAAAAGGGAAACTGGCATGACTATTGGCACACCTAAGCAGGGATTTGGAAATACTAATGATGGAAACACCGCCAGAAGATTTTTTGCGGATGCAGAACTGACAGCAAAAATAACTAAAGTTGATTATGAGCTGATTAGGAGGTTTAAAGTAATATTAAATGCATTATCTTCCACAAGAGAAATTGATCCCGATAAATTTCATAAATACGCGAGTGACACCGCAGATATATATATCAACAATTATGGATCCTGGAGAACGATGTCATCAACTGTGCATAAAGTTCTTCGACATGGATCTTCTATTATTCGGCATCACATCTTTCCATTAGAAGAGTTGTCTGAGGAAGCGCAGGAATCTCGAAATAAGGACTATCGAAATTTTCGGCTTTTAAATACTAGAAAAAATTCAAGGATAAATCAAAACAAAGATTTATTTTCAATACTATTAATATCTTCTGACCCAGTGATATCATCATTACGAATTATAGAAAAAAAAAAGAGTTTATGAAGATGAAGATACAGACTTTTTACAGTTATTATTGAATAGAACTGAAAATCTACATAATGATATAGTAAGTTTATATTTGTTCTTTTAATTAGATTTTCAACCCCTTTAAAAAGTGTGTTCCACCCCTGGTTTTCTATTTTTTTTTTGGTTTCTCTTAAACTGTGTTCTATCTTCTATATATCGTCAACATTTCAAAAATTTTGTTATCGTTCTACCTATCCAGAACAGGTACTGGCTTACTGATCTGAGGTGTATAGTTTTTTATTTATACACTGATCTAATTTTATTACAGAAAATCATTCAGATTAATATTAATATTAATTTAATGTAATTCTTTATTTATTCCGCAATATACATTACTTACTTTTTGGCAAATTATTGATTTCTAAATAATTTTAATTTTATGCAGAAACAAAACTGTTTCTCATAGAATTTTGTGTGTTTTCAAATTTCTTAACCCAAGAAGAACACATGCGCCACAATTTTAGTACGTTTTTTAATATCGCAATCTTAATATGACAGCCGTAGGTTAGTAGACGACAAACCGCGACCAAGTTGGGTCTAAAATTTTTATTTTAAAAATAAATTTTAATACATTTTTAATACAATTTTAATAAATTTTAATACATTCAAAAAATACAATGGGAAAACATAGAATGAAAGGCCGAGAAAGGGACGAAAGGGGCAGATTGGTGAAGAGTAAGAAAAGAAACAATTTAAAAGTGGGCACATCAAAATATTTACTACATTTAATGAAGAATGATGGCAAAGTGGCTCTCGAATACATCGTACTAAAATACGACAATTTCTGTCCAAAGCGTGAATTAAAGCGAGTAACAACAAAACAATTTCTCTTGGCTCTGTTTTGTAAACATCCAAAAAAAATTAGTAAAAGAGATATGAAAAAGTATATGGCCAGGGTATGGCAGGCGAGAAAATTTTTAATAAATGTAAAAAATAGAGATGAATTAATAAAAAATTATAAATTTGATGGAATAAAATTGTTTCTCTTAAACTGTGTCAAAAATTTGTCTTCACTAATAGCCAAGTTTCATAATTTTGACAGCTTTTTCAACAAAATCTGACACTGTTTTATTAGAAAATCAAACAAAAAACAGACGATATCGGGAATCGAACTCGAGACCTTTAACTTCATATCGCATCGCTCTAACACATGAGCTATTGAAGTATTTTGTAAAAAAAAATTTTGTAGATTTATTAACACATTTAATAAATTCATGTGGTTAATTATAAGCAAATCGATAAATAAATAATGAATTTTGTTATATTTAAATGAGGAGTGTCTGATCAAAAGTGGATATTTACAAGCAAATCAAACGATGGTACATCCGCAGTGATGTAATCTATTCAATTTGGAAAATCATAAAAATTTTAAAACTAAATCGAGAGCTATTAGCACAGCATTGGCTGAAAAGGCCAAACAGTATGTGCGAATTCAAGAAGGACTGCTGATAAAAATCTGCGATATATTTATTCAGAGAATTTGTGGCAAATGCAGGATAAAATTATACAAATTGAACAACGTGGTAATTATAAAAATTCCAGCAGCCGAACCTTTGCTACCAATCACCTCCACTTGCACATCTTCGTCATCAAGCACTACTAAAGCAAATACCGCAGGAAATGGGTACGCCGCATTGGCTACGAAATACGGACTCACAACATCGACCATTCGGGGATAGATGAAGAACAAGAATAATTTGTTGGCAGCGCTACAAGACACTCAAATTTCAACTCAGGTAGCTTGTCGCTTGAAGGGTGGAGGTAGGCATGAGGAATTTATTGAATTGGAAAAAGAGCTCCTCGAATGGATTCGAGACAGAAACAAAAAAGGTCTCAGAGTTATAGAGAAATATATTCAAAGCATGGCTGTGAAAATTAAATCCAAATTAAGCACCGAAAAATATACGACATTTAAGGCATCAGACGGATGGCTTAGCCGATTTAAAAATCGCTATAAATTAGTGTCGAGAAGGCAAACATCGTGTCGGTATCTTCCCAAAAATGCAAGCTCGCTTGCTCACGATTTTTTTGACAATATATAATGGATCATCGAAGAGAAGCAAATAAGGCCTCATAATATAATAAATGTTGACCAACTCCCAAGATATTTTGAATGCGAACCCCAGTCTACCATAACTCAAAAAGGGATCAGGAATGTCGTGATTCGAAAGGCTGCTTGCAGCTCACACAAACGATTTACAGTCACTTTTGCAATAACAGCGGGTGGTAAAATATTCAAACCACATTTATTATTCTCAAAGTTAAAGAAAAAACCTATTGTAGACAGTGGATGCTTTGTCGACATAAACGTAACTGGTATGTAGAGCAGTGAAATATTGCATAATTATATTAATACAGTTATAATGACAAGACCGCAAACTAATTTGCTTCGTGAGCCAGTTTTGCTTTTAATAGATTACGAGAATACGAGAAATTTAATATTTTTATTTAGAATTATACCACCAAAAATTACTGGAATACTACAACCATTAGATGTCGTCATAAATAAAATTTTCCAAGAGACATATGGGGATCTATACAATAATTACATTTCCGAAGCAATATCTGAGCCGAGTATGCAGACAAAACAAGGCAATCCGAAAATTCCATCTTACAGTACGGTATCAGAATGGGTGGTGAAATTTACGAAGGAACTTCCATCTGAAATAATCATAAAATCGTTTGTATGTTGCGGAATAACCTCTAAAAGTGAATTTTAAAATAGAAAATCTCCATAATCCGTTAAAAGAACTATTTAACGATACTTTCGATATAAATACCTGGCTTGAAAGATTTTCTAATGAAATTTTATCTGATGAAGAAAATTTTTTTGAAACTGTTAGCGGACGGGATTTTTATGGCCAAAATAGCTATGAACAAGTTTTTTTCAATGTGTAAAATACGTAAAATCAAAGATGATATTATAATGAGATGACTCCTTCAAAGCAGAATTTTACTGTATGTAGATATTTTTATAGAAAATGTAAAACTAAAAAGAAGAAACGCATTTTTCTAGTTTACTGTACAATATAATCCATATACACACCTACTTTAATTCTGCTTGTGTATTTTCAATTCGAAACTTTTTCTATTTTTTCATGTTAACTTTTAAAACCTATACAAACTAATTTACTTTTATTTTGTGTATTTGCATTGACATTTCCATTGCATTTCCATTTTAGTTTTAAATCTTTTTTGTGTTGTGAAGTACGCTTAGTCTCTGCGCAAATATTTAAACAAAAATGAATCAATCAGTATCGGGCTTGAATTGTATAGTGAGTAATTGCCATAACTCGAGACGAAATTCTAAATTAAAATTATTTCGTTTCCCTAAAAATGTCGTTCAAGCAAAGGAATGGTTAATTGCATGTCGCATAATACCTAATCCATTTGTACTTGATAATTTACATAAAAAACGAATATGTAGTGCCCATATTGATCCCAAGTTTATCGGTAAAAAGAAACTAATAAACACAGCTATTCCATCTCTTCATCTACCTTTGGATAATCCGCAATCAGAGATTGTCAATTTAGAGCCAATGGTCCTTAATAAAGCGTCGACAGCTGAAAGTAAGCGAACAATTAAAACCGTTGATCAATATAAAAAACAAAATCGCGAATTATTACAAGAAATAGAAAATCTTAAATCAAGATGAACTAAAAAATCAATTAAAATTAAGTATCTTACTTCCAAAGTGTTCACTCTAAAACGAAAAATTCAAATTTTATTAGTGAAAAATAACAAAAAATGGAATGATATACTCCTAGAGAGAACTGACCTGGAACCTACGGCTAAATCATTTGTGGAAATGATGGTTGCACCAACTAATAGGAAAAATGTATTTACCGATTTACAAAAGCAACTAGCACAGACCCTTTATTTTAAATCTCCAGCAACTTATTTTTTTATGAGAAATTGTTTAAAATTTAATTTACCGTCTAAATCATCGATAAATAGATGGAGACCAATAAAAAATTTGAGGCCTGGATCAAATGAAATACTGTTAAAAGGACTCATATCAGCAGTTGGATCTCTTGATGATATAGAGGAAAACAGGTGACATTAATTTTTGATCAAATTAAAATTAGGCAAAATTTAACATACAACGAAGTTCATGATGAAATTCAAGGTGTTCAAGATTTTAGTGCTTTTAGAACGCGTTCAATTGCGCAATCCGTTTGTGTTTTTATGGTCAGAAGCATATGCTCACAATGGAAATTTATCTTAAATTATTATTCCACAAAAACCAATTTTCTGGTTCAAACCTTCAAAAAATTGTATATGAAAATTTAAGAATTTGTGAAACTGTGGGCTTAAATGTTACTGCAATAATTTGCGATCAGGGTAGCAACAATAGAAAATGTTTTAAAAACTTGAACGTTACCTCGGAGCACCCTTATTTTGTATATAATGATAAAAAAATTTATTGCCTATATGATATTTGTCATTTAATAAAAAGTTTACGAAATAATTTATTAAAAGGTACAAAATATGATAGTCCGGATGGTTTAGTTTGTTGGAGTGTGATTCAAAAATTGTATAATTGGGAAAAAAATGCGACCACAAAACTTTGTCCTAAACTAACATCAAAGCACATATATCCAAATACATTTGAAAAAATGCGTGTTCGATACGCCACCCAAATTTTTAGTAAGAGTGTTGTGGCTGGAATTAAAACCGCAGTGAATTTAAAAATATACCCCGATCCTGAATTAGCTATATCAACAGCAAAATTCTGAAGTTTCTAATAATTTATTCGATTGTTTAAATAGCAACACACTCTTTAATTCCAACCCTTATTGATGTGCTTTGGCTGAAAATAACAAAATTTTTCAAACATTAAACAGCTATATAATTTATTTTAAAAATACAACATTTAAAGGAGCTAAATCTATCTATTGCATTGATGGTATAGTGCAAACCATTAATGCGGCAATACTATTGGGAACTGAATTTTTTAGAAATCCAAATCTAAACGTTAACTACATTTTAACGAATAGATTAAATCAAGACCCAATCGAAAATTTGTTTGCTCAGGTTCGATATAAAGGCGGTAACAATAAAAACCCATCCGTTTTTTCAATTTAATAATATCCTGTCACAAATAATATCGTCCAAATTACAATTTAAATCCAATTTTTCTAACTGTGAAGCAGACGGAGATGATTTTTTAAGTACCGAGTTTCAAGAAGAGGATCAGCGGAAAGACACTATTTTACCAGAAATATCAGAAGAACAAAGCGAAGAATTATGCGAATTTGGGGAATCGTTTTATGTAACTACAGCAATTGGAGAAAATTCCATGAAATATTTTGTTGGTTATGTTATTTTTGTAGTAATTGGTAAAATCGATTGCTTAATATGTTTGGAAAATATGTCGTCTAAAAATAACATCCAGCTGGACAATGAATATTTTTTATACAACAAAAATTATTATAATGATAATAGTTTTGGATCACTAAATTGCCCAAAAGAAGACTTCTTTTTGCTATGTAAAATGCAAATTGAGAATTTTCGCCGCATATTTCAAAAACGATACCACGAGAGGCATATTAAACAAACTATAATGGATAGTTGTATCGAATTAGCCCATAACGCTCCACAATACGCTGAATATTATTCTTCAAATAATAGCTGCTTAGAACATCGTTTAAAAATTTTGAATTTTATGATTAAAGTTCTTATAAAAAAGCATTGCCAATGGATGCTAAACAGTCTTAAACAACAAACAAAGTTCTCTCGTAATTCACGGTTAACAATTCTACAACAATAGAAAATATCATTGTTGTTTGTGTTTTCTATCAAAACGGATCAGTATTTGTTGTTATATCATTCAAAAGAGAATAAAATCATTTAGGAATATTATAAATTTGTGTTTTTATTTTATTTATAAGGATTGGAAAAGCCCAAAACCAGCTTTAATAATAAAAATGAACTGTTTTTACAAGCCATTGCTTCACAACACGGAACACTCAAAAAAAATTGTGGAACACCATTAGGCCAGATTTATTTTAATATTAATGCTACCTTAACCGTTTAGCACTTTAGAACCATAAACTTCATCCCAGCTTTTTCACAAATGATCAACACCTTGTGCAAGCGCAATAAAATACTCCAACCGCAACAAAATCAACTCAATGTAAACATTTCTTAAGTATTTGCACGGATGCGATTTTGTTATCCAATAAAGTTCTATTGCATGAGCAATATTCTTAAAATATACCCACAAAATAATTTGCTTGTTAGACTAGCCTTTTATATTTTATAGTTAAAGCAAGCCAAGAGAAATACAACACCATTCAAACAATATGCTATTTTATTATTTATGTTGCACATTGATTGTGTGTGAGTATAGAAATGTAGAAAAGGAAACAGCAAAAACGAAATTATTTTGTTGTAAACGTGTATACAGTAAGCAAAAAAATGTTTTTATAAATTTTATTTAAACTGGAGGCTCCCTTCGGTATGATGGAGGTACCCTAGATTTATTTTTATATTTTGCACTGATTGAACTATCTCTATTATAATATTATCTTTGGTAAAATCAACTTCTTCAGATAATTTTCTAGAATGGATCGAAAACTACATAAAGAATATTATTGATTTCTTAAAAACCGATATGCAGGACCTGATGGATTCCAAAGAAGAAGATGCCTTAAAAGCTGGACACACAACCGAATCTGGAATAGAAATGTTTCCTTTATCGAAAACTGGAACATTACTGTTATTACGTTAGACAGTAACTGTTCAAAAATAAACGAACATTTATACGGTGTTGAGAACTCAACCAAAGATGTATCCATAATAAAAATCGAGAATCATTATGGCCTCCAAATGTGATAAAATAATAAATAGTACAAACTTATTTTTACATTGTGCTCCTATACCTATGTTAAATATTAATGAATTAATGTGATAAAATTACATAAATATGTAATATTTCTAGATAGACTGTCTTGAATTAAACAAAATAAACTACAAATATTTGAGTTTAAAAAAAATTATGATAAATTGTTTTATTTTATTTTATTTTAAAATAGAAAGCCTAGGCGTTTTATTTAGATGAGCGTTTTAAATGAAATTTTCTTTTAAATAATGAAAATATTTGTTTTCTTTTGCACTCGCGATTAGAACGCCTATGCGTTATTTACGAGGGAAGATAGTAGTGCCTCAGATCAATCGGAGCCGATATCAATAAGACCAACAGAAGTTCTAGAACAAGTGTACCAAGAGGAGTTCTTTGAATTTTGAATAAGATTAGGTGGATCGCCAATAAGAAAATAAAAGTTAGTTGAGTTAGACTAGTGTGAAAATCAACTAGAAAATGCAGTAAAACTCACTTGTGAAAAAAATCCAAATTCCAAAAATATTACCAATACATGAAGCAGATGATGAAGATGACCAGGAACTCTTGCACAATATTTTGGAAGCATACAATCGGCATGAGACATCTTATGCAAGTCAGGTGTTCCTCCTGTCTGTTACCAGAACATTGGCCAGTATCTAAAATTATGGATAAATCTAAAGCGACTCAATACATGGTACAAATGTCGAAGAATCTTATAAAAGAGAACGGACATGGCAGCTTCCCAGAATCTAGAAAACCAAGACCAAGAATCTCTTCTGAAAGAATTACGATAATTGAGGAATTCTACCGGAGCATGTATATCAGTCGTCATCTTCCTGGGACAAATGATTTCGTTAGTGTTCATGATCCTAATGAAGGACGAATTAAAAAGCAGAAAATGCTAGTTTTATGTAGTTTAGCCGAGGCGTACCAGCATTTTTTAGAACAAAATCCAACTGAAACTATTGGATTTTTTAAATTTGCGGAACTTCGTTCAAAGGAGTACTGGATTTATTTTCTATGAAAGTTTTTTTTTTTGAGTTTTCGACAAAGCCGGTCGATATAAATTTGTTTTTCCTCTCAAATTAAAGTAGAGGCTATTTAAAACGTTCAGCAATGTTGAATACCTTTTTCCTGTGTTGAATTAAGGAATATTTTTTTTTATTTTTGTTATTCGACCGTTGACTAATCAATAATCATATACCTGTGTTTAACTCACCCCCTTTTAATTTTTAATGTTTATTGCTGTCACCAATTTTATTGTTTACCACTCCCACATTTTTTATTTGTATATTTTTGTTTCATTTTTTGCTTTTTCCAACTATATATATATATAAATAACTACATTTTTATTTTTACAGTTTAGTAGATACTCCTGATGATGGCCTAATAAGCCGAAATCGATCGAGTGATTTTTTAAACCTTTTGTAATTTTGCGAAATATTTAACAAGTGTTTTTAAAAAAAATTTAAAAATGTGTGTATTAAGTGTGTTTCGCCAAGTACCTACGGCAGAAAGTGTAAAAAGTATTAAGTTGGCAGATTTGGCCAACCTCGCCGTTATTTATCGTCGCCTGTTGGTAAAAATAAGTTTTAATAATAACCAGATTTGGTTTAATAGTAGTTGTAAAAAGTTAAATTTGTTGCCAAATTATACTAATATAAAATGTAATACTAAATCTTTAGAGAGTAGAAGAGCTATTAATTTAGCTCGTAGTAGTTGGAGGAATAGTGAGGTACGTAAAGGATATGCTACCAGGAACAACTTATGTCTCCATCTTAAAGTTGTTCACACTGAGTTAGCGGCTCGCTTGCATTCTGTTGAGTTTGACTGGTTGGATAATAAGTTTCGTGCCGAGGTAGCCGAAATTTCTCATATTCAATATGTAAAGCAAAAAGCTAAACTGGATGTGTTGCGAAATAAGGCGTATCCACGTAACCATAGAGGTAATAGTGGTATGTCTGGTTTCCAATTCCATTCACGTTTTAAGAACTTGTCTTCCGTTGGCTTCAGTGGCGTAGAGGTTCAAATGCTGAGCAATGGAGTAAATTTTGCTCTTGTGCCAAACACAATCGGCGTTCAGTCATTTGAGAGTCTCGCTATAGATGCCGAAACTGCCTTATCCGGCCAGTCAACCCAACTGAAAGCAATATGTGCGTTACAGATTAAGAAAGGCTTGAGTAACGCTTCCTCCTCTATCTCCTCTCATTCTTCTGTTTCTTCTTCTAATAATAACCTTAAAGTGATTGGTACGATTAAGAAAAAGTTACGTGATAATGACCTGATAGCCTGTAAAGCGGATAAACGCAATACGATCACTGTTCTCACAAGAATCGATTATTACAATAAAATTTCTGATTTCATTACAGAAAGCAACGCATTAGAGCTCAATAGAGATCCTACTAGGTCATTTAAGACTTTGGTCAGTAAGTGTATCAACCAATACCCAAAGGTTTTTGATGGCACTGGTTGGAGGTACACGGTTATGAATCCATCTGCCCCAATTCTTTATGGTTTACCTAAAATCCATAAAGAAGGCATTCCAATTAGACCAATAGTAGCGTATTGCAATGCACCTGCCTACAAGCTATG
This sequence comes from Tipula helvola, assembly GCA_963556165.1. Taxonomy (NCBI): domain Eukaryota; kingdom Metazoa; phylum Arthropoda; class Insecta; order Diptera; family Tipulidae; genus Tipula; species Tipula helvola. The sequence continues at coordinate 270,123,519 of OY744482.1, forward strand.
TAAGGGTTTCATAAACTTTTTCAACAGTCATACCAATTTCGTTTCGGCTTTCTCGGTTAAGAACTCGGTAGAATTGATTAGCAAAATTCAAGATGTTGATATTCCACTACACTCAAAATTAGTTTCGTTTGACGTTGCTAGTCTTTTCACTTCTATTCCTTCCAATTAACATTTTGTCTCAAATAGTTTATACTTACTTAGATAGGGATGTTGCAGATGGAAGCCTTCGGAATGAACTGAAGCTGATATTTGAAACTTGAATTAAACAAAATTATTTTTGCTTTGATAATAAGTATTTCAGATTCACTGATGGTCTACCGATGGGCTCCCCTCTGTCACCTTTGTTAGCAAACATTTTCATGAATTTCTTCGAACAAACGATTGTATCAAGCAATAATCCTTATTTCCGTCATATGATCTTTTGGTACAGATATGTTGATGACATACTATGTCTATGGAATGGAACTGATAGGCTATTAACCTCTTTTCTCACTTGGTTAAATTCTCAATATCCCACCATTAATTTTACGGTAGAAAAAGAAGAAAACAAACTATTAACTTTCTAGATATAACAATAACCAGAATTAATTCTTCATTAGAGTTCAAAATTTATAGAAAACCCACGTATACAGACGCCATTATACCTAACTCGTCAAACCATCCCCATAATATTAAAATGTCAGCTTTCCACTCATTCTTAGATAGATTAATAAACATTCCTTTGACCATATCCAATTACAACAAAGAGCTTAATATAATTTTAGAAATAGCAGCGAATAACGGTTATGCAGCTAAGACTATATTAAAGCTATTAAACAGAAAACTGAAACATAAAGCTTTAGCTAACATTTATCCACCTGATAGCCCAATGCCGAAAAATTGGCGCCACTTATAGTATATAGGAAAAACTAGTCAACGTATTAGTAACATCGTGACACAATATACAGATATTAGCTTTGCTTTTTATAACAATAATACAATTAAGAAAATGATTTTTAACAACAAACCAAGAATTGATCGCCTTTCCAAATCTGGCGTTTATAAGATCAATTGCAATGATTGTAGTTCCTCTTATATCGGACAGACTGGGCGCAATTTTGAAGTTAGAGTTAAAGAACATTTATCTGGTAGCCATGAATCATCCCTTTATAATCATTTAACGTTAGAAAATCACACATCCAGTTTAAACAATTTAGAAATATTGCATGTACAACCAAAAAGCAGACGTTTAGACAACTTAGAATCTTACGAAATTCGAAAAGCTATATTTCTTAACCAAAATATACTCAACGAACAGAGAGAAATCCGTTTCTCACCAATTACCGACCCCGCATTGTTTTATTCACATACTCATTCCATACCATAAAATTACTAATTCGTCGGGTTATAAAAAAAAAAAATAAAAAAAATAAAAAAAAAAAAAAAAAAAAATCAACATCTGGAATTTTGTTATTCGACCGTTGACCAATCAATAATCATATACCTGTGTTTAACTCACTCCCTTTTAATTTTTATTTTTTAATGTTTATTGCTCTCACCAATTTTACCTGTGTTTAACTCACCCCTTTTTTAATTTTTAATGTTTATTGCTGTCACCAATTTTATTGTTTACCACTCCCACATATTTTTATTGGTATATTTTGGTTTCACTTTTTGCTTTTTCCAACTATATATATATATGTATATAACTACATTTTTATTTTTACAGTTTAGTATATACTCCTGATGATGGCCTAATGAGCCGAAATCGATCGAGTGATTTTTTAAACCTTTTGTAATTTTGCGAAATATTTAACAAGTGTTTTTAAAAAATTTTAAAAATGTGTGTATATATATATGTTGTAATCCTCACTTGACTTGGGGGGTGTGTTGTTTTCATTATTATATTTTTATTTAAATTTTATATATATTTTTGCGGGTTTCAGGTTTCGGGTGGCGTCACATACGGCGCACCCCACAAATCGATTCACACCACGTTCTTTTGGTTAACAGTTTTTTTTGGTTAGTTTCAGTTTTCTCAGTTCAATTTTTTTTCCCTCCATTTCATTTTCCGTTGTTTTTTTTCGAATCAGTTCATCAGTAATTACAGTTTCGGTTAAAATTCAGAGTTTCATTTTTTTATTGATTGATGATTAGTGTCATGTGTCGTTAAATATTTCGTTGTGATCACGTGGGGAATGGGCGGCCTCATGCTGACCTAGGCCTTGACGAAGGTCGCCGGAGTGGTACCGGCGTCCTTGTCGAGCGCACCACAAATTTATGATTATCTATCACTGTGGTCGTGGCAAGGTAGGATAATTTTTCTGAACCCTTTCGTTTTATCTCTATGCGGTTTTCAAGCATAGAAATATGTCTGGTAACCCCCACGCCTAGCGGCGAGCTTAAGCTAGCGCAATACCGCAACCAGACCTCTATTTCTATGTTCTGTTTAACACAATCCCTCTTTTGTGGGGGATTGTGTTACAAAACCACAATACCGAATCCAGCACTAGGCAAACCTGAACATGATCACATAATAGCACAAACAATACAACCATTAATCACAAAATTCGAATATAATAAAACAAACCATTTTACTATTACCATTTTTAATACTAATAACACAGCCAATAATTCACTACACACTAATTATAATCCATATTTCATAAATACAATACAATTAACACAAATTTTACATTGCTTGAACACAAAAAAATCATACGGACTGGACCAAATTCCATGTGTAGTTCTCAAACATCTAACGGTAAAAATAATTGAAGAATTATGTTGCCTCTTCAACCATTGCCTCAATAATCGAATTTATCCGGAAGCATGGAAACAAGCGAAAATATATCCGATTCATAAAAAAGGGAAATCAATAACCGATCCGCGCAATTTCCGACCGATAAGCCTTCTCTCCAACTTGGGGAAAGTTTTCGAAATAATACTATTCGATAAGATACAAGATCACATTAGTGCACACACGTTATTATTAGACAATCAGTTTGGTTTCAGGCATAAACATTCAACAATATACATGCTATAACTAAACTAACATCAGATATATGCAGAAACCTGAACCAAACGAATTGTACTAGTACGATCCTAATGGATATGGAGAAGGCTTTCGAGTTATATAAATTATATAAAATGAATTTCTGTACAAACATGTTACAATTATTATATGAATTGCTTTACAATAGAAAATTCAAAACAACAAATGGTAAAGAATTATCGGCGAATACATTTCGCATATACAAAGGATTACAACAGGGGGTCTATTACAGCACCGGTACTATTTAGCTTATATACGAAATCGTTAATTGAAAATGATAAGCTAACTTCACCAAATGTGCAAACAATAGCGTACGCAGACGATATCGTAATTTATGGTACAAATAAGAAAATCGCAATATAAACAAAAAATGTACAGGAAGCAGTCAATTTTACCGTGGATTACTTGCACACATGGAGAATAAAAATTAACCCGGCCAAATGTGAAGCGATTTTATTCTGCAAACCTTACCAGCTATCTACTTCGGATACACAGAATAATTGGAAACGTTTTAAAATCGATATAGCTGGTACGAGCTGTGTGCAAAAGCCAGCGGTAAAATATTTAGGAATCAATATGGATCAACTGCTCTATTTGGATCCACACATAGAAATACAAATTGGGAAAGCGAAAAAAACTGTTCACTGCATATAACAACGCAGGTAAAACAAATATGCTATAAATCCTTGGTACGACCAATATTGACTTATGGTGCCCCAGTATGGTGGAACGTTGGACCGTACACGATGGAAAAACTGCGTATCTTTGAGCGCAAATGCCTCAGATATTGCCATAGAGAATTCCGCACGGCCACGTCAGGATATCGTAAATACATCACAAACCAAAAACAATATGAAATGTTTGGTCGTGATCGTATAGACCTCCACATTCTAAAGCTGACACGGGACCATATAAAGAGTTCAACTGCGAATACAGAGAACTCGTTAATATTTGCCCCATATTTTACTGAGGATCATATTAATGAAGCGGCATGCAGAGTGGGAAAAAATCCTGGACCAGAAACATTTCCATACTTGGACAAAAAGGGTTACATAGAAGATAATTTCACGGGTATCCAATGATTTACCATTTGGAAAGGCGCAAAAATATAAAAGGATTCGACGACGCGATATAATTATAGATCCGGCAAAGAATGCAAGAAGAAGAAGAAAATATTGGTGGTTAAATACAACATAAAATTATTCCGTTTTGGATATTCCGCAACCCATAACCCGATCTGGATTTGTACCAGATGGTACACACTATTCCTGCTACTACTTGGATTCATCCCACAACCTAACAAACAGCTATAGACAACATGGAGACAATAATACTCCAAATAATAACAATTAATTCCCATAATGAAATGATGAGCCGTGGATGGAATTGGTGGAGGTCAACGGACACTGAAGCGAGTTGACCGAAACCAATTCATCAATCATCCAGGGACTCATTTCAACTTTTAGAAAATGTATTCGGATTTTTATTTTATCTCACTTTTTCGCCAGTAAACATAATAAGTTAATACACATTGACAATAAATACACAAAATTTATTTTAACGGACCAATTTTGAATTATATAAAATCTTTTTTTAAATTTAGAGTCTCTCTTAAGAGCATTAAATTTTTTTTTTATTATTTTTTGTAAATGATTTAGGGCTTTTTTGCTGCTTTGGCCCAAACATAAGAATTTAGTTAATGGTTTTGTGAATAAATAAAGCTAGTTTTGGAAAAAAAAAAAAATATTTCGCGTCGGGGAGAAATCACTTGTGGGAGAGTCCTGTAGCGGCCCACTCATGCGTGCTCCGCCACAATGTATCACTTACATACATTGGCGTCTGAGTTCACCCAACCACCAATGTAACGTCTCACGCCGCTCAACGTTGACATTACCATTTGGGAACAAACGCATACAATCAACAAACTACTGTCTCTTCCATATGAAGAGACAACACAAAATAAAATAAAATTATCTTTTATTTCAGTCTGCTCTAGAATTTCATTACGGCGACATGCCGCCCAACTCGCGTGGTGTGGTGATAAATAAATAAATAAATTGATGTAATAATTTAATTTAAATTGAACTAAATTAATAAATAAATTAAAAATAAATAAAAGTTAGTACTTTTACACTAGGGTCACCAGAGATCTATTCACAAGTTTTATTATATACGGAACAGCCCGTTGAAACAGCAGCCCATATAAGTAGTTATTTTTTTCAGTCTAACAACACGATATTAAAGCTTTCAGGAGTAATGCGCTTCATAATTTGATTATCATAATCTAGTTGTATAAACTCAATAAATGTGATATACAAAAAAAGAGACAGAAAGAGTTAGTGAGATAAGATTATATTGTGTTGATGTAATTTTTAAAATGAAATTGAAATCACGATTTGCGATTATCGCGATAATCTTTGTGTTTGTCAATTGTATAAGGTAAGGTCATAAATGGTACCTACACTCTTCGAACATTCATTATTAAAACATGAATAATTTCATGTGCCATTCTTGCTCTATTGAATTTTAATTTAACAACTAGGTACCAGGCGCTTTGGAAGATAAATGGTTTTGTAAAGTCAGGTATTAAATAATTTATTAACAACTTGTTCATGCATTTTTTTAGTTTAGAATTTTTTCCTAAACATCTACCTGTTAACAAAAATAATGAATCGCAGTAGAATAATAACAACATTTTTGAGCTGTCAGAGAGATATGAGGCTCAATTAAGGCTATTGCCGTACCATGGCAATACATTTAGCGAGCGGTATAAATAATACATCCGAAGTTCGTCATTTTTTTAGACCTATTATGATTATGAGTTGAGATTTATCATTAATTGATTATTGAACAAATTAGATGTTGCGTAGTATTTATCCTCTTGTACGATTTTTTTTTAAAATTTTACTTAATTATTTGTTACTTTTACCTGTTAAATATATGTACATAAATATATTTCGGTATTAGCGGATTAACAAGTACATATTGTGCAATTAAAATAAATTAATCGCTTCGTTTTAAGAGCATCGCAAAATGTACACAACATAAAAAAAAAAATATTTACATGGTTATGTTTGTGATTAGCCGACGAGAAGAAAAAAAAATTCTGTTTATTTGATTTTATTTATTTTTAGACAAAAAATCAAAATATAATAGTTAATAAATAGTAGGTAATTAATAGTTTATAAGAAAAAAAAAAGAAAATTGTGTCGATTCAGTAATACGGCGGGCTGATCCTTTTAGGATGGTCATAGTTAGATTTCTACGTATTATCTTGCCATCAAAATTTTCTTTTGTTGTACAACATGAGTGCGTTGCACTTTAACCATAATATTTTTTTTTAATAATTTCATATAAAATATTAGATAAGAAAATAAAATAATTTGATCCAACGGGGAAAAAAAAAAAAAAACTAACTAAAAGTGGTGTAGAGCGAAGTCAGTGTTTGTAACATGTCCTGCCCCTCCCCCCCCCCCCTCTTACCAGCCAGATTTTTGGGTGGTTATTTGTTTCTTTTTTTTTTTGCACACGTTAGTTTGAAAAATTTCAATTCTTGTAAAGATGGCTAACACACCTGTGGGTATACGTAACCCACCCTATTTTCCGGTTGGATGCTATCCAACCCAGTGTGCAACCCCGGGTGTGAGGAACCCAATGCCAGCAACGTTACAAAATGTCGTCGCGTTTTTGATTTTATGCTGAGGTACGCGTTGTACAAAATGCTTCCCTAACACCGGAGATAGCAGAACAAATTGGTGATCTGTTATCAGATCCACCAAAAGGTAATTACTATGAAGCCATTAAATCCCGGTTGCTCGAAAGATTGACGCCATCGCTGGAACATGACCTGGAATTTTTGTTGACAGGAATCGATCTGGGAGATCGGAGGCCGGCTGAACTTTTAAGGCATCTGTCTGTGATTGCTAAAAACAGATTGAGCGAATCTGTCATTAAATCTATGTGGACCAGGAAATTACCTGCGGTAATCCGAGTCGCAACGGCTGGATTACTAAAAACAGAAACCTTAGGGCAATGTGCTAAGATCGCAGATAGAATTCACGGAGCTATGTACCACGCGCCAAAAGTGGCGTCAATGGATAGACCATCTACTAGCGGACAACAGAACAAACCAAATTATATCTCAGCCTAGCCAAAAAATGGGAAACCGTGCATTCCTGAGAATACAAGACGAATAAGCCTATTGAGTGTTAAGTAATAGCTGAGCGCATTACCCACAGCCGTGGGATGGCAATCTGCATCTAATCCGTAATAAACAATTTGACTTTGTTTATAATCGTTCGACTGTGGATGCCTTGTTAAACTTTACCAAACAAAAAAACAGCAAAAGATACGGGAAAATTTCAGCGGATATCTTCCTTGACATACAGAAAGCTTTTGACTCAGTCTGGCATGATGGCCTCGCCCGCAAATTAATGCTAAAAAATGTCTCACCGAATTTAATTGCAGAGATAAAATCTTATCTGTCGAATCGTAAATTTTTCGTAAGCATTGAGAACCGATTCAAATCTTCGGTTAGAGACATAACTGCAGGATGCCGCAGGGCTATATCTTAGGACCTAAGCTCTATGTCTTCTACACACATGACATCCCAATACCGTCAAGTCAGGATACGAACAATTAGATATATGCTGATGACGCAACAGTTATGCATCCAGTTACAACGAATATCTGTGCTCAATAAAAATTCAGAAAACACTAAAATCCGTCAATGAATATTTTTTATAAATAGTGAAAAACCAGTCTGATATATTTCTATTCAAACTTTTAGACATAGATAGACGTAAACAGATAGACATAGTAAAATACTGTTTACACAAAATAAATCTACTATGAAAAGTGGAAACCTACTTAAATCCCGATAGAAAATTGTTCAAATTTCATATCGAAAAAGTGCTTAAAATTAGTATGGAAAAGTGTATAGAGAATTGATTATGCCTCTTTTTAGTTGGGATTCATACCTACACCGAAATTTTTGAGACACTTTTCTTGTGTAGTTTTCGCAAGAGAGTGTACACGGAATTCCATTGAAATTGTTCAATAGTTTTAGAAATTAACCCAATCGAAGCGGTGGTTACAAAATATCAAGAAATGTTGAAAGGCAGCCCACATCGAGAAAATTGGAGAAAATGACAACATGTCGCGGGAAATGTAGCCAAGCCATGCGTATTATAAAAAAGCCTTTAATGGAAGATTTGTGGGTGGGATTATGGCAAATTCATCGATGGTGTGCGATGCTACAATCGGAAAAGTGTCCGCCATTGTACCTGGTTTAGCCAGACTAAGATGAGAATTAATAGAATATAATTAATCACCAACGATATCTTACACAAATCGTCGAGGACGGCGCGGCGGTCGATTAGAGACAATACGTTTGAGAAATCATGGTGAACCTTCTCCATACCTAGCTCAGTGGCGGCCCCAACTGCATCATTGAAATAGACGAGAGCAAATTCGGGAAGCGGAAATACCACCATGGACATCACGTGGAGGGCCAATGGGTGCTCGGTGGTATCGAACGCTCCACCGGAAGGTGTTTTTTTTATTAAACAACACGTATTACCTGGGAGCATCATTAGCTCAGATTGTTGTCGGTGTGGGAAAGTTCACAGCCAAAAATTCTGAACCTGTCGATTTGTATGAGAATTAATGCTTGCAGTAACAAATACCACGAGAAGCTTATGATCGAGCAGCCCAAAAATCACCAGTGTCATTCTTTCACGAGCGAGAACGAAAGTTAATATAGTGCCATTCTATTAGATCTATACGATGTGGCCACCGAAACAATCAAAAAAGGAATCATCAAAGCCGGCATCAAAGAAATCAGGGTAGTCGAAATAGTAATTAACAACCAACCACTAACATTAGAAATAATCTATAACCCACCAACAAAACCAAATCCAGCAGCATTCTCCCAAGATTAGAATCACTTACCCGCAAATATAGCAAAATGGTCGCGCAAAGTATCGTATTTGGTGCTGCACTAGAAGACTTCGACTCAGTATGGCATACTGGGCTTTTATATAAGCCCCACATGCTAAACATACACTTCGATTTTCAAAAAATCATCAAGTCGTTCCAAGAATATTATTTTTCCACATCCACGGGGAAACGTCAAATATCCAGTGCCATAAGGCTCCATCCTAAGTCCAATTATATTTAATTTATTCCTAAACGATTTACCTACACCACCATCATGAAAAATACGAAAATCGCGTGCCCTCTTTGATATCTGAGCATTGGTCAGTGTCCAAAATTATGCAAAAGTTCCAGGCAACAAAACAAATAGTAATAAAATCGAAGAATTTAATCAAAGAGTTAGGATACGGCAACTTTCCCAGATGAAGAAAAAATAGATCGGGAATTTTTTCAGAACTAATTACCGATTAAATTGGCGCCTGCGCTTGCTCCAAAAGTTCTTCATCCGAATAGCTTTGAAAGACAAAATGCTTCATTATCTCGTCGAATATTTGATGACAAAACGATTAAAGCCATTAAACAACATTTTAGACCAGTTTTAGGAGAGGAATATATTGGTACGGCAGAATTTCTTACAATTGTTCGAAGTTGGTGGACAGTTAATGTAAAAACTCCCTCAAAAGGTTTTTATTTAAGAGAACCATTAGCTGTACCTATTAAGCTAATAAGAGTAGGTTGCAGTTTCTGGAACAGTTTGTTAGTTGGCTACAGAGTTGGAACAATCTAGAAAATTCTAACAAATTAACAAAAGAAACGCAGTCTGCTGGGCAACACACAACAAATGCGCTTTGTTAAATTTCTGATTATTTACTACAAAACCTAAAATTCAAAAATATTATATTCGGCAAGTTTCAGACCGATAAACTTGAGGCTCGTTTTGAACAGTATCGACAGATGAAAGGTTTTTGCTATAATGTAACAGTTCAACAAATTTTACAATCCGAAAAAAAATTAAAATTGTAAGTTTATTAAAATTGGTAAAATCTAAAAATGAATTTTACGATTTTAACACAAATTTGAATTTTTCATCATCGGCGACCGTCGAAATTGAGGAGTTAGAAGATATACTATCACATGCTGAAAATATTTCTTTTGTACAGGAAATATGTTCAGGAATGATGTATATTTCAGGTTATGTTGGAAGAAAGGTTACGGGGAAACTGCATTGCAATGAGTGTGTGGCAAAATTAATAACTAACGAAGATCTCGCTTTTGAATTTACCGACATGTGGTTTCAACAGGACGGTGCCACAAGCCACACAGCACATGTTACAATCGATTTACTGAACAGCAAGTTTGATGAGCGCCTTATCTCAAGAAACGGGCCAGTAATTGGCCGCCTCGTTCGTGCGATTTAACGCCTCTTGACTATTTTCTTTGGGGCTACGTCAAGTCATTGGTCTATGCCAACAAGCCGACGAAGTTGGAACAGCTCAGAGCCAACATTGAATGCGAAATAGCGGCCGTTTCGGCCGAAATGTGTGGCCGAGTCATCGAAAATTGGGTCCAACGAATCGACCGCTGCAAACGTGCCCGCGGTGGTCATATGAACGAAGTAGAGTTCCATTCATAAATGTTTTGATTGTACTTCAAACCGATAATAAAGTTTTGAAATATCTCTAATGGTTTGCGATTAATTTAAAAAAAAAGTTGTCAAGTCCTTATTGGAAAACCCTTTATTTGTCTATATGATTTGATTTATTTATTTATCACACATGTTTGTTGATCATCATTTGTATACCATATCTTAATTTGATCTCATTTGAGATGAGGTTAAGGATCAAGTATTTCGGTGATTTTAACGCCCATCTAGAATCCAACGATGCATGGAGTAAGAAGGGATGTTGGCTCACATTTATTTCACAGTGAGTCTAACGAGAATGGCATTTCATTAGGTTTCCTTGCCCGTTTTGCCCAAATTTTCATACACACATCCACTCGTCGCCGCCGAGGCCTTACCACTTGGACCAATGGGCGTCCTACTCACAAGTAGATCACATATTGACTCGCGACAAAAGTAACTTCATATATATTAAATCCACCAAGGCTGATTCCTTCCGCCAAGATATAAGTGACCATCGTCTCATTTGGATAGAATATGCCCACCGAAAAAAAACTCGCCACCTCTCATTTCGGGCTCCATCCAGCCCTCAAGTCATCCGTCTCATCAATCTACTCTCCTAGATCTTTAAACCTTTCCCTCCTGCAAGTTGAGGAAATTAAATCTCAATACCAGTTTATTTTGTCCTTTACATTCAAAAGCTCTCTTTCAGAGTGCAGAACCTCCAACTATTGGCCATTAATTATTGACAGCGTCAAAACCTCTGCATAGACGGTTCTTATTTCTAAGCCTCCTTTAACACCCAAGCGGAGACAAGCCCTTGCCCAGTTTAAAAGCGCAAATTTTAATAGACATAGACATCCTAACGATGCTAATGCTCACACCCGTCTACAGAACGCCCGACGGTGTTTAATTATTTCCTATTCTGAGCATAATCTCACGAATGCCAGCTTCCAGAATTTAGCTACTTACACACCTACCGATCGGCTACGTAAAACCTACTCATTTTTCAAGCAGAACAAACGACCCAATGCAGGAAGGCTGCACTATATTCCTATTTCCTCCTGGCTCAGAGAATTGCGAAAATCTGTAGGTGAATGGCCATCCCTAGTCGAAGAGACGGATTATTTCCCATTAGGACCTCCTCCCACTCTAGATGAAATTAGGTCCACCATATCCTACCTACGCAGCGGAACATCGCCAGGTACGGATGGGTTTCCGATTGAATTATTCAAACACGCTCCAACTGATATCATCCAAGCTTTGCATTCAGTTATTGAGCGAGTCTGGATAGGCAATGAGCCGCCCTCCGAGTGGATTGACACTATACAGGTTCCCATCCCAAAGATAAGGCATCCTAAGATCGTCAGTGATTATCGAAGAATTATTTTATGTAACACCGGCTACAAAATATATGCTCACTTACTGTTGAATAGGTTAGACGAACACTTAAATTTTCCCTCTTCTTATCAAGCCGCTTTTTTAGCTAATCGATCCACTGCGGATCATATGTTCACAATTCGCCGTGTTCTTGACGAAGAATGGCGCAGTGGTAACCGCGTCTTTGTCCTAGTCATTGACGTAGCCAGAGCCATTGATACAGTGCGATTGGATGTGATATCCGAGTATTTACAGCAATATGTGCCCCATTAACTGGTAAATCGAATTATCAAAGCCTGTTTTTCGGGGCGCACCTCCATTAAATGGTTCAACATGTGTACAGAAAAAGTAAACAAAAGCAAAGGAGTCAAACAAGGCTGCCTCATTTCCCCCCCGACTGTTTAATTTCATCCTGAACGAAGTTTTACTGTGTTTGGTGGATCAGTTTCCGGAGTTGAAATTAGAGCAGCGGGATAAACTACAACTTCCACTTATTCTGACCTATGCAGATGATGTTATATTGGTTACTCGTGACTTTAGCACCTATTCTGACTGAATTAATAACTTGTTTAAAATCATCCGGATTAGAACTAAATACAAAAAATGCACCGTCCTTATTCGAGATCCAACTTCCTCATCCGTTGCGCCCCCAAACATACATAGTACTGTCTGGAATCACTTTTGTCCGTGTTGATATGCTTCGGTATTTAGGTACCTCCCTAACCACAAATTTAAGTTGACCCTTAAAAATTCGAACACGGTGTCATCAAGCACTCGGAGTCACTAAACAGATGCAGGAATTTATCAAAAGGAACAAGGTGCCTTTTAAAACTGTTATCTGTATGTATAATACAGTTGTTCTCCCTATACTAACTTATGGCTTACAGACCGCCGCACAGTGTTAGATTTTGCTGAAAAAGTGGCCAAAAGTACTGATTTTGTATTTTTTTTTTGTTTCAAAATTAATTTTTTTTGTCATTTTTAGTTAGAATAATGACCAATGCATTCAGCAAAAGTTGAAAAAATGTTATTGTTTTTTATTTAGATGTTATATGGCACCCTAAAGATGACTCATTTTTGAAAAAATCTTATGGTTTATGGTACTATGTACCCAAAATCTTATAATTTACCTGCTTCTAATGGATTATATTGTATTTAATAGATCTTGCCTATATAAATGCGAATATTTTCTAACCTGTTTCATTTTAAAAACTGAGTTCGAAAGTGAAAAATGGCTGTATCTGTGAAATATTTGAACGTTTGTGAAATATTATTTGAAAATTCTGATAAAAATCATTTATTAAATGTTCTCGTGACGCGGTATGAATTAAATAAACATCGAAATTATAATTATAATATATTGTCGGATAATGTTTCAAAGTTTTATCTACAATATTTAAAAAGATGGAAGAATTCTTCACATTCAAAGATAAACTTTTTATATAAAAATAAACAATGGTTGACAAATGACTTTGATTTATTAAATGCGGCTAATACCAGTGAATTTGAAAGTCAAAGTGAGGATGTAGAAATTCAAGTGATTCAAACTTCAATGGGTAGACCTTCTAAACCATTTTCGGATTTAAGTGAACGATCCAAAAGAAGAAAAGTGGTCGAAAAAAGTGCTGTTACTGAAGTCGACGAAGCATCAAAAGTTCTCGTGCATGTATATAATAAAGAAAAATTTAAAGAACATGCAAAAATTGTTAAGAAAATTGCTGATGCCAGTCCAAAAAGAATCAACAGAATAGTGAAAAGTATTCCAACGCCAACTGAAGTAAACAATTTTTCAAATGAAGAAGCCCTTGCTTTATTTCTTGATTTGGGCCGAACAGTGAATAAATATATGCGACTTCGGAAACGCCTTCAAGAGAAAAACGTAAGCGTACTTCCTTCCTATGAAGAATTATCCAAAACAAAGCAAGAAGGCATACCTCTTAATTTGGAAATAACAGAGGTGTCAGCGTCAGTGAAACTTCAGGATATCTTAGATCACACAGCAAAGCGAATAATTATATCTACGAAATTGGAAGCAAGCAATTTTGAATCAACCGAACTTATTTTATATTCCAAATGGGGATGTGATGGATCATCTGGTCAATGTGTATACAAGCAACCAATTGCAGACGATAAATCAGACGTTAATCTTTTTATGGTATCATTTGGTACCGACTCTCTTATCAACAGGTGATAAAACCATTAGTATTTTCCACAAACTTAGTTTAACAATGGTTGATGGAAAAATAGTGCAAACAATTACTGACACCGTTTCATCTTCTTCTTGTACGGTATGCAACGCAAAACAATCAGAGTTAAACGATCCTGAAAGAGCATTAATGGAAATTGAAGAAAATTTGGAGTTTGGAATTTCTCCTTTGCATGCAAGAATAAGATTCATGGAGCACGTTTTGAAAATTGCCTATGACTTATCATTTAAAGGAAATATTAGAGGCAATATTGAAAATAATATTAAACGGTCTGAAGAGAAGGCACGAATTCAGACAGAATTTAAAAGAGAAACTGGCATGAATATTGACACACCTAAGCAGGAATTTGGAAATACTAATGATGGAAACACCGCCAGAAGATTTTTTGCGGATGCAGAACTGACAACTAACAGCAAAAATAACTAAAGTTGATTATGAGCTGATTAGGAGGTTTAAAGTAATATTAAATGCATTATCTTCCACAAGAGAAATTGATCCCGATAAATTTCATAAATACGCGAGTGACACCGCAGATATATATATATCAACAATTATGGATCCTGGAGAACGATGTCATCAACTGTGCATAAAGTTCTTCGACATGGATCTTCTATTATTCGGCATCACATCTTTCCATTAGGAGAGTTGTCTGAGGAAGCGCAGGAATCTCGAAATAAGGACTATCGAAATTTTCGGTTTTTAAATACTAGAAAAAATTCAAGGATAAATCAAAACAAAGATTTATTTTCAATACTATTAATATCTTCTGACCCAGTGATATCATCATTACGAATTATAGAAAAAAAAAAGAGTTTATGAAGATGAAGATACAGACTTTTTACAGTTATTATTGAATAGAACTGAAAATCTACATAATGATATAGTAAGTTTATATTTGTTCTTTTAATTAGATTTTCAACCCCTTTAAAAAGTGTGTTCCACCCCTGGTTTTCTATTTTTTTTTTTGGTTTCTCTTAAACTGTGTTCTATCTTCTATATATCCTCAAAATTTCAAAAATTTTGTTATCGTTCTACCTATCCAGAACAGGTACTGGCTTACTGATCTGAGGTGTATAGTTTTTTATTTATACACTGATCTAATTTTATTACAGAAAATCATTCAGATTAATATTAATATTAATTTAATGTAATTCTTTATTTATTCCGCAATATACATTACTTACTTTTTGGCAAATTATTGATTTCTAAATAATTTTAATTTTATGCAGACACAAAACTGTTTCTCATAGAATTTTGTGTGTTTTCAAATTTCTTAACCCAAGAAGAACACATGCGCCACCATTTTAGTACGTTTTTTAATATCGCAATCTTAATATGACAGCCGTAGGTTAGTAGACGACAAATCGCGACCAAGTTGGGTTGAAAATTTTTATTTGGTTCATTTTAATATTTTTAAAATTTTAATACATTTAAGAGAAGAATAGTACAGAAAAAATACAATGGGAAAAATAAGAATGAAAGGCCGAGATCGGGACGAATGAGGCAGATTGGTGAAGCGTAACAATTTACTAGCGGGATCGGGAAAGAAAAGAAACAATTTACTAGTGGGATCATCAAAATATTTGCTTAATTTAATGAAGAATGATGTCAAAGTGGCTCTCGAAGTGATTATACTAAAATACGACGATTTCTTTCCAAAGCGTGCCTTAAATCAAATTAAAATTTCTCTTGACTCTGTTTTGTAAACAACCACAGAAAATTAGCTCAAGAGATTTAAAAAAGTTCATGGCCAGTGTATGGCAAGCAAGAAAATTTTTAAAAAATAAAAAAATTCGAGATGACCTTATAAATGTTTATAAATTTGAACAATAAATAAAAATTAATAAAATAAATATATTTAATTTTTTTATAGGGTTAAAAATCGCCAAAAACGCTCCAAAATTGTTGGGGAGCATTTCGAACATGGGAGCATTTTTTTGGTTTCTCTTAAACTGTGTTCTATCTTCTATATATCCTCAAAATTTCAAAAATGTATCTTCACTAATAGCCAAGTTTCAGAAATTTTGACCACTTTTTCAACAAAATCTGACACTGTTTTATTAGAAAATCAAAGAAAAAGAAGACGATATCGTGGATCGAACTCGAGACCTTTAACTTCATAGCGCATCGCTTTTACACATGAGCTATTGCAGTATGCTTGTTAATTGTTTATAAAATGGAAATTTATAGCTTAAAAAAATGTTGAACATTCTTGTTATATAAATAAAAGCCATCAGTGAAATGTGTTATTCCAGGCAGCTCAAATGGTCCTTTTAACATAAAAATTCATTTAAACAAAAAATGCATGAAAGTTGCAAACTTTATAAACAAAAATGATTCAATTAATGAATAGTGATAAGGAAACAGCTGCCGAAAGAATTGTTCGTCAATATGACGATGCGTACGAAACGCGTACAATTACAAAATTACGAACAGAAGAATATAAAATACACAAATATAATGACCTGAAATAGGCTATTTCGTAGCATTAATCTGATAAAAAAAAATAATTACATTAAATTGAAAAAAAAAAAAAGGCGATATCGTGAATCGAACTCGAGACCTTTAACTTCATAGCGCATCGCTCTAACACATGAGCTATTGAAGTATGTTTAATAATTGTTTATGAAATGGAAATTTATAGTTTAAGAAAATGTTGAACATTCTTGTATATTATATAAATAGATTATTGACAGTAAATTTCGACCATTAAATTACACTATAATGGTCTAATTTAATAGTCTAAATTTACTATTGAGGCATAATTTGATATTTTTAGCTGTATTCATTTTTAATTTATTGTTTTTATTTATATTTCAATAACAATCAAACAATTAATTTTTTCTACCACAATTTTTTTTTGTTGTGATTTTTCAATAAAATTCTGTATTAACACGGGTGGCAATGCAGCACATTTTTGCTTACACTGCCATCTTTGATAATCCTTTTAATGTGATTGCCGCGAAATATTATACAAATGGTCTTAGCTTTACATGTCAAAATTTTCAGTCATATTTTAGATCTTGTTTGGATTGTGTCAACAAAATTACTAAAAGAAATTTAAAAAACATAAAATTTAAAAGGAATGTTTGGATTTGTGTATTTTTCTAGAATGGGTTATATATTAATTATAAGCAAATCGATAAATAAATAATGAATTTTGAATTTTTCAAAAAAAAAAAAAATCCGATGGTTTAATTTTTTATGTTGTGCGCTTTACTTTACCATGAAAATCACAAAGCGAGAACAAAAATTTTTATTTTATGAAATTTTTTTTTTTGATTTTGTTATTCGTTGGGTCTGTAAGTATATTAAGGGAAGGGATATAAATATTTGAAAAAAAAAAAATTTGTTTTTAAATCTTATTTTTTAACAAAGGTTCAAATGTTAACATTTTATTTAGTTAATGTGAGATTTTATATCGTTAAGAATAAATTCCTATCCACATATAATGAAACAAATTAAACGAGTAAACATAAGTTTATCATATGAATAGTATGAGACAGCATGTTCTAAGAAACGTCGATTTTTGAGTGTCTACCATGGTATACTGCTATGTCCGATTTAGTTGAAACTTCGTACATATCCATAGAATGGCCTTAGAAATCGATTGGAAAAGCAAAAATTGTATAAAAATTCAAACGTCGATTTTTGAGGGTCTACCATGGTATACTGCTATGGAGAAGACTTAGCGAGAAGCGATGTGCGAAAATGTCTATAAATCAGAAAGTACAGCCCGTATGGGCAAAACGGTACATGTTCTGAATAGATGAGACGATAACGAATAAAGCTGACTACTTTTCGGGCCGCTAGGCCTCCTAGAAGTATTTTACAAAGAAGCGTGAAGTTGAGGTTCCGCATAGGCCGAGACAGCATGTTCTAAGAACGTGTATAAATAATGAACTATACACCTCCATCGTAAGCCAGTACCTGTTCTGGATAGATAAAATGATAAATAACTACCTGACGAAGTCTCAAGGTCATAGAGCTACCGCTACAAAAGTTATAAATTATTGAAGTTGATTACAGTTGCCTAAGGATACACCATGAAAAATGCTAAAATCGACATTACATGTCCGATTTAGTTGAAACTTCGTACATATCCATAGAATGGCCTTAGAAATCGATTGGA
The DNA here is from genome assembly GCA_963556165.1 of Tipula helvola. Lineage (NCBI taxonomy): Eukaryota > Metazoa > Arthropoda > Insecta > Diptera > Tipulidae > Tipula > Tipula helvola. The sequence continues at coordinate 270,141,830 of OY744482.1, forward strand.
AAAGCAAAAATTGCATAAAAAATTCAAACGTCGATTTTTGAGTGTCTACCATGGTATACTGCTATGGAGAAGACTTAGCGAGAAGCGATGTTCTAAGAACGTGTATAAATAATGAACTATACACCTCCACCATAAGCCAGTACCTGTTCTGGATAGATAAAATGATAAAGAACTACCTGACGAAGTCTCAAGGTATGGAGAAGACTTAGCGAGAAGCGATGTTCTAAGAACGTATATAAATAAAAAACTATACACATCCACCCCTTTAAAAAGTGTGTTCCACCCCTGGTTTTCTATTTTTTTTGGTTTCTCTTAAACTGTGTTCTATCTTCTATATATCCTCAATATTTCAAAAATTTATCTTCACTAATAGCCAAGTTTCATAATTTTGACCGCTTTTTCAACAAAATCTGACACTGTGCGCCGCCTTGACCTTTGCTAACCGCCACCGGCTCAGCAAATACGAGTTCTTTTTCTTAAAGAAATTACTTGAATTTTGCACCCATAGGACACGCGCAAAATTAAAGATATTCTGCTTGGTAAAACCATCACCAAAAGGATACAGGTTCATAGAATCAACTATTGGGGGCACATCCTTCGCAGACCTGCTTCTCATATTCTCAGGGCTGCCACCACCTATGTTGCTGGTCCCAAAAAAATCGGACACCCTTGCTACACGTGGAATGATTCCCTGAAGCAGGATTAAGTTACTAAGATCAAACTCTCACCCACTGCGAGTCACTATTGCCGAACCGTTTAGAATTACGCAAAGCCTCCCATGCGATCTATTTGCTTGACGAGTCGGATTCGAGCGAATTTAAGAAGAAGAAGAAGTTAAGGAAGGTTTACACATCTCACACTAGAATTTGGCAAAACGTTATATTTTCGTAGCCCTAGATGCGCCGTCGTTAAGCACTTTGCTTTAGAAAGGGATTAGACCTGATTTTTTTTTTGGAGAACCTCTACAACGAAAACGCTTGAAGCCTACCTCTTGGGTAATGATAGAAACGGCTTATTCCTTACCAAAGTGTCTGCCCCGCCTCATAAATCCACCCCAATCCTGCTCACATAGCTCCTTCCGGTACACTCCCCTTCTAACCTGCGACATTCCATTCCTTCTCGTACTCACCTCGATCCACGCCTACATTCACCCCCCCCCCTCCCCCACAGAGATACATCTCCCTAAAACCTTAGCGTACCCTGAATTCAACTCGACGGCACTACCTCCCCAAACGTGGTAATCAAAATAGCCCATCGACAACCAAAAGCATGACTGCACGCATTGTTATACCCATTTCACACTATACTCATCAACGGAAGCAGTAACCCCAACTCTCTTGTTTTGTCTCTCCCCAAACCCCCGCAGCAGCAGTTCATCCGCTATCACCCTCTCAAAATCACATATCTCCAGGCATCAATCGTTCCGTTGGTGAGCTCCATCCTCCGGCAATAAATCACAAAATTTTGCAGTAGATAAACATTGAGTTTTATGCAGAATTCACTATTATGTATACTATTTTATTCATTTAGGTAAAATGGCAACGCTTACAATTGAAGAAGCTGCCGACCTCATTATGGCTGAAGACTCAGACCTAGAGGACTGGCTAGACGATGAAACCCCCAACTTTGAATTTAATCAACATGATCTTGAATTAATACGACAGCTACCTAAAAATTGTGATCTCATCGATATCATTATGTCAGAGGCAGAGCCGACTGAAATAGCGAAAGAAATCATTGTTTTGGAGGAAGTGCAGTTTATATTGTAGATAACGTTATTCTGGGGTGTCGTAGAAGAAAGATTTAACATGGCAAAAACATCCATTTACCAATTTACCTTTTGCTTTCGAGTTGTCTGATTTATCTACTTCGGAATTCAATGATGAGTCACCATTAGACATATTTACCAAATATATTCCCATTCATATGTATACCGAAATCGCGTCATACACATACCAGTACGCGATTCAAAGATGACTCGCAAATTTTAAACATGCATCTCCGGAAGAAGTTGCTCAATTTTTTGGTATGCATTTAATTATGGGCTTAGCTGGCTTTCCTCAAGTAAGCATGTATTGGACATAACGGGTGATCCAATGGAAGGTATTTTTTCCTATATACATATAAGTAGTTATATTACAATAAAAGCGCATAGTTGCATTTCCCACTGCATTTTGCACTATAACGATTTGCGATTCCGCCGCAGTTCACGAAGACTGAACTAATAGAACCTGCTACACGTCTTCAAAATAATCAAGAATATAAATTGCTTGTAGCAATTGATCGTAGATCAGCTAAAAAACTAAGGTAAACCAAGTTTCCTCATGGGAAAAATAAAAAACCCACCCACCGAAAATGCGACACCTGCCCAAATAGAGACAAAAGGGCACGCATTGGCAGTGGATCTATTTCGGATCCCAAATCCGATTAAAGCAATTCCTACTTTCGATGGAAATCGGAAGCAATTAACCGCCTGGTTAAAAACAGCTGAAGATACCCTACTGGTATTTCAGCCTCTAGTATCAGTACAGCAATTTGGGCTGTTATGAATAAAATTGAGAGCAAAGCGAAGGACATCCTTTGTTTGGTCGGGAACCCTCAAACATTTATCGAAATAAAAGAAATTCTTCTCGAATCGCCAGGCGATCGACAAGAATTATCATATTATGAGAGGCACAACTATGGCAAACAAAACAACGTGACACAATGTCAATTCATAGTTACTTTAATAAAATAAAGGAAACTGTGCAAAACATAAACTCAATATCAAAACAGAATAAGCTGTATATTAACTCATGGCTAGCAATTAATAACTTCATCAACGAAGATGCAGCGAAATCCAGATGCTTAGAAGTAGCTTTTGCTTTTCTATGTAGATTTAGTTCTAACGAACAAATTTCAAACAACTCAAGAAATTTAAATCAGGTCAGTGCACAAAATACACATTATTTGCAAAAACCAAACTTGGTTAACTACAACCAATCAATCACCATTACAAAATGACGCAGAGGAGCAAATACAAGAAATGCTAAATAGCGGTATAATTCGAAACCCCAACAGTCCTTACTCATCACCAATCTGGCTGGTTCCGAAGAAAATGGATGCTTCGAGAAAACAAAAGATCAGAGTAGTAATCGACTATCGTAAGCTTAACGAAAAAACGATAAACGACAAATATCCAATATCGCAAATTGAAGAGATTTTAGACTCTTTAAGAAAATCAGTTTATTATTCCACTCTAGATTTAAAATCAGGAGTTCACCAAATCTCCATGGACCCAAAATCTCAAGAAAAAACTGCTTTCTCAACCGACAAAGGACATTTCGAGTTCTTTCGAATGCCTTTTGGCCTTAAAAATGGTCCTGCCACTTTCCAGTGGGCAATGAATAATGTCCTTCACAGACTAATAGGGAACATTTGTCATGTTTACCTAGACGATATAGTAGGTGTTGGACAAAATTTAAAGAATCACATCGAAAATTTTCAAACAGTACTCAAACGACTCTCTCGATTTAATCTCAAAATTCAATGGGACAAATGCGAATTCTTAAAAAGGGAAACCGAATTTTTGGGGCACATTATCACCCAGAATGAGGCGAAACCCAATTCGGATAAGATACAAAAAATAATAGACTGGCCATTGCCAAAAACACCAAAATAGATAAAGCAATTTCTCGGGTTATCCGGATATTACCGAAGATTCATCAAGGATTATTCTAAAATATCCAAACATATAACGAAATATCTAAAGAAAGATATTCCTATCGATATCAAAGATCCGAATTACATTAACTCATTCGAGACACTCAAAAATGTGATATCAACTGATCAAATTTTAGCATACCCAGACTTTTAAAAAAAATCATACTTACCACGGACGCATCGGATTTTGCTCTAGGTGCAGTCCTTTCACAAATTCAGGATGGTATTGAAAGACCCATCGCATTTGCTTCAAGAACCTTAAACACAACAGAGACTAAATACGCGACTAATGAGAAAGAAGCCCTTGGCATAATTTGGGCAGTGAAAAAATATCAATCTTACCTACACGGTAACAAGTTCACGTTAATAACAGATCATAAACCCTTAACTTTTATCAAAACATCGGATAATAATTCTAAAATATTGAGGTGACGATTAGAATTGGAAAATTACGACTATGACATCGTGTATAAAGAGGGCAAGGTTAATGTCGTAGCGGATGCGCTAAGTAGAATGCCGATGGCAAATAAGGTCAACGAAATAAACATTAACGAAGGTTCGGATAACACTACACGTGAATCTGACGGAGCTGAGGAAAACTTATTAGACAATGATAGTGAGTGAGTTAGACACGGTACACTCAGCAAACAAATCGGATGATTACTTTATTCATTTTTCCAATCGACCGATAAATTATTACAGAAATCAAATAATATTTAAAATTTCCACATTAGACATGATAATCTCGGAACAAATATTTCAAAATTTTAAAAGAATTATTATCTCAAAAGCAACCTTTGAGAAAGAAGAAATACTATCAACACAATCTTGGAGGATATTCAAGACAAAATAAATAGAACAAAAGTAAGTCTACCAAGTAACAAAATACTTCCTCGCCATAAAAGATCTGCTAAATCCTCGCCATAAAAGATCTGCTAGTTAATCAAGGCATTAATATCACGCTAACAGATGAAACACTAAAATATGTATGTAACACCTAAAATAGCTATAAACGGAGAAACATTTGTAGCGACTCATTCATTTATATATTCACAAATATACAAATTCATTCATAGCGCACAATATTTTACAACTTTCGTTCAACACCGCGATATATCAAATATATATATCAGCGCTCACTCATTAATGACACACAACCAACCGCAACCGCAACCGCTTGACCAACAAGCGAAATTATTTTTATAGAGAATTGCATTCTCGCTTACTTCACGATTTTGATTAAAAACGAACATATTTTTCTCTATCTCGTTTTTCTTTACAAACACAGTCGTTTGCTAACCTTGCTGAAAAATAGCCGAATCTCTCCTATACAATACACCACACAGAAAATTTTATATAAATTTGTTGCGAACAACGCGGTTCGCCATTTTTTTTTTCGGAAATAAAATTTATAAGTGGTAAATTATATTGTAAAAATAGTGTAATTATATCTTGTGCGTGAATTTATAATTAAAACATAAATATTATAAATAAATTAATCATTTATATTTTCATAAATTAACTAATTGAATTGCATTAATAAATTATAAATATTCATTTAACTAAAACAATTCAGTGCCTTGTTTTCATTTAAAATAGTGAAGTGCATTATTATCGCATTCCCCCAAATTGGGACTTGTAGGCTAAAATTATAAACATTGCAAATTCCTACATTTAACAAGTGTGGATCACAATATATGTACAGACAATAACAATATATATATATAGTCGGGCAATATTCCTACATCTGGAATACCACGAACTATACATTACTATACATACTCCAAGTACCAAAACTGGAAAACGAAGACTCAAACACAATGATGATTGTACCACTGTTCATCAATAATACAGTCATAAAAGACCATCCTCAACACCTTATCAAAAACAATCAGAAACTATTTACAACATTAGACCACAGAAACTTCGTTCAAAGGCAATCTGAGATACAAGAAATTTAAGATTATTGTGTCAAACCATTAATAATGGGAACTGTAAGCCACTGCAATGTAACGTCAGAAACTGAAACGAAAATTCAATTCATTTCGGAAAACAAACTCATAATAAATAATGCAAAAAGCGAAATGTTAACTTCAGATTGCGGACCAAACAACAGAATACTATCAGGGAATTTTTTAAAAACATTCTGTTATGGTACATTAACAATTAACAACAAAGATTTCCAATCTTACGATATTAAAAGTGAAGTACAGGAAATACAGGGAGCACTATACAACATACAGGCAACCTGGAAATTAATAAAAACAATCGATATAGGTGCAATTAACCAGGAAAACGTACAGAATAGGAAACAACTAAAGAACGCCTACCTGGAGCAAGTAACTCATCAAAAGTGGATATGGACATTATCGGGGGGCGTATCACTATCAACGATTAGCATGATAGCTGTAATCATTTATATTATCTCATACAGCAGACAGCACACTCTAATAAGAACTTGTAGCAATTCACTCATTTAACTCGCTAATTCTCATTCGTTTATCTCTACAATTATTTGAAATGTAACACATTTCAACAATTAAACATAATTGTATTTGAATAACTCTTTACTGTACAGTAGTGACAATCTAGCATATTTGACTCATTACCCAGTAGGGCTTCCAATACCGGTAACACCAGTAATGGCAGTGAAATCTCATTTCGGTATTACCGGTATTAAACTAAAGTTCTACCGGTATTACCGAAATTAAAAAAACAAAAATATTTTCCAACAGAAAATTTTTCAAATTAAATAAAATTCAAAATGAAACTAAAAAAATGTAACTATAAAAATTAATTTTCCATAATTTAAAATAGAAAACATACATAATTCATTTTTTCTTCAATATTTGTAAAAACGTGTGCGCTGTGCCGCAATATTAACGGTCATGGAAACACGAAATTTTGGAACCTTGGCTTTGCTAGAGCTTATGGAAAGATGCCAGCCAAAAAATGCTTGGAGGTCTTTCAAACTAAACTAACGACTTTTAACGACTTATGCAGTGAAGACTTTGTCGGTATTACAACAAATTGCGCATCGGTTATGCGAAAATTTGATTCATATTTGCCGATTATTCATCAGCTATGCCTAGCTCATAGAATGCAATTGACAATATTGGAAATTCATTATCGAAAAGAAACGATACGAAATGTTGATACGAACGTTCACTTTCCAAAGAACTTAAAGAAGAGTCTTCCAAACAATTTCCCAATAAAAATACTGTAATAATTCCTTTTTTTCTGTAATACCGGTATTACCGGTAATACCGATAACGTGAGAAAATAATTTCGGTATTACCGATAATGGCAAAAACGATAATTTTGGAAGCCCTATTACCCAGTATGCAACTTTTCCGTTGTGTGGAAAAAACAGCTCTAATTCCGTACAATATTCCGTACTACAAAATATCAAAGACGCATAATTTCGGTTTGATGTGTACAGGGGTTTTCTATCTCTTTCGTTTGCAAATTACATTGCGTTTACAGTCGTGAATGCATACCTATTGTTTTAATTTCATTTGTGTTGAAAACTGTCATTCAGTCTGCGGTCGCAGTGCAATAAGGTAAATAAACGAAAACGCATTAATCGCGTCGTATAAGTAATTATATAAATTTTTATTTGTGTTCGTTGTTAATTTGTAACCATTTTTCAATTTAAGACATTTTATTTAAGATCAATATGAATTTCAATTGTATACATGAATCAGAAAATAATTAGAAGCTAGGCGACTCTCTACATAATATAACAACTTTTAATCGTATTAATCGTGGTTACAATACGTTCGATGGTTACTTGGGTCCATACATTGATTATTTTGATTGCTTGAATATGGAAAAGGTTATGATATGCGTAAAGATTTAGAAGTTGAATGTCCTACCAATGGGACATATGCAACCGATTTATTGACCAACAAAGCTGTTGAGCTCATTAATCAACATAAGCCGTCAAAAAACCAATGTTTATGGTATTATCTCATTTGGCACCACATGCACAGCTGGCCAATTTAATCCATTGCAAGGCGGCCCTATAAAGTGAAATTGCTAAATTCGGTTAAATGGGATTGTTAGACTATGCCCGAATTTTGTTAGCAGCTATAATTTCGAGAATGGATTATAGTGTTGGTTAAGAGGCGTTTGGCAAGATGCTTGTATATTATGTACTGTAGAGTACATTATTGTATAAAGTTCAGTTTATAATTGAAATAAATATAAAACAAAAAATTTGTTATTCAACTAATTTTATTTTGCGTAATTACTATTACGTACGCTCGGAAATATTGCTCAATTCACCGGGAAAAGGTAAAGAATCTACCATGGAAATGGTCAAATTTCATATCGGAAAGGTGCTTAAAATTAGTACGGAAAAGTGTATGGAAAAAACACGAGTTTCCGATAAAATTCCACTGCTTTTCCATAGTTTGATTTTGTCTCTTTTTAGTTGGGATTCATACTTACACTGGAATTTCGCCTCTTTGGCGAGTAGTATGGAATTCCGTGAATTTTTTTGGTTTCTTCCCATAGAAAGAGTGTGGTTTTCACAAGAGAATGCACATGGAATTCCGTTGGAATTGCATATTGGGTAGGCCTATTTTATTTGCCAAATTCAAAATTGGTATTCATTTCGGAATCGCGTCCCTGCTAAAAAATACTATTGGATTTTTGAAAACCAAGAACACAGTGGGTATTCACGAATACCAAAATGGTATTGGTTACAAGCAATTTTTTTGCAAATGGTCAAATAAAATGCGCCTATTAAATATACTTGGGTAGTGTGTATCTTTGCTTAGCAAATGAAAATATATTCCACATATCGACGGCGAAACTCGCAGAATGCATAAGTTCAAAAAACATATTTTTCAGGAAGCGATGAAAACTATTTCACTCTCCATATTGTCTATATGCAAACACTAATTTACTTTCTAAGTTTTTTCCTTTAACATTACTTTTTTTTGATATTTTAGAAACAGCAATCGAATCACAATTTTTTCTTCTTTCGTTCGATATGAAAAACGCAAAATTGGCAAAAATGGACTTACGCATTCTGCGAGTTTGGCCGACGATATATTTTATACACCTCAACTAATGTGTGTTAAAATAAATATCTTTGAAAATCATTCACCACCATCTATTGTCGACATTTACAACTAATCAAAATATAATTTGATTAATCATAAATTTTCAGTCCATGATGTTAACATCTGGAGTATACACATACAACCGTACGCACAAGAGAAAATACACACTCTTGCCGCAACATTCATTCTGTCAACACAGAATTAGTTATTTTACTTTTAATTAAAAATCGATTTTGTAAAGCCAAACATCGCCATTTTCTTAAGTGCATTTTCTTGTAAATATTTACGCGTTTTTCCGCGAAATAATTCAAGTAGTGGTGGTGGAAATTAATTTGTACACATTTATATTGTACACCATTTTTGGCTTGTAAATAAAGACGGCGCATATTGGAATACATATTGTGCGACCGCATAAATTGAATTTAGTGTGTTGTTTAACTTATTACTGGAGAATCTCCAGCATCCGGGATAAAAAATCAGTGCATCATATTGACAAATTTATATTGGAAAATTATATCGAAACGCGACCACAGCGTTATAAAGTGTTATATACACACACTCATATATTGGTAACACACCCATCCGTATAAACTACAAAAATGAACACACCAAGTCCAAAACCTCTGGAAGCCGATCAAATCACTCGACTATCAAATCTGTTGAAAGAAAACACCGGCAAATTTAAGGACAAGGACACCCTTTCTTCATACTCCCCGGAGGAGTTATATCACAATAAAAGCGCATAATTGCATTTCCCACACTTGGAAATGAAACCTAAACAAGAATCACTATGGCATGTTCGAAACCTGAGTAGGTACACATGTGTACAACGTGATCAACAATTATAAATGGATGAGTAGACACAAGGTGGTCAAGAAATACGTTAGTTCCAACTTTTAGATTAGTAAGCATTTCTAGAATTAAGTAAAATCATAAATATTAAGTTAGTTAGATTTTAACCATTGTATTGTAATGATGTTTTAAAAAAGTAAAATTGTACCAAAAAAATAAATATTTTTTTTATGTTACTGTAAAACAGCAAGTTGGCAACTTTTATATTATTTTTAATTTATATATTTTTAATAAGTATGTTCCTTATTGTGAAATTTTGTTATTTTTATTTTCGATTCAAAATCGATTTCGATGCAAACAAACATCATCTTCAGTTGAAGCAATATTTTTTCCAATTTGAATTCTCATTGAGATTCAAGCGTGATAACTGTATTTGTGTTCAGTATTCATTGACATTTCACCATGAATAGACTTACGAGAGAACAACGTTTACAAATTGTGGAAATTTATTTCAAAAATCAGTGTTCAGTGAAAAATTGTTTTCGTGCTCTCTTCGACCATTTTATGGTGTTTTATTTTTAAGGGTTAAGCAAAAAAATCTATAAATAATGTTTTTATAATTATGAAGTTAATATTTTTCTGAAAATTGTAAATACATAAATTAATTAATTAATTCAAATTAAAGTAAAAAAAGAATAAAAATGGTAGAAGATGTAACCAACGAGGATCGTCAAAATAGAATTATTGTGAAAGAACACGAAAGAGCCCATAGGGCTGATCTAATCTGAAAACTAATCAGGCTAATCTGAAAACCAAATCAGACATTCATATTTTTTCCAAAAATGACGATCTGCAACATCTGTAACAGACATATAGAGACATCACCTGGGCCAAATACAAAGAAACCTTTGGAGAGGGTACATATCGACATATTTAGCATCAACAAGGCCAGTTTTCTGTCAGACTATTTTTCAAAACATATTTAGATGATTCCGATTGATACTAAAAATCTGGTAGACATAACCAGAGCTTTGACCAAATATATCACTTCATTCGGAATTCCTACCACAATCATCTCAGACCATGAGACTACATTCCAGTCCTTACAGGTTAAGGAATATCTTAGTAAACTCAATATTCAGTTAAAATACGCATCCTCCTCGGAATCTAATGGTCAAGTGGAGAGGACACACGCAACTATTATTGAGATATTAAACACAAACAAAGATAAACTTCCGAATTTCAATATCCACCCGGCCATAGAATTGTCAGTGGCTTTGTATGACAAGTTCAAATAAATCAGCAAATCAATAAAAGAATCCAAATAATTACGGACACAGTGAAAAGAGCGATATTGAACAGCACAATCAGCAATAAGGTATGTAGTCTTCACAGAAATAGATACTATCAACACAATCTTGGAGGATATTCAAGACACAATAATTAGAACAAAAGTAAGTCTACTAACAAAATCCTTACGCTAAATGAAATCCTCGACATAAAAGATCTGTTAGTTAATCAAGGCATTAATATCACGTTACAAGACGAAGCGCTAAAATATGTAACACCTAAAATATCCATAAATGGAGAAACACTACTATACATACTCCAAGTACCAAAACTGGAAAACGAAGACTCAAACACAATGATGATTGTACCACTGGTCATCAATAATACAGTCATAAAATACCATCCTCAACACCTTACCAGAAGCAATGAGAAACTATTTACAACATTAGACCACAGAAACTTCGTTCAAAGGCACTCAGAGATACAAGAATTTCAAGATTATTGTGTCAAACCATTAATAATCGGAACAGAAAGCCACTGCAATGTAACGTCAGAAACTGAAACGAAAATTCAATTCATTTCGGAAAACAAACTCATAATAAATAATGCAAAAAACGAAATGTTAACTTTAGATTGCGGACCAAACAACAGAATACTATCAGGGAATTTTTTAATAACATTCTGGAATTGCATACTAACAATTTAGCAACAAAGATTTCCAATCTTACGATATTAAAAATGAAGTACAGGGAGCACTATACAACATACAGGCAACCCGGAAATTAATAAAAACAATCGATATAGGTGCAGTTTACCAGGAAAACATACAGAATAGGAAAGAATTAAAGGAGGTCTACCTGGAACAAGTAAATCATCATCAAAATTGGATATGGACATTATCGGGGGGTGGGGGGGGGGGGGGGGAGGAGGCTTATCACTATCAACGATTAGCATGATAGCACACTCTAATAAGAACTACAAAAACGAACACAAAAGTCCAAAACCTCTGGAAGCCGATCAAATCTGTTGAAAGAACTTACCGGCAAATTTAAGGCCGAGGACGCCCTTTCTTCACCCCCCGCCCCCACCCCCCCTCCCCGAAGGAGTTATATTACAATAAAAGCGTATAATTGCATTTCCCACACTTAGAAATGCAACCTAAACAAGAATTATTATGACATGTTTGAAACCTGAGCGGGTACACATGTGTACAACGTGATCAATAATTATGAATGAATGAGTAGGCACAACGTAATCAAGAAATACGTTAGTTCCAACTTTTAGATTAGTAAGCATTTTCTTTTCTAGTTAGATTTTCACCATTGTATTGTAATGATGTGTTAAAAAAGTAAAATTATACCAAATAAAAATGAATTGTTAATAAAATAAATATTTTTTTATGTTACTGTAAAACAGCAAGTTATTATTATATATATTGCATAATATATAAAAATAATTAAAACGCAACTTTTATATTATTTTTAATTTATATACATATTTTTAGTAAGTATGTTCCTTATAGTAAAATTTTGTTATTTTTATTTTCGATTCAAAATCGATTTCGATGCAAACAAACATGATCTTCAGTTGAAGCAATATGTTTTCCAATTTGGATTCTCATTGGGATTCATGGGTGACAACTGTCATGTTCATATGACATTTGCGTTCAGTATTCATTGACATTTCACCATGAATAGACATGAATAAAATACCTAAGAACCATCAGGACAAATTTGTGAAGGTGCTTATTGACATGGTAAAAAAGTATTGCCACGAAATGCCTATGGAAGAATCACTCTGTATCGATAAGCAGATGATTCCTTAAGGCCACCTAAGCATAAAATAAGGTGCCGAACCCTTGGGGGATAAAGGTATTTGTTTTATGTGGAAAATTTTCGATTTCATTTTTATTTTAAGTTCCTTGTGCCTGTGAAACTTGAAAACTTTTGTGATCAATTTACCAAAATATTTTTATATGAAATGTACTTAGATATAAAACTGTTTATTTGTTGTATAAATAATAATTGAATTACGCATTACGAATTTCATTTACAAAACTTTCTAAAATCTTGAGTTATTTTATAAAAGAATAATATTTCGTAGAAACCTAGTTATGGCAACATCCTGTCCACATACCAAGACCACCAACAACAACCACAGGTGAATCCAAGTCAATGTAACCATAACTTTGTATCCAATTTCTATAATTTGCTAACGTAAAGTAATTTGTATTAAATTGTTTTCCATTTCCGTTAAACTAAAGTAAAGTGAAACTCTTGATAACAATAAATTTATTTTATTTTTCAAATCAGCATAAAAATTACAAAATGCGATGTAAGTTTCTCAATAATCTTACATCAGCATTTTTATAAACTTAAACTGTAGCATAGAAACTAAAATTCGAATTATATAAAATCAGTCTAGAATTAAACATCAACAGAGCTAGAACCTGGAATAAAGAAATTAATAATTAATTAGAAATGTTTTTTATTTATTTCGGGACGTTTCCTAACAAATTCGTTATATCGCACGCAGCAACCATAACTACCTGTCTAATAAAGGCTGTAACAACCGCTTGTGGTTGTTATGGTGTAATTAATTCAAATCTGTAATTGCGGTTGAAAATTCAAACAACGATGCATGTGTGTTCATTGCTTTATAAAAAAAAAAATCTCTTCCACTATACGTCATTCTTTCTTTTAACTTAATTTGTAATAGAAAATATTTTTTTTTGTGTGTAGAGTGTACCATTAATCATTATACACTTCTCCGCAATTTTGTCGGTTCGGTTTATTATTTTGTTTGAATGTATGGAATGACGTGTAGTGGATTGGTGTGTTGCTTCGTTTGTTTTATTTTTGTTAGCGCGTGGATTTTCCACGCAAATCGAATGTTCTGGAGATTTGATTAAATAGTATGGATGCGTGTGAATCGATTTTGGGCAAGATATACAGAAAATAAGGTATAATATTGCGCATGCTGTTGCTATCCTTTTTTCACAATTTGACGTCACGTGAAGACAAAAATGCTGATATTTATATGGAGTTTCGTGATATTTTTATTAATTTTTTAAATAAATGGAAAATAAATGAATTTTTTTTTATTTTTGCCATTAAATATTTTTCGACTTTATGTTAAAATTAAACATTTCAATTTTGATTTTAGTTATATACTGCAATACTTTCGGAATTAAATCGCGAAAAGAGGCATGTTTTAATATTCGTGTCTAGAGCAGACTGTTTGAGCACATTGCATAACAAGTTTTGGAATTTATGAGTATAATTTTTTTGTTAAATGCAGAGAACGATTTGATTTTAATTATTTAATTCAAAAATTTGGGAGTGTTCGATTTTAAATATACTAAATTTGAATAATTCCTATTGCAAGAAAACTATCAATTGTACATACTTCTGATAAGAACACATATAGAACACTAAACAGTGAATAGGTGTTTTGATTTAGCTGTAGCGAAAACCATAAAACAATAAATAAAATAAGCCAGAGATTTAATTTTAATTTATAGTTTTATTTAATTTCCTTTTTTTCAAATTTATATTTTCTATTAACTGGGCGATTAATAATTTGTGAACTGAATTTTTATTTAAAATATTTTTCCATTTATATTTAACGTTGAATATGGACATAATATTTGAATATGTACGTGGATACCAATAATTTGAAGCCAAACGAAAATAGATGGCAAAAATTTGAGTACATAACGTAAAAAAAATAAAAGTATTAATAATTGGTACGTAAATGACCAAAAACATTTAATTAACAAGTTGATTTAATTGTTTTGTCATGTATTCATAATTTTGTTTACCCTTTTTTCCATTTATCTTAGACATTATACACTCGAAAGAATTATTTCTCAAATATTTGGACCATAAAAAAAATATAAAGCATAAAAAGGGTCTCGGTAAACTATCATTATCAATTGTAAATACGGTTTGTTAAAAAAAATTACGATTATTCTTGATTTATTTAAAAAATTAATCAAAAAACCGCCAAACTTCATATAAATGTCTGCTTTTTTGTCTTCACGTGACGTGATGCGCAAAGAAAGACGAAAATGAGACACGGGAATATACTACCTCTTTTTTCTGTATACCTTGGATTTTGGGTGATGTCGTATGTGTACGTCAGCCGAAATTTATCGGTCGGGTATTTCGGATTTTTCTATGGTAAATAATTTGGGGGGGGGGGGGGGGGAGGGGGGATAGATATTTTTTTTGTATATACGGTCGGATTTTTTTTATGTTAGTCTAGTTTTGAATTTAAATTGGTGAACGTCAAGTTTAGAGTTTTTTTTTTTTTTGGTGGTGTTTGATTTCAACTCACCCAAATTGTTAAAAGTAAAGGAAAAAAAATAATTTTGTTTATAAATGGCCGTAAAATTGTTAGTTTTTTTTTTGATAAAAAAGTGGTCAATGATTTTTTTTCTATCTCAAGTAAAGACAATAATTAGTTTTTTTTTTTAAATATAAATTGTGAAAATATGCTTGGTTGTTACGGATAAGCGTACATATAATTATAGTTGTTTATGATTATAAATTTTTGGAAGTTTTTTTTTATAAATAAACGATTGATGTATTATACAATCGTATGATAAAACTTTATAATAAAATATAATTTTTTGCCTAATTTGTTATTAAGTGAAAAAAAAAAAAAACTCAAAATTATTATCAATAATTAATCTTAAAAAAAAAAAAATAAAAAAAAAAAAGTAGCACATTAAAAGGCGTGTTGCTTTCTTAATTTATTTGATATACCTAATTCTACATATTAGCCGGATGGCTTCATTTATATAATATTATTGTGGCGTCATTTTGTAAGAAAAAAAAACACACGAGATATAATAAAGTGTATAAAACTAAGAAATAATTTGTGTTTCTAATAGTGTGGTTGACAAGACAGAAAACCGTTATTCAGTATTTATGCATATGTCTGATGTTGTACATTAAATTAACTCAGAACCCACGAGAATCATTCTGTTAATTTTCTGGGTGTTTATCTGAGTAGTATCTTGCATTCAAGAGGGTGCAATACGTGAATTGGGTTTGTGGCAGCAACTCCGCCTAACGGAGTGGGGTTCGTGCGAGGGATCCTGCGTCGGCGCTGATTGCTGTTGGTGGTGTGGTCGGACGGGCCAAATTTGTTCAGGTATGGTGTTTTCTCTGGCGGAAAATATATAATAACCTCAGGACACCGAGTGATTTTTTTTTATTTACTTTTCTATTTTAATCATTGTGAGCCAACTTGACTCTTGTGTTTTATTATTATATTTCTTTTTATTAAATTTATAAAATTTTTACGGTTTATAGGTTTCGGGTGGCGTCACGTACGTAAATCGATTCACACCACGTTTTTTTTTTTTGGTTTTTTTGGTTAACGGTTTTAATTTCAATTTTTTCTCTCCACTTCATTTTTTCGTTTTCAAGATTTTCCGCCTCAATTACAGTTTTATTATTTTTTTCACGCTAATGTTCAATAGTGTCATGTGTGAGTAGATTTTCTTCGTGATCACGTGGGGGATGGGCGGCCTCATGCTGACCTAGGCCTTGACGAAGGTCGCCGGAGTGGCACCGGCGTCCTTGTCGAGCGCACCCCAAATTTATTATTATCTACCACTGTGGTCGTGGCAAAGGTAGATTTAGTTTTCTGTCCCATTCGTTTTATCTCTATGCGGTTTTTCAAGCATAGAAATATGTCTGGTAAACCCCACGCCTAGCGGCGAGCTACAGCCAGCACTATACCGCAACCAGACCGCTATTTCTATGTCTGCTAACACAATCCCTTTTGGGGGATTGTGTTACAAGGCACTGACATCTTTACAAACAATTAATCGAATTGTCAACATATGTTGACTTAAGTTCCTGAGTGAACCGTTAACAACGCAGACCATTTTTATCAACTGTATTTGGATTCTACGACGTCGATTTAGTTCCACCACATCCACAGAATATTTCATATCGTGAATTTCCGAGAGCAAGGGTTAAGCAAAAAAATATATAAATATGTTTTTATAATTATGATGTTAATATATTTCTGAAAATTGTAAGAAAATTTTATTCCTTAACCTAATGAGCCTATATTATGAAAAAAATCAATCCTCTCATCAGGCCGTTACAACAGATATTCTTGAATAAGTTTGCTAGCTCAACCGACGAATAGCAGCAAATTCTAGCTCTTGTGTGGCCCAAAAATGGACCTCCCCATACCTCGGACCGCTGGTCGGCCGAAGTATGGTGCCTGGAATCACCACACGGGAGTCTATGACGTGCCTGCTTGTAATAATGCTGTTAAGTTCGTTACAACTTTTAGAATTCTACAGGACTATTGGGGTATCAAAATTGAAACCCGCGTAGAATTGCACGCAAGGGGGCCACTCCTTGATGAAAAACTAACAGCTATATAAACAAATTGATCGCTAAATCAATTAGCAAATCAAACGAAAATATCATAAAACAACTTAAAGAGAAAAGTAAAATATTAAACCATAATTGTGATAGGCTTTGATTGATTGATTTTCATTGATTAGAATGTACGGCCAAGCAATATAGCAGGAGCTCCCAGATTCTCGGGCACACACCGTACACCCGTTACATATAACAAAACCGAAGGATAGGAAAGGGTTGTTAGTACGGACAGACTCGACCCGGTTACAGACGCCTTAACGATCGATAGTTAGTAAAATTGCTAGTAATTATATAATAAAATAGTTAGCACAGGACAACACAATTTCAAAACTACAGCTTATTCACTACTTGTTGCTCCAATTGCTGCTTAAATTTCCTTATAGTTAACACGTGGTTTTATTGAAATAGATCTGTAGCGACTCACTCATTTTACAATTCAATCATTCGCAAATTATTTATCACTCGTTGATGCGCGCATCCGCACTCCACACTAGAATTACATAAACTCAGCAGATCATCCGCAATATCGCAACGCACTTCACGATGATCAAAATACACATTATATAATGGCTGTCAAAATTCCGCGTGCATAGAAAAATATACTCGTTTCAAGAATTTCGAACACAGCGCATCAACGCCATTTTACATACACAAAAAAAACAGATTTAATAAAAATCTACAGTGAAAAATTAAAACGAATAATTATTGGAGAGTGTGAAAACATTTAATAATAATAATAATTATTCTAATTCGTGGTGGTGGTGCTTAGTAATTAATCTTATTATAACGTGAGTAATTAGTTAAATAAATTCGTCCACATAGAATTGTGAATTGTATTGTGTGGACGCGAAATAATACAGTGCGTGATTTTATTTTGTTCTGGTGACTTACCAGGTTAGTGTACGTGCCTAAAAACTACACCCGCGGTTATAGATCCTAAAATTCAAAACAGCATTAATAATCAAATTACTAAACTTACTTTACTTAATTAAGCTTTAGTTCCGAATTAATTAAATTCTATTGCGAAGTTCTGAAAAAATTCTTAAGTGCTATTCAAGATTAATTTGTTTATACAGCGATTCCATACGAAAACGATCACGAGTTGTCCTGATCCCTTTAGATTTTTATGAAACTTTCCAAAAATGATCTATATATTAAATAACTCGACACGTATTTTTTTATTTCCTACTGCGGCTCTGTTCTTTGAAGCAGGGGCGTACAGCGTTTTAGGTTTTTTCTGATTTTTCTGAAAAATTCTAATTTTTGGAAGGCTCTGTCGCGGGACCACTTAACCAATTTTAACAATTTATATCTCAAATGAAAAGGAATAAATGGTTCTTACAAATAGCGGTACAATTTTAATTTTAAAAAAATTAAATCTTAAAGAAAAAACGCGTTTTTTTGGAAAATGTGATTTACCGTTATGTTGGACTTAAACGAGTTTTCGATTTTTCAATTTTTTTCTAAACCTTATTCATTTTGTAAGCAATTAAAAAAATAAAAACGCGAGTGGTACCTTTCATTTTTAAAATATGATTTTTTGAATATGTCAAGATTTGAATATTTTTTAACGAGAATTCAGAAAAAATTATCCAAACTTCTCCTCTGATAATTTTATTATAATTTTAATTTATTTTGCATTTTTTTGGGTTCTTCACAGTTCATTTTGGAAAAAAAAGAAGAAAAATCCTTTCTGAAATGTGGAATAGTCATTATCTAAAAAACGAAAGGAACAATAATAATAATGTCTCATCAAACAAGTTAACTTGTAACAACCGCTTGTGGTTGTTATGGTGTATTTAATTTAAATCTGTAATTGCTGTTGAAAATCCAAACAATGTTGCATGTGTGTCCACTGCGCTACAAAAATCTCTTCCACTACACGTCATTCTTTCTTTGGCTTAATTTGTAATAGAAAATATTTTTTTTGTGGATAGAGTGTACCATTTATCATTTTATACTTCTCCGCAATTTGGTCGGTTAATTTTATTATCTCGTTTCATTGTATGGTGTGACGTGTAGTGGTTGGTGTGTCGCTTCGTTTGTGTTATTTTTTTTTAGCGCGTGGATTTTACATGAAATTCGAACATTCCAGAAATGTGATTAAATAGTATGGGTGCGTGCGAGTCGATTTTGGGTGATGTCGTATGTGTACGTTCCCCGAAATCAATCGTTCGGTTTTTTTTTTCTTTTCGATGGTGAATATTTTGGGGAGGGGGGGGGGGGGGGAATAAAACATTTTTTTTGTTGGTACGCGTCGCATTTTTGTAGTCTAGTTGTGAATTTAAGAAAAATAAGTCCAGTTTTGATTTTGAGAGAAATAAAGTTTAGTTTTTTTGGTGTTTTAAGAAAAATTCGAGTTTAGAATATTAAAAATAAAAAAAAAATAAAGTCTAGTTTTTTTTGATAAAAATAAGTTTTGTGCTAAGTTGAATCACAAGAAAAAGTCAAGTGTGAACTTGAGTCCTGTAAAGTTAGAATATATTGAAATTTTTTTTTTGCCATGTGGCATATTTTGGTTAAATATAAATACATAAGAAACTTTATAACTTCAAATAATAAATTTTGTTTCTCAAATTGTATTGTGATAAATAATTAAATTGTTGGTAAATCGTTGCTTTGTCAAGTATAATTTTACATAAGACAATGAGTTATATAAAAAATGTGATGGGTGGTTATGTGAAAAATTTGTAAACTGATTAAACATGAATCCTAAGTAATGGAAATCATGTATAGATGTATATTATGTACTCAAGCAAGTACCAATAAAGCAATTTAATAAAAACTAAGAAAATTGAATTAAAGTTAATTAAAAATAGTGGATACTTGTTTTTATTTATCCTAACGGAACCATATTTGTTTGATAAACTTTTACTGCATCAAGGTGGTAGCAATTGAATCCCTGTACGTTACAGTGATATAGTGATTTGTTGGGAATTAACTCCTTGTGTCCCGGAAAGAGTTTCCGCTGTGTGTCAATTGATGTGAATTGGTTGGGTGGCAGCTGACCTTGCAACGCATGTGGGTTGTGATGTTTCGAGGACGGTGAGAAGGGGTGCTGTGTTCCTGCGTCGGCGCTGTTTGTTTTTGGTGTGGTCGGACAGGCCAAATTATTCAGGTAAGGTGTACCCGGTAAAATATATAAGAAACCGGTGGCACCGCGTGTTTTTTTTATATATATATATTGTAATCCTCACTTGACTGGGAGGGTTTTGGGTTTTATTACTATATTTTTTTTTATTTTTTATATAAATTTCGTAAATTTTTTTTTTCTTCGCGGTTTTCAGGTTTCGGGTGGCGTCACATGCGACGCACCCCTAAAATCGATTCGCACCACGTTTTTTTTGATTTTTTTTATAACGTTTTTATTTCAAATTTTTCATTTCAATTTTTTCGTTTCTTTTTTTTTCCGATTCGGTTTTCATAAGCAATTACAGTTGGTATTAGTTTTCATTATTTTTCAAAGTGATTTTATATAGTGTCATGTGGTGTTAAATATTTCATTGTGATCACGTGGGGAATGGGCGGCCTCATGCTGACCTAGGCTTTGAACAAGGTCGCCGGAGCGGCACCGGCGTCCTTGTCGAGCGCACCCCGAATTTATGATTATCTACCACTGTGGTCGTGGCAAGGTAGTATAAATTTTCTGAACCCTTTCGTTTTATCTCTATGCGGTTTTCAAGCATAAAAATATGTCTGGTAATCCCCACGCCTAGCGGCGAGCTTAAGCCAGCGCAATACCGCAACCAGACCTCTGTTTCTATGTTCTGTTAACACAATCCCTTTTGTGGGGGATTGTGTTACAAACTAACTTAAATAACTACAAATTTTTGAATTGTACAAAATAATGGCGGACATCATAAATTTACAGCTAATTATTAATTATTTCGTAGTGAATAATTTTTTTTGGCCTATATATTTTTTGAAAAACATTTGCTAACAGAGATTTTATGACTCATTCTTATTTAAGATAATTATTTATTGGTCAAGATAATAAATCATAAAAGTAAACCAAGTGGTGATAATAATGCACTCTTTGGTTCACAAAATATTAGTTTGGATCAAGAATGCTCATTTGTATCTTTTTCTATAATTCAACGATATTTTAAAATCAATTCACAGTTCTCCTTTAGTACGTAAGAAAATGAGAAGTGAAAATTATAAACAACAAAAATGTGAAAAAGGTACAGCGAAAATTTCTGAGGAAATATTTAGGCTACCGTGCAGTTCTGCGCATGCTGCCACTCACATATCAGGCGATAGTATTGAAATAATTCAACAGTTTTGAGAGAAATATTATATTTCTACAGCTGTTACGAAATCGGTACAATTTCGTACCTGAAATTTTTGTACTGTTTGTACACGCACTCGCTACCGAATTTTTGTGTCCATCAATGTCTAAATGTTGCCCAGTAAAGTTGTGCACGCATACATAGGGATATATATTTTAATATTTTTGTTGGTTTTGGTATAACTATCATACTTATTTAATATAGATTACTCCTGTGCTTGAATATGTATTTATATGTATGTGTGGGTATTGCAGTATTCGATTTTTTTTTTCTTCACGCCAAATATATACCCCTACATTTCATGACAATTTATTTTTATTTTATGTATATGCGCCTGTGTATTACCATTATGACGTGTCTAATCATCATATATATTTCTCCGTTTTTCTATACAAATATTTTGGGTATACATGCGTATAGATATTATTTGAATGTGTTTCATTGTTAAGCAACTCGTAGTTTCGATCTTATATGTGTATATTTGGCGTCGTAGTCGAAAGGTGGAGGAGGGAGAGAGCGTGTTCGTGAGGAGGATGATATTGGTGAGAAAGAGATGGATAGATAAGTAGAAAAATCTAAAGTTTTTGGGTTTTTTGTTTTTTTGAAAAGGCAGTCAATTTTTGGTCTCGAAAAGGACAAGTTAATTTTTATTTTTGGTGTTCTCGTAAAAATAAAAACGAGAATCCATATTTTTTTTTTGTTTTGTTGAATTAATAAAAATAAAAAAAAAGAAAAAACAAAAATCTTATGGTGTATATAACGTAATAAAATAAAAATAAATTTTGTGTGATAAATAAAACTCAGAAAAAAAAATATAAAGCTTTGGCTTGATTTTGTTTCCGCCTGATGATTTCCAAATCAATCAGTTTTGTTTTTTTTTGTTGGGGACCCGATCATAATATGGGAAGGCACGGCGTCACTCAATTGTGAATAATAAAAAATTGCGTGTTGGTTGCCATATGTTACTCGGGGCGCGTGGAGACTTTTCTTTTGGCAGAATAGTCTAGAAGAAAAAGCTGTCTACGGTGCTGAAAAGAAAAATTGATTATTTGTAAGCTGTCTACGGTGCTGAAAAAAAAACAATTTTGATTAGTTGTAAGCTGTCTACGGTGCTGAAAATAAAATTGATTATTTGTAAGCGGTCTACGGCTGATGTTGAAATTTATATTTGTAAGCTGTCTACGGTGCTGAAAAGAAAAATTGATTATTTGTACGCTGTCTACGGTGCTGAAAAGAAAATTGATTATTTGTAAGCGGTCTACGGCTGAGGTTGAAATTTATATTTGCAAGCTGTCTACGGTGTGAAAAATAAATTGTTAGTCTGTGAGCTGAGAGTATTGGAATTTAGTTTGCGGGTTGGTTACAGTAAATAGTGACTCACGTGTACGTTGTCAGCAACCTTGCTCAATTAGCGAGGTAGAGATAGTGAACGAGAGGGGGCACCTGCGTCGCAACGCTTCAGGGAGAACCCGTTGGATTGTTTTTGTAAAAGGTAAATTTTTTTTTATTGCTGACCTTATTAACGTAGCTTTTATTAAACAATATTTTAAAAATCAAATTTTTTTTGTTAACATAATTTACTTTTATTGGCAATTTTTTTTTGCTTTTGTAAAGATTTTCTTCTGCTATATAAACATTTTTTCCAGCCAGCCTGATCTAACTTTCGAACACGTTCTTTGTAGTTTCTCCACTTTTCTTCAATGTTGATTGTTTTTTTTTCTATTGATCATTTTACGGGACACTAGGAACCGAATTCATTTGATTTATATTTTTTTTTGTTTACCACGGTGGTGGTTTTAATAACGAATCACTGGGTGGCGATTGAGATTATTTGAGTTATAATATTTGGTGGGTTAGCCATCTTTATCTTTGTTAATCGGAAGCTGAACCAACCATATACATGATGTTGGAGTAGTGTCGTTGGATTTAGTCGTTCGTGGGTGATGATTCGTTGTTCGTGTTCGGGGATGGTTATACATTTCAGGCCGGGTCGGTTTCTCATGGAGGGTGACTTGAGAGATACACCCGGCGTGGGTGCTGACCGTTTTTGGGCGATTGCACACCGGTTATAATTCTTTTTATTATCCTGCAACCTTGGTGAGATATATCTTTTCCTTTTATTTCGTTTTGTTAGTTGCGGTTATTCAAGCATGGTTTCATGTCCGGAAACCCCCACGCCATACCCTGAGCCTAGCCGGCTATCCCATACCGCACCGGACCGCTGAAATCATGTCTGCTAACGGAAACCTAGCGTTTTCGTTACAGTGGCGCCCAATTTTGGCTACTTAAATTTATTTCTTTCGCCTTTTAGTTTCTCAAAAATTTTTTGTTCCCTTTGATGTACGCGTTCGTAGTTGTTTCCAATGTTCACATTGTTTGATTGCACACAAACGCGCGCATCAAAGTTCCTTCCCGGTTGGTATCCTCATCTGTGATTGCAACCGGTTTAAAAGCTGTTTGATTGCGCACAGATGTGGATTCTCAACCCCTTTACTCAGTTCTTCGGTGGGGCGAGTTTCTTCATTTCCGCTATGCTGCGTCCGATTGTGATTGATTCTCGTCCATCCTTAGTTCTGGGTTTAGTTTTGTTTGAAATTTACTTTCTCTTCTCGCTTTCTTATTTCTACGTACCCTTGTATCCATATACTTTATATTTCAATTTTTTTATATAATTTTTTTTCCGACCACCTCATGGATGGAGCGTCCCGTGCATGTTCTGGCCGGTGTGTTGTTTGATCTTGGCGGAACGTCCTTCCATGTGGTTCCATGTACCCTGAATTTTGAAACATCGAAACCAGCTATTTCCACTGCTGTAGTGTTGATTGGGCGGTTCGTCGTTTCGGGGATCAGCGGTGCATCCTTGGTCACTCTTCTTTAATTATTTTGGTTTCTGTCTTTAGGATTCAACACCTTGTTTGCAGGATTTATTATTTTATTTAACAGTATATCTTAAAATTAATTATTATTCATCATTATTGTTTTTCTCTCCGGCACGGAGACGGAATCACCCACGTCGACTTTCCTTATTAATTTGATATTTAAAATAATTTTGTTGCTTAATTTTAGTAAACATTTTTTTTTTTCTTTGTATAGCGTATTCCGTATTCCTTAGTTAGACATATAAGTTTATAGTTATCTAGTTTATGTAAATGAATTATAATCATATTCCGTGGAATAACCCCGCTAGTGCAGCGATTCGTTCAGTATTTGAGTCGAGCCCAAGTGAAGGTTTTGCAAGAACAACTCCGTGGGATCAAAATAGTGTTTTCCCAGCTCCTCAAACCATACAATTCAGTGTGATCCATTGGATATATATCATTATAATTTAACGTTAATTCAAATTTTATATAGGATATATTTTTCTTTTCTTATTTTTTACTTATTAATAATTTTTTTTCTTTGAGGTTTGGTCCATTTATTAGTTTTATTGTTACTCTCATGATTATTTTTTTTATATATACATATACATATATAATTGATTTATTTACTATTCTCTTTATTTTTCGTTGGTTGAGGGTTTTAGTTTAAAATTAAGTACGCGTTATTACCTATAGAGGTAAATTTTGAACTTTTTATTTGGTTGTCGGTTAAACATTTTCTTCTGTTCTAAAGTCAAGTGGTGACTATAGCTCGTATAACGAATTATTCGCGCGGTTCAATATTCAAATATTTTTTTTAAATACAACGTTGTGAGATTTAAGGGAATTAAAAAAATAAAGAAAAAATGGAATACATGCAAAGTCGATATTTAGAGTTGGACGAGTTTTTGGTGGAGTGCGAGCTTCGTCAAATAACCGGTCCCATTGGATTACAAGTGGAACAACTGGACATAGCATTGGCCAGAGAAAACCTCGTTACGATCTTCACCGACCAACCTGATTCAGCTATCGCTCGTCCGTCGAAGGCTGCGGCTAAGTCTCCTCAGCGAGAATTAGGTATTTGCGCAAAAAAATTAAAAGATTTACAAGAGGCGTTGCAGGACGGGTTCGCCGCCGAAACGGATTCTGATAAATGCAACGCGCTTATTACACGAATAACTCATGTATATTTTCGTTTGAGACGGATGGAATGTTCGCCGTCGGCTCGAGGGGACGCGCTGAAATTATTAACTACTTGTAATGCCCTTCTGGACTTGGTAAATAAATTTAAGAAGGGTGAAAAAACTGCAGACGAGTCGATAACCCTTCTGACAACAGTACACATTGAATTCGATGAAACAGCCGAGGATATAGACGGGATAAAATCTGTAGGTGAGAAATCCAGCGACCCTCCTATGGTGACGGCTGGCGTCTTAGACCCTGCTTCATCTACTGCTCAAACGCGCGTAACATTTGGATTTGTGGACAATCAGAGTATACCACCCAGAGATCGCCTAGTTTCCGTGTCTACTCCCGGTGAACAGCATGTTCTCGAAGCGCGATCCACGCTTGAACCTATTGGTCCGCTAAGTCAAGAATTTTCCCGATCAGTTAGTAGCCCCGTTACGGTTCACAAGACTACTATTCCAGAATTCGGCGCAATGCCACCAAATACCTTCTCTTCGGCTGTACCAGCATCATACCCAATTTCAACTGCCAGTGATCGTCGCCCTCTGTCGCGCAGTGGCATTAGCTATAATGGTTCTCCTTCCGGGATCACTATAGATATGTTTTTGTTCCAGTTGGACACCGTTGTTTCCTCCATGGGTTTGTCTTCAACCCAGCTCCTCTCAGAAGTTCATACCATTCTCAAAGACGTGGCTCTCCAATGGTATTGGACCTACCGAAAACACAATCCGTACGCCTCCTGGTCCGATTTGCGACGTGATATGGTAGAGCGGTTTCAAGATCGACGAACTAACTACGAGATAAGACGAATGGTGGAATCACGAAAACAGCAGCCCAACGAGAGTTTTTTGGATTTCTATAACCACGTGTGGACACTTACATTACAATGCCGAATACCTTACCGGGACGAAGAGCTAATACAAATTCTGATGACCAATATGCAGCCTGCGTTACAATATTATCTTACCGATCGACAATTCTATAGTATCAACGAGTTGATTAAGAGTTGCACCGCTTGGGAGGAATCGTTTCGTCGTTTTAAAAGACCCATGGAGCCTCCGGCATACCCTCGTCGCGTGATCAATGAACTATCCGTTCATTCAGGTGATGATATCGAGGCGCATCCTTATTATTTGGAACAGGCCCAAGCTGATGGGTCAACGCATAGTTCAGTATCCGCGATTCAAATGGATGGGAGAACTCAAATGGTGACTCAAGGGCGTCGGGATAAGGAATCCTCAGCGGGGCACTCAAAATCAACGATCGGGATAAACACTGATCGTTATATTAGATGTTTTAATTGCTCGGATATGGGCCATACTTTCATCGAATGTCGCTTAGACCCGACCGGATTATTCTGTTATAAGTGCGGTATGAGAGATACCATTACTCCACGCTGTCGTCGTTGCGCGGGAAATCGGGAATTAAACAAGAGCCGGTCGGAAAACCAACAAAGTGGCTCTTGGAGAACTGGGATGCGAGGGCCACCAGCTGCAATTCTACCCAGACCGAACCAGGAGGATGCGGCGAGCAATACGGATGGAGAACTTCATCGCCAAAATCCCATTTTACCGAAGAAAAACTTGTAGATTCCACATCCACTACACCTTTAATTTCCAACTCATTTCTCAATTCAAATTTTCCCATATTAGATTCAGTATCAAGCCATCTCGGTTCCAATCATCGTGCCAAATGTAGTAATTTATCCAGATTAAAGAGATCAAAAATTTATTGGGAAAAACGTCGGCGTATGAGGTTTGCTACTGTATCTTCTTTGCTATCGTACGAGAACAATGACGCTAGGCTGTACGCAAACGTTTTAATAAATAAGGTGCCTCTTAAAGGTCTTCTCGATAGCGGGGCCAGTGTCAGCGTTCTTGGTCGAGGTTCGGAAAAGTTCATCACGGATCACCCGACCCAGTTTCATAATTTTCCTTCTTCGATTAGTACAGCCAGTGGACAAACTCAACGCGTATTCGGATATATTCACGCTGCGATAACTTTTAACGGAGTTACCCATAATCTTAATCTGTATCTAGTTCCCTCCTTGGAGCAACCTCTTTATCTGGGTATGGATTTCTGGAATCGTTTTGGGATTGTTCCAAAAATATCCTCGTTAAGCCTGTCGGATGAGTGCTCGGATGAATCGGCATCCTCCAAATTTCATGTTCTTTCTAAGGCTGACCAACAAAAGTTGAACCAAATCAAAAATTCATTTCCTTCTAGTGCTGAACTCGGATTGGGTAGAACTTCTTTTATAAATCACTCTATTGATGTCGGGTCCGCGAAACCAGTGAAACAGCGGTTTTATTCCGTGTCGCCAGCAGTTCAAAAACTTATGTATGAGGAATTGGATCGGATGTTGTCACTAGAGGTTATTGAGGTGTCACAGAGTTCCTGGTGTTCACCAGTGACTTTAGTGCGGAAGGCTAATGGCAAAGTTCGTCTGTGCTTAGATGCTAGAGAACTGAACAAGGTCACCGTTAAGGATGCGTATCCGTTGCCTCTTATCAACGGATTGTTGGGTCGTTTGGATCGAACCCGATTTATATCGGCAATAGATTTAAAAGACGCCTTTTGGCAAATACCTCTCGACCCACAATCCCGCGATAAGACTGCATTTACGGTACCTGGACGGCCCTTGTATCAGTTCAAGGTGATGCCTTTTGGCTTATGCAACGCGCCACAGACCCTTTGTCGCTTGATGCACAAAGTCATTCCTCATCAGCTACATGATAAGGTATTTGTGTACCTTGACGACCTCTTGGTTACATCCGATACTTTGCAGGAACATTTGGTATTATTGAAAGAAGTCGCTCGTTTGTTAAAGACAGCTGGTTTAACTATAAATTTAGCTAAGAGTAAATTCGTTCTGAGAGAAGTTAATTATTTGGGATACATCGTCGGCGAAGGGTGTCTCCGCACAAATCCAGAAAAATGCAAAGCTATTGAGGAATATCCTGTTCCTAAAACCACTAAGCAGATTAGAAGTTTTCTGGGTTTGTGTGGGTGGTACCGCCGCTTTATACCAAATTTTGCCTCCTTGGCTGCTCCACTGACAGATCTCACTGGAAAATCAAAGAAACTCGTTTGGTCCGCATCTGCTGATTCAGCTTTTAATGCTCTGAAACTCTCTTTATCTTCCGCTCCCGTGTTAGTTCATCCCGATTATAGTAAACCCTTCTACATACAGTGCGATGCCAGTGCCGTCGGCGTAGGTAGTGTCTTATTCCAGGTGGATTCCGAGGGTGTTGAGCGGCCGATTGAGTTTTTCTCCCATAAACTCAATGCGGCGCAAAGAAACTACTCGGTAACTGAATTGGAATGCTACGCCGCGGTACTCAGTGTGCAAAAGTTCCGGCCTTATGTAGAAGGGTACCCTTTCATCATCTATACTGATCATGCCAGCCTAAAATGGTTGATGAGTCAGAGGGATTTGTCGGGGCGTTTAGCACGGTGGAGCCTAAAATTGCAATCGTTTGACTTCCAGATTGGATACCGAAAAGGATCGGAAAACATTGTTCCAGATGCGTTGTCTCGAGCTTTTTGCGATGAAACTTTTCTTTGTGGGGTAGAATCCAAAAGTAAGGACAACGTCGATCCTGGTGAATCATCTGTTGGCAGTAAAGACGAGTTAGCATTGCCTGATAAATCCGTGAATTCGTTGCGTTCTTCTTGTGTGTCAGTGCCAGTGTTGCACATTGATCTTTCGTCACCGTCATTCCAGGATCCTGAATATGTCAAGCAAATCGCCAGCGTGAAACAATTGGGCACTAGTGGGCATAATTTTAAGGTGCAGGATGACAAATTGTTGATTTCTTCGTCATATGGAATTAGTTATGTGGATACCAATATTCCCCTTTGGAGATTAGTCGTACCCAACTCCCTAACTAGGAATCTCATCGAACAGGCGCACGTCCCACCCACTTCAGCACACTTAGGCGGCAGCAAAACGCTTGAACGACTTCAGCGACAATTTTACTGGCCACAAATGGCAAGTCAAGTAAAGTCGTTCGTGGCTAGTTGTTCTAAGTGTAAAATGAACAAAGCGGTGAATTTCAGTACTCAACCAGCAATGGGATCAGCCGTGGTGTCCTCGAGACCTTTTCAGAAATTGTTCGTCGATTTTCTCGGTCCGTACCCGCGCTCAAAGCGGGGAAACTCTTGCTTAGTTATTGTTCTGGATCATTTTTCTAAATTTGTTTTGATAAAACCCTTGCGTGAAGCCTCCGCCTCCTTGTTGTGTCAATTTTTAGAAAATGACGTTTTCCTATTATTCTCCGTTCCTGAGGTTATAACTTCGGATAATGGAAAACAATTTACTTCCAATTTATTTAAAGACTTACTGAGTAAATATGGTGTCTCTCACATTCGCACGCCCGTCTATTCTCCTCAGAGTAACGCGTCGGAGCGCGTGAATCGAACCTTATTGTCAGCCCTGCGATCTTATGTGGGCGATCATACACATAACGAATGGGATAAGCACCTGCAAGAGATAGCGGCTGCTTTACGGAATGCCATTCACGACACATTGCACTATGCTCCTCATTATGTCGTATTCGGGCAGCATATGTCCTTACATGGTTCCGACTATGCTCTACGAAGATTACTAGATGACCACGATTCCAGTGAAATTCAAGTGATGTTTAAACCAGAACGACTTAACCTAATCAAAGGTCGCATACAACACTATTTAAAAGTAGCGCATGAAAAAAGTGCTAAGCGTTACAACCTCCGCAGCAATCAACGTAGTTTCCGAATTGGTCAACCCGTTTTTGTTCGTTCATTCACTTTAAGTGATGCTTCTAACAGATTTTCAGCCAAATTAGGCGCTAAGTTCAAACCCGCTGTAATTACAAACAAAGTCGGATCAGTTGCATATCAACTACAGGATCCCACGGGTAAGCCGTTGGGTATCTTTCACATCAAGGATATTCGAGCGTAAAAGGGAAAAGGAAATTAATTATCATATGTTGATTAATCCTCGTTAAATTTGAGTACGATTGATTTGTTAACTTCATTTAGTA
The DNA here is from genome assembly GCA_963556165.1 of Tipula helvola. Lineage (NCBI taxonomy): Eukaryota > Metazoa > Arthropoda > Insecta > Diptera > Tipulidae > Tipula > Tipula helvola. The sequence goes on from OY744482.1 coordinate 270,172,473, forward strand.
ACTAGGCCCGGCTATGAGACTTTTCTCGGGTGTGGGACGTCCCCACGTTTGTTACGAAATCGGTACAATTTCGTACCTGAAATTTTTGTACTGTTTGTACACGCACTCGCTACCGAATTTTTGTGTCCATCAATGTCTAAATGTTGCCCAGTAAAGTTGTGCACGCATACATAGGGATATATATTTTAATATTTTTGTTGGTTTTGGTATAACTATCATACTTATTTAATATAGATTACTCCTGTGCTTGAATATGTATTTATATGTATGTGTGGGTATTGCAGTATTCGATTTTTTTTTTCTTCACGCCAAATATATACCCCTACATTTCATGACAATTTATTTTTATTTTATGTATATGCGCCTGTGTATTACCATTATGACGTGTCTAATCATCATATATATTTCTCCGTTTTTCTATACAAATATTTTGGGTATACATGCGTATAGATATTATTTGAATGTGTTTCATTGTTAAGCAACTCGTAGTTTCGATCTTATATGTGTATATTTGGCGTCGTAGTCGAAAGGTGGAGGAGGGAGAGAGCGTGTTCGTGAGGAGGATGATATTGGTGAGAAAGAGATGGATAGATAAGTAGAAAAATCTAAAGTTTTTGGGTTTTTTGTTTTTTTGAAAAGGCAGTCAATTTTTGGTCTCGAAAAGGACAAGTTAATTTTTATTTTTGGTGTTCTCGTAAAAATAAAAACGAGAATCCATATTTTTTTTTTGTTTTGTTGAATTAATAAAAATAAAAAAAAAGAAAAAACAAAAATCTTATGGTGTATATAACGTAATAAAATAAAAATAAATTTTGTGTGATAAATAAAACTCAGAAAAAAAAATATAAAGCTTTGGCTTGATTTTGTTTCCGCCTGATGATTTCCAAATCAATCAGTTTTGTTTTTTTTTGTTGGGGACCCGATCATAATATGGGAAGGCACGGCGTCACTCAATTGTGAATAATAAAAAATTGCGTGTTGGTTGCCATATGTTACTCGGGGCGCGTGGAGACTTTTCTTTTGGCAGAATAGTCTAGAAGAAAAAGCTGTCTACGGTGCTGAAAAGAAAAATTGATTATTTGTAAGCTGTCTACGGTGCTGAAAAAAAAACAATTTTGATTAGTTGTAAGCTGTCTACGGTGCTGAAAATAAAATTGATTATTTGTAAGCGGTCTACGGCTGATGTTGAAATTTATATTTGTAAGCTGTCTACGGTGCTGAAAAGAAAAATTGATTATTTGTACGCTGTCTACGGTGCTGAAAAGAAAATTGATTATTTGTAAGCGGTCTACGGCTGAGGTTGAAATTTATATTTGCAAGCTGTCTACGGTGTGAAAAATAAATTGTTAGTCTGTGAGCTGAGAGTATTGGAATTTAGTTTGCGGGTTGGTTACAGTAAATAGTGACTCACGTGTACGTTGTCAGCAACCTTGCTCAATTAGCGAGGTAGAGATAGTGAACGAGAGGGGGCACCTGCGTCGCAACGCTTCAGGGAGAACCCGTTGGATTGTTTTTGTAAAAGGTAAATTTTTTTTTATTGCTGACCTTATTAACGTAGCTTTTATTAAACAATATTTTAAAAATCAAATTTTTTTTGTTAACATAATTTACTTTTATTGGCAATTTTTTTTTGCTTTTGTAAAGATTTTCTTCTGCTATATAAACATTTTTTCCAGCCAGCCTGATCTAACTTTCGAACACGTTCTTTGTAGTTTCTCCACTTTTCTTCAATGTTGATTGTTTTTTTTTCTATTGATCATTTTACGGGACACTAGGAACCGAATTCATTTGATTTATATTTTTTTTTGTTTACCACGGTGGTGGTTTTAATAACGAATCACTGGGTGGCGATTGAGATTATTTGAGTTATAATATTTGGTGGGTTAGCCATCTTTATCTTTGTTAATCGGAAGCTGAACCAACCATATACATGATGTTGGAGTAGTGTCGTTGGATTTAGTCGTTCGTGGGTGATGATTCGTTGTTCGTGTTCGGGGATGGTTATACATTTCAGGCCGGGTCGGTTTCTCATGGAGGGTGACTTGAGAGATACACCCGGCGTGGGTGCTGACCGTTTTTGGGCGATTGCACACCGGTTATAATTTTTTTTATTATCCTGCAACCTTGGTGAGATATATCTTTTCCTTTTATTTCGTTTGTTTGTTGCGGTTATTCAAGCATGGTTTCATGTCCGGAAACCCCCACGCCATACCCTGAGCCTAGCCGGCTATCCCATACCGCACCGGACCGCTGAAATCATGTCTGCTAACGGAAACCTAGCGTTTTCGTTACACAGCAACAAATGAAAAGTATATGATTTTAACATCGGTACCAAAAAGCTGGACCGTTCGAAAAATTCAAGATGAGTTCGGTGTGTCTTATTATATGGCAAATAGAGCAAAACAGATTAAAAAAGAAAAAGGTATCATGTCAACACCGAATATCAAATTGGGATCAACAATTCTTAATTAGGAAATCGCATTATTGGTGCAGACATTTTATGAATATGGCGATATAAGTCGGGTGTGTGCTGGGAACCGAGATTTTAAGACCTTATCATCAGATGGGGTTTGGAGAAATTCATAACTAATAAAACATGTGTTGGCTTGCAAACAATAAAACTAAAAATAAGAACCCTAATTCAAAAAAACAATAAACTTAAAAATTTTTGTTTTTATTGATATACCAATAAACGTAGGATCATTAGTGAAAACCAAATTTATTTTTACTGATACCAAAAAGGGATCAACATTTTATTAAAAACATATTTTTTATGACTAGCTAAATGAGTGGAAATTTTCCAATTTTTTTGTATTTAAATTTTTTATAAATAGTCAGTGTTGTATATTGTTATTATTATTATAATTTTGTCTTTCGTAGAAATCAGTTGATTTAAATAAAAATTCAAAACTTTATCGTTGTTTTTTAATTCTTTATTTCGTTGTCGCAAAAGTCATCACCACACAATAGTTTTAGTCCATCAAACCGGATGGTTAATTCAAAATAATTCAATATCGTTTTCGTAAACATTAATATATCAATAGTGCTTGAAATAATTAAATCAATAGTTGTGAAATCGTGAAAATCCATTTAAATACTATACATACAGTCCATAAATTAAAATTATAGTAGTGCTTTTAACTCTTAAAAATGGATCGTTTATTAAGAAGAAAAGATTCTGTGTATAAAAAGTTCGAACGTTTACATGAAGTGATAAAAAATCAAGAAAGTGATAAAATTCCTGAAAATACACTTAAAGACCAGTTAAATTATATTAAGGAATATGAATTAGAATATAAACAATTTATAAAAGAAATTAGTGACAGTGATAAGTGTACTGATGAAATATTTAACAAATGTGATAATGAAAGTGCTAAATTTGAAGTGTTGGTGCAAAATGATAAACAATTATTGAACGTCGAATTAGACAAACGTTCCATCAAACCAAAAAACATCGGTCAGATCAAACTACCCGAGTTGCAATTACCAGAGTTCGATGGTGAATTTAATAAATGGCGTAGTTTTCGGGACACTTTCAAAGCAGCGGTTCATGATAATAATCAGGTAAGTGATATCGCTAAATTTTCATATTTATTGGGAAAATTGAAGGGTGAAGCAAAATCGTTGGTGGCTCAAATACCTATTTCAGCTAACGGGTATGAAAATGCATGGCGAATTCTTCTTAATAGATATAACAACGAAAGAACAATAGTCGAGTGTCACCTAGATGCCATTTTAAATATTCCGAAAGTCACTAATAATAACTTGACAGAAATCAAACATATTTTGGATATTTCGACTACCAACATAGATTCGTTACAGAGCTGGGAATTTAAGGTAGACAAGTTATCCGAAGCTTTGATAGTTAGAATTATCGTAGGGCGTTTAGATTTAAATTCCAGAAAGGAATTTGAAAATGAACTAGGAGTAGATGAGTTTCCCACGTGGGTCAAACTTCAGGCCTTTTTACAAAAAAAGATTCGAGTATTAGAATTAATTGGACCTCTTAAAAAATTAGTAATGCTCGATTCCAGTCGCAAAGCTAAAACTGCATTAGTAGTAGCATCATCGCATACAGAAAAATATCCACCAGTTCTTTGTCCTATTTGTAAGAGTAACCATAATTTATCTTTCTGCAAAGATTTTATTAAACTTTCTCCAACGTTTCTAATAGTCAAGTGTTGTTATCAACAGCAACAATTCTAATTAAAAATTCAAATGGTAACTTTGTTTCGTGTCGTGCACTTCTAGATTCCGCTTCACAATCAAATTTCATAACTGCAGATCTTGCTACCAAACTTCGTTTCGAGTCACAAACTAGTAATTTAGTAATTTCTGGTTTAAACAGCCAAAAAACTAACGTTTCCGGAAAGTGTTCCACAGTTATTCGATCGCAATGTTCTAATTATAAAGTCAACATAGAATTCTCAATAGTTCCAAACATAACAAATTTATTGCCTCAATTCGAGTTAGATATCTCTAGATGGAATTTACCAAAAAATATAATTTTAGCTGATCCTCATTTTAATGTTCCAAATAAAATCGATGTGTTACTAGGTGCCGAAATATTTTTCGATATATTTTTGAAAGACAAAATCCAAATTAATCCATTCGTTCCTGCTCTCGTAAATTCAAAACTAGGTTGGATACTAGGGGGAAAATTCGAAGTAGAACCCGTAAACTTATATTCACAAAACGAGTATTCCGACATAAAATTAAATAAACAATTAGAACAATTGTTCCAAAGCGAAGCATGTGAAACTTCTTTTGTTGAGACTGCAGAAGAAAAACTATGCGAAGAAATCTTTAGCTCAACTACGTATAGAAATAATGAAGGACGATATGTTGTGAGTTTGCCTTTAAAGATTGATCCAAATTGTCTTGGTGATTCCTTGTTAATGGCAAAAAGGCGATTTACATATTTAGAGAAAAGGTTAAATCGGGATTCTCAATTAAAGGTAGATTATGAAAAATTCATGGAAGAATACGTAAGATTAGGTCATATGAAATTGTCAACTATTAATAGTAACACAGGATATTTTTTACCACATCATCCAATTTTAAAACCTACTAGTTCCACGACTAAATTAAGAGTTGTATTCGATGCTTCTAGCAAAACGGACAACAATATGTCGCTAAATGATATTTTATTGACCGGGCCAAATGTACAATCTGAGTTATTTGAAATAATCTTACGCTTTCGTCGTCATAAATATGTTTTTACTGCGGAATCAAACACATCTTCAGAAAATTTTATGGTATAATTCTAACGAAATCCAAACATTTGAACTGCAGACGGTCACTTACGGCACCACTTCTGCACCTTTCTTAGCCACTAGAGTTCTCAAAGAAATTGCTGATACCAATTTAAATAAATATCCTTTAGCTTCCAAAATTCTGAAAGAAGATTTTTATGTCGATGATTGCTTAACTGGTGGTGACAATTTGTATAAATTGATTCATATTCGAGATAATTTAATCAACATGTTAAAAGAAGCTGGAATGCACCTTCGTAAATGGTCTTCCAATTCAAACACATTTTTAGAAAGACTTCCAATTTCGGACCTCGAACAATCTGATAATAAAACAATAAAAACATTAGGAATAGCGTGGAATCCTACTTCTGATAGCTTACAGATAATTGTTCCAAAATTATCTGTAAATACTAAAATAACCAAAAGAACAATTCAGCACAAATTTTCGATCCATTAGGTTTCCTGTCTCCGGTACTCATAAAAGGCAAATTAATTTGACAGAATCTTTGGCAAATGAATATTAGTTGGGATGAGGATGTTCCAAATTATTACGAAAAAGAATGGCTATATTTTAGAAATTCTATTGCTTTAATCGAAAACTGTCGCTTGGATAGGTACCTTTCTTCTTTCGCCGAACAAGCAATTGAATTACATGGCTTCGCTGACTCATCTGAAAAGGCTTTCGGTGCTTGCTTATATATTCGCAGTATGAATTCAACAGGAGGCTATACTGTAAAATTAATAGTTAGTAAATCGCGTGTCGCACCATTAAAAAACGTTACAATACCTAGGCTTGAATTAAACGCAGCTCTATTATTAGCTAGATTAACCACCAAGGTAGTTCGTGCATTTAAAATTGATTTCAAAGGCATTTTTCTTTGGGTAGACTCGACCATCGTTCTTAGTTGGATCAAAATGCATCCGGTGCGCTTAAAAACATATGTAGCAAATAGGGTATCTGAAATTCAAAATTTGACCGCCAACTATACTTGGAAACATGTAAGTAGCCAAGACAATATAGCTGATCTCATTTCAAGAGGTACCAATGTAGAAAATTTAGTCGAATCACAAGCTTGGTGGAATGGACCACTGTTTCTTCACCAACACCAAGAACACTGGCCAAAAGAAACACCAAAAGAAGAAATTCAAGAAGCCACAGCTGAAATTAAACCGGAAAAATTAACATTAACATTATCAATAAATGCAGATATTAATGAGTTAATAATTAAAATGAGCTCATTTCACAAACTTGTTCGAGTGATATGTTACCTGCTACGATTTACCAACAATATCAATACACATAAACAAAAAATTAAAGGATACCTAACAACTGATGAAATTAAAAACAGCATCCACTATTTAATAAAGGAAGTGCAGAAACAATATTTTGAAGATGAGATTCATTCATTAAAAAATGGAAAAGCTATAAAGCATACAAGTAAAATTAAGGATCTAAATCCTTTCATCGATGAACGAGATTTGCTTCGTGTTGGTGGCAGAATAAAAAAGGCAATGTATGTGCCATATGACAGCAAGCATCCACTTATTCTACCATATGAAAGCAACCTCACTACAATTATTTTCCGGGAAGAACATGTAAAATATTTACACTGTGGACCTCAACAACTACTTTCGATGGTACGACAACACTACTGGCCATTACGCGGCAAACTCCTGGCAAAAAAAAATAACTCGACATTGTATAAAATGCTTCAAGTCCAAACCAAATACCATAAATCAAATCATGGGAAATTTGCCAGAAAGTAGATTAACACCTGCTAGACCATTTGCAGTTACTGGAGTAGATTTTTGTGGACCCTTTTTCACAAAAAATAAAAATCAACGAGGAGGATCGAGTCACAAAGTCTACATTTGTATATTCGTTTGCTTTGTGACTAAAGGCGTACATCTTGAAATAGTATCTGATATGACTACGGAATCGTTTATTGCTAGTTTAAAACGATTCATTTTTCGCCGCGGCACTCCACATATCATTAGGCCGGATAATGGAACAAATTTCGTTGGCGCAAATCGCGAATTAAAACAACTTTACCAATTAATTAAAGCACACGAATTAATTAATTTTTGCAACTTCAAAGATATTAAGTGGAAATTCATTCCACCACGAGCTCCAAACTTCGGAGGATTGTGGGAATCTTCTATAAAAATTTTAAAGTCCCACATGAAACGAATCGCATCCCACACAACATTAACATATGAAGAACTAAATACACTAGTTATCCAAATTGAAGGAGTTATGAATTCTAGACCGCTTACAGCGCTATCAACAGACCCGAACGATCCAACACCGTTAACCCCCGCACACTTCTTAATCGGAGGTTTAATAAACAATATTCCTGAAGAAAATGTTACCGAAATACCATCGAACAAACTTTCCAGATTACAGAACGTCACTAAAATGTTTCAATCATTTTGGAAAAGATTTTCTGTAGAATACCTACATACGTTGCAGCAGAGAAAAAAATGGAGGGACAAACGAGCAAACATTGAAGAAAACGACCTTGTCCTAATAGTTGATGAAAATCTACCCACAACACAATGGTTAATGGGTAAAATTGTTGAAGTTATCCCAGGATCAGACGGTATCAATCGCGTATTTAATATAAGAACAAAAAATGGAATAATAAAACGCACTTTAAGTAAAATTTGTAAACTACCTTTAGAATAAATTAGACAAATTCAAAGTAACATCAAACATTTTTAAGTTTACAATTATGAATTTCTCTATATTATCTAAAAGTTTTGAAGTGGCTTGCATGTGTTGGGTTGCAAACAATAAAACTAAAAATAAGAACCCTAATTCAAAAAAACAATAAACTTAAAAATTTTTGTTTTTATTGATATACCAATAAACGTAGAATCATTAGTGAAAACCAAATTTATTTTTACTGATACCAAAAAGGGATCAACATTTTATTAAAAACATATTTTTTATGACTAGCTAAATGAGTGGAAATTTTCCAATTTTTTTGTATTTAAATTTTTTATAAATAGTCAGTGTTGTATATTGTTATTATTATTATAATTTTGTCTTTCGTAGAAATCAGTTGATTTAAATAAAAATTCAAAACTTTATCGTTGTTTTTTAATTCTTTATTTCGTTGTCGCAAAATTCATCACCACACACAAAATTCATCACCAGGGTTATTGAAACAAAGCAGCGTAGGCTGGTTCTTTGTAATTTGAAGGAGGTTTATCAAATATTTAAAAAAAACTATGTGGGCTCTATTGAGAGCAGCGTTCACTATAACGGGTAGTGCGGGATGTGGTACGTGCGCTATACCATCCGCACTACTGATTATTCACGCACTTAATTAATTTAAGTCGACACTGCGTATGTCTTAGTTTTTTTTATATTTTTTATTTATTTATTTTTTAATAATATATTTTATATGTATACACGCTTGAAATCGTGCAATGATTTATTTATGCGGTTGACCGCTATAGGCAGCATCGCTGCAGTATTTCGGAAATGGCCATTCTACAAGCAGCCTTCGGGATATCGGTTAGTAAGTTTTTAAAATTGCAGAAGAATTAAAATAATAATAAACAAAATGTCTCTTTATTTCCAGATTGATATGGATTTCAAGGCTCTATTCACAGAGACGAGTGATATATTAATAAAATGGCCGGAATATAAAATGGCACTTAAAAATTTTTTTACCGAACCAACAAATGTAAAAGACAAAAGTATTGTTCCGTATTTACATAAATTAAGGGAAAATGATATTTCGGAAAGTAAGTGAAACATTATACATTAAAATTTAAATGTATTTATCTCGAGTTTTTTGGAACCAAAAAAACTGATGTAAATAAATAGCCGAAACATATTAGAAATTGATTTAGTGAAGTTTTTTGGTCCCAAACTACTCGACATACATAAATACAATACATTAATAACATTAACATAATGTGATGTTTGTTTATATATTTCCAGATAATTTGGACTCGTTGTTGCTATGGGCATTACATGGATCTATAGTGCCAACGCAGAAAATGATTACACAATCAACACGGGCCAAGAGTCTGTTACGAAATTCACAATTAAGGACTCACAAGAGTGTTTTATGACAATCCAGGAGGTTGAAAATCATCTCCGGCTTTTAACTGACAAAAAAGCACCTATCCAGCCTTTAATTTTGGCTGTAGGAAATTCTCCTGAAAATATTACCAGCACTTTTGTATATTTCGATGGTGTTCGATTTGAATTTAGCAACATTTTTCGAGCAACGGACATATGTTTCAAAATTTTCCATGTGTTTAATTTGGATTATCCTGTTGCTGCTACGAATTTTTATAGCTTCGTACAGGGTCTATTTTATGGAGTAAAAACAACTAAAATTGAATATACAAAAGTAAATGTATTGTTAAACGAAATACTTCGTAAATAAACTTTAGTTACTTGTATTAAATTTTTTAAAATGGAGAATTTTTAATATTTATTATTATACAATTTTATTTTTTATTCATTTTATTATTTATTATTTAAATATTGAAGTTTAATTCGATTTTTTTATTGTTTTATTTTATTGTTAAGTGGAAATATCGTTGAATAAAAAAAAATGTATGTTGAACATTAAACCAAACGTTTTAAACATCACCCTTCAAACCATATATCAACACCTAGGGTTGTATCAATTATTTTGTTTCATAAATATTAGTATTATTAATTAACTAATTCATCAATAATATAAACCATAGCAGAACATTTCGTGAAACTTCTATTAAATTAGTACATTGATTCAATAAATAGTTGTAAGATCAATCAATGCATATGTTTTTTTTCAGTCTCTCTTCATCACTGTGTATATCCCACCACACACCTCACAATACAATCGACGATTATCCTCCAAAATTTGCACGACACTTTCCTCCATACTTGACCGCTGTCCCAAATTCCGTGATGTAGTCATCCTCGGCGATTTTAACGCCCATATTGGCAGCCAAGATAACTGGGACAGAAGATACATCGGACACAATTTATTTCACCGTGAAACCAATGCAAACGGATCATCATTAGGCCAACTCGTCAGTCTAGCACATGTCGTAGTACATACCACCAAAGGCGGAGCCACTCTCAAGCAGATCATATACTAACTAGAGAGAACAATCATTATGTCTACGTCAAAAGTCACCGCCTTATATGTTTAAATTGTACCCACCGAAAAGTAACACACAATACCCCATTAGCCCTTCAATTACTTCCAAAAAGACCATCCCATCCTCCACCTATAACCTCAGAACCCTAGATCTTTCCTTACTAAAAGACAAAAGGATCGCAGCTCAATATCAATCCACTCTTCAAGACGTCCATGACAAACATCTCTTAGAATATGGATATGTTCGGATATGGAAGTTAATACTCAGTAGGTAGTTTAAAGGCTTCGTAGCGGCTCACTCATTCATTCATGTAAACAAACATACATTCATTCCAATCTTACATTCACTCGCCACCACAATTAATCAGCAACATTAAAAACATAAATAAGATATGAACGCAGCTTATAATTATTTCAGGTACGCACCTGCAATCTAAGCCAATAAGCAAAACAACACACAATTCATTTATTTAATATATGTATACTACCGGGCAACACTGAGCTAAATAATAAAACAATTCATTTTTCCTTCCCCGTTTTGTTCATCGTATCAAAATATTCGCTTTGCTTCCGAAGATTTTAATACTAACAATTATATCGTTTTTGGTTTCACCAAGAAGACAAGCAGTTTTTGACATTCACGTAGTGCGGTCAATTTCAAAATTCTTTTTTAATTTAAATTAGTGCATACGCCACCATTTTGGGCATTTCATATTATTTAAAAAAAAAAGAATAACATTTTCCTACTCGCGTATATAGTGAAATATAAATAAATTCGTGGTGGTTAATAACTTAACATTAAGTGTAATTAGTTCATAAATAATTAATCTATTGTAACTACGTTTGTGTAAAAAGTCATCAGGACAAAAATTTAAATTATAAAACCAGGGCGCTATATGCGTGTCTTATAGTAAACTATTTTTTATTGCCACCATAATCACTCGAACATTTCTGTATAACACCTCAGGTGTTATAAAACTTCATCTAGTCACGTTCTCACATCTCAGACACCCTTGACACCTAAACGAAGAAAGGCCCTAGCTCATTTGAAAAGTGCAAAATAATTATCCAAAAAATACCGCTACCATGTACCGTTTAAGAGAAGCCAGAAAGAATTTAACCAAAGCCTATTCTGAACATAGATACCTTGAATGCCAAGAATTGTTTACTAGGCTGGACAGTTTTTCAAACTCTGCAAAATTACAAAAGACATATAACTTTTTTAAACAGTACAGAAGAAACACCCAAAAAATATTCCCATTTCTGCCTGGCATCTTAAGTGCCGAAAATCCGAAGATGAGTGGCCTACGCTCATCGAGCAAGATTTGTTAATCTTGAAAATTTATAGAAAAATTTGTACACTTAAAATAGGTTATGTTATTTGTTTTTGTTGACAACATAAATGTAAATATCTTTATTTAGAAATAATTTTGTAATAGCTCAAATAATAAACTAAACTCACAACTGCCACCTAATGTAAACACTGATACAATATTGATTGATCTTAACGAATATTGGTATGAATCTCTACTAATTTCAATTTATACCAATAGTAAATGCGCATCGACTAAAATTCAAATTACCGCGAATTGAACCATAATAACATTCGGCTTAACCAATCAAAAGTTAATACGTATTTTATGATTATAGAACGAATTAAATAAAAGCCTCTTATGGGGTGCCAAAAAAGTTAGTTAGATCAAGTTAGTGTTGTGAAGTGGTATTTTGGCAAGCGATCCACCAAATAACATATAAAATTAATTAAGCTGCCATTTGTGAAATATATAAATTGTAAAACCAAAATTTAGCCGATCAATAAAATTTGTGTAACTTAATCTTAACCAGGAAATAAATTGAGTGATTAACAATTATTAAACTTTGTATTTCTCGTGTTTTATTTCTTGTGTGATACGTACAATCATAATTCTTGAGACTTTAGTGCAGTGTTGTTTAAGTACCATTGTGAAAGTGAAAAATCAACTCCAACAAAATACATATACAGTCCACTCAGAACGAAACACCCCCCACCCAAAAAGAAATCCAATTGACGATCAAATTCTTACGATCGGGAACTGCTCCCGGAAAAGACGAAGTTCCCATTGAACTATTCAAATACGCTCCGGATAACATAATACAATCCCTTCATATCTTAATTAAACAAATCTAGATCACCAATCAAATTCCAGTGGTTCTGCCCAAAATGTTTGGTACGTATGCACGATTACCAAAATTTTAAAGGAAAGTTCACTCAAAAAGATTGCCATAATAGAAGAGTCCTTGAAAAATGCTATAAACACCATTAGGGCGCCTGTTACTTCGGATGAACGTCGCGTAACACGTGCTCAGGCCAGGGCTCTCGCAACTATTCATTCAGTCTTCAGTGGATACGTCACAACCTACTTCATCATCGAAAACATAAACTGATCAACCTACCAGCGTAACGCTCTCTCTGACCAAACCCTCATATGGCATCCAGAAGTTATTACCAGTTAGTAATTTTTGAAAGCAACGGCAATAATGTTAATCAACAAAACTGCAAGCCGTATTACAACTTCAGAAAAGCTGCCACAATGAATCTTCAACAATTTCTCGAGGGGATTAACGGGGAAAAGGAACTTAACAGCAGCAACATAGATATTAACGTTGAGAAATTCTACAAAGTTTTATTTACGGGCATAGAATTATTTGTTCCTACTGATGTGCCCAAACCAAACAAATATCCTCCATGGTACAATAATAACTTATCAATCTAAAGAACAAGACAGACAAGGCTTACAAACAAAATCTGAAATTCTGTTCCGAGGAAAGCAAACATAAATTCACTGCGTGTAACCAAAATTTCAAAAGCTACTTTGCGATAAAGTATAAGAGGAAGGAGCTATGTACATTAGCCAAATTAAGGAAAAAGTAAGAAAATATCCAAAAAAAAAATTGGATATTTTTTAAAGAAAAACGTGAAACTAATAGTATTAGTTACCCAGTGTGTATGACATTCAAGTACCGTAATTCTTGTGACCCGCAGGTTATATCAAACATGTTTGCGGAGTTTATTCAATCGGTATATATATCGGTGTATCGATAAGTATGGAAATCCAAACAATGGTAAAAGCAACCTAATCATTCTAAAACCACGGATTGAAACAGAGGATATTCATCAAGCTCTAGAAGTATTCGCAGATGGATGTGGGCATGATGGCATTCCAGCTTCATTGTTAAAGAATTTCACGAAGTTGGCAATTCCTCTGTGTCTTCTATTTAATCAATCTTTAAAACTAGCAGTATTTTCAAAGAAATGGAAAGTAACCAGAGTAACACCAATTTTCAAAACAAATATGGTTGAAAACATTTTACTAGATCAAATCGATGCACCGTCTATATTGGAATCAATTAAAATAAAGGCACCGAGTAGGAATTTAAGAAGTCAGGAGTTAATTTTAATTTTAAATATTATTCTATGTATTATGTAAAGTCAAATTTGTCGACTTTTTATCTGAAAATAAACAAAAAATTCAAGCCGCCACCAATAAACATCCAGAGGCAATGCTGAAGGTTGCGTTAAGAATGTGTCCATAATGGCAAGCACCAAAAACGATTATATCACCAGCAAAGAACAACTAAAAAGTGACAAACATGAATTTTGTAAATACACTCCCAAGGTCATGCGGGGCGAAATTATGATACGCCTACAGAAGAGATCAATGCTGATTTAGAAACCCGTGGGGTCAAGATCAGAGGAGTCTACCCAATCTTCAATAAAAACAGTACAACCGGTAAGGAAGAGCAACTTTCATGCTTTTTCGTCAGTTTTGAACTAATCATTAAGATTGAGAATATCATTTCTATAAGAGGATGCTGCCATTACCACGTCTCATGCGAGCCAAGGAGGAAAACGGACGGTTTCCAATGCCACAATTGCAAAGGATTTTCGAGCACTCGGCGTCAAACTGCTACATCAGCTACAAATGTGTGAAATGCGGCGAAAGACATTCACCAGGCGCGTGCACCAAAATACCAATACACATTTAGGTGTATTAGTGTTAGTGAAGTTATCGTATACAAACACGACATAAAATATAAAACTCACTGACAAACCGACACTCATCAATGTACATTTTTGTTATGAACAAGCCTTGTTTAAGACATTGGTGTTGGCTTTGGTGCAACACAATACTTACGTACTTAAGTATTAATAATGGTATACACTATATGAATACAATTTTTTGACTTTTTATATGGATATTTTTAACGATGAACGACATTTTATGTATGATAATTATCAAAAATAATAAATTGTTGACAATATAGATAGCCACAATTCCTCCATGCAATTGCATGAATGCAAAATTTTCTCTAAAATTGATCTAGTCAGAGCATACGGCAATAACGACCCCATTTGGCCTCTTCGAATTCACTCGAATGCCATTCGGTCTACGAAACGCCGCAAAAACATTTTAGCGCTTCATGACCGAAGTTGTTCGTGATTTAGACTTCGTTTTCTTCTACATTGGCGATATTCTTGTTGCTTCGTACACTGAGGAACAGCACAAACTTAACTTAGAACAATTGTTCAATAATTTAGCACAGTTTGATGTTCATATCAAGAGCGCTATCTTGATTTCCTTAGCCACAAGATTAAACCTGATGGTATTCTGTCATCAGAAAAACGAATTAACGCTATCAGAGAATTCCCAGCTCCAATTTCTATTAAAACAATTCAACGATTTGTCGATATGGTAAATTAATACCATCGATTTATGCCGAAACTCACACGAATACTCGCACCAATTCACGGTCACTTGGCAGCTTTACTCAAAAAGCCAAAGACAGCCAAGAATTTCTATTGGCCCGACAAATGACAACACGCATTCACGCCGTTGAAGACTGAATTGGAACAGATAACACTTCTGGCACACCCACTGAGCGAATCAAAGCTCAGTTTGACTACTGACGCATCGAACACTGTCGTCGATGCAGTACTGCAACAGTACCATAACGAGTGTTGGAAGCTCCTGGGATTGTTTTCGAAAAAGCTCTCGGACGCCGAAAAGAAATATTCCACATTCGAGCGGGAATTACTCGCAATTTGTCTGGCAGTCAAACACTTCAGATATTTTGTCGAAGGTCGAGATTTTACAATCTCTGACAAGAGCGATTATATTACTCAATTTCCTTGCACTACCAACAATAAAAAGGCCACAGTCGAAACACATTTCGACTTGATCAAAATTGCAGGCACTCAAAAAATTGACCTAGAACTTCAGAATTTATTTTTTGGTTCCAAATGTCACAATAGTTCATCACTGAAACTAGAACTTTTTAAACTGCCTGGCCTCGAAATAATATGCGAAACATCCACTGGGTATAATCGAACATTCATTGCAGAATCATTACGTTGAACCATCTTCGATACACTGCACAACATTTCGCATCCTGGTGTCCCAGCAACTTGTAAATTAATCGCTGGTCATTACTTTTGGCCCAGTATAAACAAAGTGCAAAAGTACAACGGCATACGAAATCACCCCGTGACATCTAAAACCGACAATAACAATTTTAAATATGGAAGGGATACAGAGAAGCTCGCCTTCAAAAAATATTCTACTCATTCAATAGAAAATGTCATTAACTTAGGATTTGTGGCAAATTCTAATGCTGCTTGGTTGAGCTGCAGTTCAGATGGCTACATTCCGAGTAAAAATAAATTGTTGGAAATTAAATGTCCGACTAAATTTGAAAACCTAAGTTTAATAAAGTTGATACCAAGCGTAAGCTTCATTATTGGTGACAATAATAATTTCCAATTGAAACAAAACCATACTTTGGTCAATTACAGTTGAACATGTTCATATTGGGTTGCGCGTCCGCAGATTTTGTAATCTACTCGAAAAAAAAGTGATCAAATTTTAACATTCAATGCGCCAATTAATCAACAATTTTTCTGTTTCGAAAAAATGTTGCCTTTTTTCTGTCATAATAACATTTATAATATATGCCAACCATGGCTACCTAGATTTTGTTTTCGAACGTCCGCAAAAGCTGAGAAACAATCAAGAATATTCATTTGCACCGCTTCTTTAGAAGGCCAATAAATTAATGATCTTAAACCCGCGAATATTTTCTCTGAAATATTTGATACAAGTTGAAACAGCAATTCCAAACAATACCGACATCACCGAGAAATCGAGATTTTTTTGAATTTAATCAGCACTAGCAGGATATTCAATTTAACAGAAAAATTTGTAATAGATGGTCAGTAATGGATTTTTTATTAATTCGTGTAATGTGCACCCATTTTTTTAAACAACTTATTGTTAGGAATTTGGTGAAGAGTAATACTGTTTTCCTTGTTGCAGTGTTCTGCATTCTGGCACTGAACAAATTTTGTTATTTTTATTTGCGTTGTCCATGTAATAAATTAATTTAAATTAATCGCTTGAAATAATTTTTTCACATACATAAAACAAACGTCAAAATAATGTTGATCCTCCTTGCCTCTAGTTTAAAAATCATCCACTAGATGTCAGACACTTTGCGACATTCATGCCGCCGTGTACCTCATTTATTCAACCGTGCAATGAAATTGCAGAAAATCGTGTTTACCAAAATATTCAAGCACTTGACAATCTCGATATTAATACTATACCGATTGAAATAGTCGAAAATGGTAATATAGAATTAAACGAAGGAATAGAACTAGAAATTATAGAATGGGGTAATCCTATTACAAATGAAACTGAAGAAAGTTATTCAAATTTAAATGATATTAATAATACATAATATCAACAATCAACATTCATCCTCCTTATCAAGATGTTGTAAGAGAAGTTAACAGTCATTCGAGTAAAGGAAATAATGATTCTGGCACAGATTATGTTCCTAATACTGGAAATGAGAGTGAAAGTGATCAAGATGATCAAGAGGAATCCTACAATAATCAAAATAATTAGAACCTGGATGTTCAAGAAAACAATGTAAATGCTAATTGCGGAGATATGAATGAAGGTCGAAAAAGGAGTAAGACAGTGGACGAAAATAAATGGAAGAGGATGAAAAGCCAACGATCTAGAATGAAAGGCGAACCATATTTGGGATTCTCGCGCGACAAAAACAAAACTTTCAAACATAATGTGCCTCGGGCTGCAAGACAAATTGAAGAACGCTGTTCATCAAAAATATGTCTGACCTCCAAGAAAAGATCTTGTAACAGTATCACTGAGGAAGCGAGAAATCAAATTTTTACGAAATTCTGGAAAAATATGACATGGGACCAGAGAAAAGTTTATGTATCCGGACATGGTAGCCTTCAAAACACTGTAAGAAAAACAACCGAAAATGAAAGCAGAAGAGCTAATACCCTTATTTATAAATTGAATAATGGTAAAAAAATGGTACAAGTTTGTCGGGATATGTTTCTCAGAACTATTGGACTAGGGCGCTTCACAGCGGAATCCTGGGTGAAAGACAGCGTATATGGAATGAATGACTCAAAATGCGAACAAAACGAAAAGCGTAAAATTAGGAACTATCGCTTTAATTGTTTTGAAAAATATAAACATTTCTTAAACAAATTTTTTGACGATTTGCCCAAACAACCTTCGCATTATGTTAGAAAGGACACGAACAAGTTATACTAAGAAAAACATTTTGTGACCCTAAAACAGTTGGATGGAGTCTATAAAGAAGTGTGCGACGAAAGTCAAACGGAATGTCTTGGAATTAAGACGTTTAAAGAAATATTCAAGGAGAAGAATCTAAGCTTATTCACTCCAAAGAAAGATCGTTGCGACTTATGTATCGAGTATGAAACTAAAAATATCGACGAAAGTCAATGGAAGGATCATATTGATAAGAAGGACAGTGCGCGAAAAGAACAATCGAATGATAAGGCGAGAGCATTACAGAATGAATGCATTATGTTTTGCATGGATCTACAGGCGGTAAAAGTAGCCCCATCGATGAATGCTACAAAAATGTATTTTAAAACAATTGTATTTACAATTGTGCTAGTCATCAAGCGACCTACTATTGGTTCACTGAACTTGATTGTGAACTATCAGCCTCTACTTTTGTTGCCTGTCTCATAGACTACCTGGAGAGGCATTATCTTGAAAAACATCTTCCGATAATTATTTATTCTGATGGCTGTACATTCCAAAATCGAAATAATGTTATGGCAAATGCTCTTTTAAACTTTGCTAATTTGCACTGCATTGCAATTAACCAAAAATATCTCACAAAAGGACACACCCAAATGGAATGTGATTCCGTGCACAGTTGTATTGAAAGGAAGCTAAAAAACAGAGTTATTGAATTGTTAATCTCATTTTCAGTATGGAACGCAATTATCTGCAGCAAATTCTGTGCCACCCGTTCAGCTATTTACTACTATCATGCGCAGTACTTAAAAATCGAAAACAAAAATCATGGTCAACCATTTTTGATTTTTGTTTTCATCTGTCATTCTTATTTTATTTTTCAATCAGATTACTGTGTTTTTATACAAACGGGGATTACCAAAATCAGTGGTGAAAAATACATATTTTGAATTGTAATTAAAACTTAAAAACGTACATAAATAATATTTTTTCTTTATTAATAAAAACGTTAAGTTAATAGTATGTAAACTGTGTACAACTTAAATAATTCATATTCAATAATAAAGGTATAAAAATGAAGTTATACTAGTTGAAATGGTAAATGGTAAAATTATCAGAAATCACATAATTGCCCTGGAAAATTCAGTAAACAATATCAAATCAATTTGATTGAATTTGTTTTCTCTTTCTACGCTTGTTTCCATTTTCATTTTGTTGATAAAATTATGAACGGGTTAGGATTTTTCATCCAAATGGATATTAAACTATGTATACAAACAAAATTAGAATGTTTCGTATTGGTGAAATGCATACCTAAATTTAAGAAAAACAACATCATAAAAATTATATTTAAAGTAATAAAAACCTCATTCCTTTCCATCTGCTATTAAGATTTTGCAGGTAAAAATATTTTTATGTATTTTCCCCTATTTTTGTTAGATAAATAACCTAATGACCATATTTTTTTTTTTGTTTTTCTCTTCTGCATTAGTCATAAGTTTTATAGTTAGTTATATTTTACTTTCCTTTATGTAATAACTTAGGCGCTTATTTGAAAATGTATATAAACCTTAAAAGAAATATTAAATAAAATGATTATTCTCAAAAATATCGTTGTTGAAAGAACACCAGTTGTTTGTTTTTATTTTTTCCAAATTGTGATTCCGTAACACCACGTATATCGTTTTCAGTTTGTTGTTAATTTACAATATTATTAACTCTAGTTATGTAATATACTATGATATGTTTAGCAAGACCGAGCGAGGTCACCTCTTTCAAATAGGTAGTTAAACCTAACATTAAGTACTGTAAGCAACATTCAGTATTTTAACTACATTGAGTAAGTACAAGTGAAATTGCCCTGTTCAAAAAGTTTGCTGATAAAATTTGATCAATATAACAGTCATCTACCAATAAAAAAAAAAAATTGGGGCCAGAGAGTTTGCATGTCTGGCATTCTCACAAGAAAAAAACGCAAAGGTAAGATTACTTCAATAATTTTTTTTTTAATACAATTTTTTTTAAATTTAGGAATACTAATTATACTGTAGATACATAAACGAACGGCACCAGAAACGACGGTTATCTTACTCAATAATTGGAGAAACCGGTGCAGATATCATTGAGGTTGATGAATCCGTTGAGGTTAATGAATTAATAGGGCAAGCCTTAAAGTTATTTTTAAGTAGATACTGCTCCGATTTTAATGAAATTAGCGACAATTGGCAAAATCCCACACTATACGTCAAAAAGATTTTAACCCAATTGCAATAATTACCTTTTGACAAGCATTTTCAATCATATCAAACTGGAAGAAAAATTGAAAATATTGTTGATAAAGATATACAGCTGCGGCAAAAATAATAGTAGTGAATGAATCAAGATTATTCAATACAAACTGCCTGAAAACAAAGCATAGTTTTTAAAAAATTTTGTTTTCCAAATTTACATTATTTATTACATAATAAGAAAATAATATCATAATTTTGTTTAAAAGTATGGATAATTCGAATATGTTGCAATTATGATGTAGCACTACTATTATTTTTGCCGCAACTGTATATCTTATTTTACGAGTCCCCCTTTCACATCTTTATCAAATAAACAAAGGAAAAACTTATGTAAAAAACAAATGTATATGAATAAGTTACTATATTCAAAGCTCCTACCTAGATATACAAGCCATCAGCATCGACCCTTTAAATTAAAAAGCTTAATTTGAAACAATTTTGTTTCTAAAGATGTTTCGGAATGGACTGCTTGATGGGCTAGCACGAAAAAAAAAATTAATGCGTAAGTCAAAATGTTTTCATTTTTTTGACTTTTTTTTTGGGACGATGGAAAAGAAAGAGAAAAACAAAAAGAATCTTGTTGGTGATCTGATTGAAATCACATGTATAATTAGAAAATAAAGTGATAATTAATAATCAATTATATAATTTTTATTTCTTATAATTATAAGTATAATGTGCAAACAGTTTGAGTATAGTTTTAGTGATAAATAATAATAATTACTTCAGAAAATATAATTACATAATATTATAAAACCCAAAAATATTAAGGAAAAAAAAATTGTTTATAGTGTATTAAAATGGTGGTACAGGCATTTTGATTGTAAAATAAATGTATACCTGCATAATCAAAAAAAAACAGTTAAGCAAAAATAACAAAATAAAAATCTGATAATAAAAAAACAGAACTATAATTTTTGTGAGTTTTTTTTTCTCTGGTTTTTCTTGTGCTAAGTGGTGTTACTTTTAGCCTGCATAAGTAATGCTTAAAAAAAGCGGTGTTTTTTTCTGTTGTTCCTGATTAGAAAAAAAATATATAAATCACACGTGGCGGCGGTTTTTGTTCTTTTGTCCGGATTGGGGAGGACGAAAAAGATCACACGTGGCAGCGGTTTAAATTGTTGGTACCTGATTGGGATGAACGTGATCACACGTGGCGGCGGTTTTTATTTGCGTTTCGCATTACAAGAAATAATAAATCACACGTGGCTACGGTTTTTGTTGTTGTGTCCGGATTAAGGGCGAAAGAGATCACATCCTGGTGAATTGGTGAATTTAGCAGAAAGATAGATATCGTTACTGAGCTATTCTGATCCCGGTCTAAGTATCGTGTTGTGCTTGGCGATTTTTTCTGTCCGGAGGTTCAAATTTAGTCTGGTAACAAAATTTTTTTTATATATTCCTCTAAATTTTTTTTTAATCAATTGATTTTGTTTTTACATGCATACTATGTATGTGTACATATGTACCGACATATGTATAAATACATGGGACTCTAATTAAAGAAAAATGATTGACTGAATTTTGGTAAGCAGGGACAGTGTGACGTAACTCCGGAATGAACACAAGTGATAGGTAATCGTAGTTTATATTTATTTAACGTGTTGTTGTGAGATGGAGCAGCGAGGTGTTTTTTTTTCCCACGACCGTGATTGCCTCTACCAGCCTCAGCTTGGCAAAACACCCGTTGTGTCCATGATTTTATAGTGTCACCTTGGTCATTAAACTAATGGTGTTACAAATTTAAGGCGGATACATCTTACGATTTCCCATAAGAACCCATGTAAAATTGAACATTTTTGATTAAAATTTTATGAATGAAAAATACTCGTAACAGAAAATATTTTTAGGTTTATATTTAAATCAAACCTTTGAGTAAAACATCTTTTAAAACTAATAATTTAAATTTAGTAATTTGATTAATATAATTAAAATAAAATTGTACAAATTTAATTTTCTTTGTATGTAGATGTAAAAAAGGAATGTAAATACAGTGTAGTGTATATACCACCCTTTGTTTTATTAATTATTACATTGTAATACATAGGTACCAAATTAATTATAGAAACATAAAAAAAAAACATATTTGGCAAGTAAGCATTCCGTCCGTTGTGCAAATATAATAAGAGCACATAGGGCAAATAAACTTAAGTACATTTAAATAAAATAAAATAAAATATGATGACTAAAAAAAAAAGGTGATACGCGTCAAAATTTTTGTAAGACGCGTGGATAAAATTTTGTATTCATTAAGTATACATAAGTTAGCCAAGAAATAAAGAACTGTTAGAGAATAAATAAGTGCCTTTTCTTAAATTATGTGAAATTTTAGCAGAGAAATAAAGAACATTACATGGCGACCGTGACAAGTGATCGTGTATAATATAAAAATAAAAAAAAAGTTATTTTGTGATTTAAAACTACACATAAATATGTAAGCCACACATATGTACAAGTAAAATAAAACTAGTGGCACATAAAAAATGGTGATTGTGAAATTAAAAACGCAAAAATAAGACAAAAATATGTTTGAATGAAAAATTTTGAAACAGTAAAAAATAAATAAAAATGATAATAAAGTTAAAAAGTAAAGTTATAGTTTAAAGAAAAAACAATTAAGAAATACATCCGAAATGGGAAGCGGAGACAGTAAGGAACCCGTAATAAAAGAAAATATCATACTGGACAACAACAACAACAACAGTAGTGAAGACAACCAAACAAAAACAACAACGGAAATGGCAGCAATTGCACTTGCCGTGTATTTAATCGGTGAGTTAGTCAAATATATATAATTATATTATCATAAGTGCTGCAACCACAAATAACATAAAGTACAACACACAAAGGTGAAGAATGTGAAAGATATTAAGTTGCAGACATAACAACATCGCGATACAACGGAGTTCTATTTCAACAACGCGCAATAATTGAAAACCATTCTTTATGCAATTCTTAGTTTTAGTGGGAAATAATTGTAAAGCTTAGATAAGCATTTTTTTTAGATTATAAATTATAATTTATAATTCAGAATTACATTTTAGTTAGTTAAGATTTAAAATTTAAGAATGTAACAACTAAAAGTGTAAAAATAATAAAGTTGATAAAAATAAATATTTTTTTTTATGATCGTATAAGTCTATAACTCATAAATAGCGCTGCCGAGCACTGTGTGTGAATAAGAAAAATAAAGTGTTGTGTAAGGAAATGAGCAAATAAAAACTCATTTTAAAGTGAATCTGTCCAAGAAAAAAAAAGAGGAACTGTTACAGTGATATACGTGATTTGTGAATTTTTTTTTTATTCTCTCGACGTCTCTGGCTAAAAGTTGTACCAACTGGTACGAGGATTTAGGATTCCACCCGCTTTATCCAGATTCCACACGAACCAGCTCACAAACGATTGCAAAAAGGTAAGAAATTTTTTTTATTTTTATATAAAAAGAAAAACCCCTTCTTTTACCTTAATTATCTTACACTACAAGATAGATAAGATAAGTTCGATACTGTAAACTACAAGATAGACACAGTAAATCGACCCTTTTTTTTGTACTACAAGATAGGCGAAAAAAAAATAATAAGGAAACTCGTTAACCGTCGCTTAACGCGAAAAGACGAAATAAAAATACTGTCCACAATTTCTCGAAATATCGAAATTGATCGGAGAAGAGAGAAATCTATCGAGATCTTCAATAAAAACAGGAAGTTAGATCTCATAGAAAACGAAATCTCTCCAACCATGGCAGATGCAAATTTAGAGCAAATATCCGCTCAATTGGGCACTATTACCCAGCAACTTACATATTTAAATGAGAAACAGTCCAAGCACTCGCAAATTTAAATCAAAAAACGGAGATGCCTGCGGCTCCGGTTCAAAATATTCCGCAGATGCAACTAGATTTATTTAGGATCCCAGATCCAATTTAATCCATTCCATCTTTTGATGGAAACAAAAAACAAGTGACCTCTTGGCTAAAAACGGCCGAAGAAACACTTAACATGTTTGTGGGAATAGTCCCACCACAACAATTTAAAATGTACCTTCAAGCGGTCAAAAATAAGATTGAAGGAAAGGCAAAAGACATACTATGTCTTGCCGGGGATCCAAAAAATTTCACAGAAATATCACAAATATTACTCGAAGCCTTGGGGGACAAACAGGAACTCCCCTACTATAAATCACAGCTTTGGAGTAATAAACAAGAATAAAGTATGTCTGTGCATACTTTTTTCAACAAAACCAAAGAAATAATTCAAAATATTAAAGCGCTAGCCAGACAGAACCCGGTTTACAACGGTTCATGGCATGCAATATACAGCTTTTCATTGAGGAAGATGCATTGGCGGCTTTTATCTCCGGTTTAAGAAAACCCTATTTTGGCTATGCCCAAGCGGCAAAGCCCAAGAACATAGAGGAAGCTTATGCTTTCCTATGTAAATTCAGCTCAAATGAAATCATAATGACCAATTCGAGAAAGTTCAATACCCAAAATAAACCGAACAATTTTCAACAGAAAAGGGACATTAACCCTAATTCTGTAAATCTACAATTTAAAAAACAAAGTTGGCCAGCACAAGAGAAAAATGAACCTTTACCAATGGAAGTTGATCCATTAATGTTGATCTTTTAATAAGAAAGTCTTTAATAATCATGAAACGGTTCCAGATCCTGAGCCAAAACAGGCAAATTCTGAAGATACTTCAGATCCGAACCCAGACAGCGAAAATTTTTGGGAGGATCACACTTCGGACTCAGAA
Organism: Tipula helvola; assembly: GCA_963556165.1. Classification (NCBI taxonomy): domain Eukaryota; kingdom Metazoa; phylum Arthropoda; class Insecta; order Diptera; family Tipulidae; genus Tipula; species Tipula helvola. The sequence goes on from OY744482.1 coordinate 270,197,491, forward strand.
GATTAAACTTCCTTCCATTTATCAAATGTAGAAATAAAATAACAGAACAAAACATAAACATTATAATAGATACGGGGGCTAATAAGAACATAATCAAGCCCAATATAACACCCAATTATCTGTTATCTTTAGAAAAATCAAAAATCAAAAATATTTTAGGGACCCAAGAAGTGACAAAAACAGGCAAAATAAACTTTTTCGGTCACAACCTGCCAAAACTACAGTACTACGAGCTAAATTTCCATGAATACTTCGATGGAATATTAGGTTCACAATCAATGGCCTACACGAATACCAAAATTGATTATAAAACAAATACCGTAGCACTAAATGGCAAAAATTTTAAATTCCAGAAATATTATCCAAACAAATTCTATAATCATATTGTAACTTTTAAAACTAAAACAAATGGTGACTGGATAGTGCCAGAATACAAAGAATTAAATGAATACATCGTTTTAGAGCCCGGATTGTACAAATCCGAAAACTTTGAAACAACTGTGAATATTCTAACTAACACACCAGAAACACCAAAACGCCTTCCGAAATTAAACTTAAACATAAACAATTTCGAGACAATCCAACCCATAAAAATTTATGGAAATAACTTAATAAGTCAAGAAATAATAGCTGAAATGATCCGAACAGAACATTTAAGCGAACATGAGAAAAGGATTCTTATAAAAGCTATATATGAGAATCAAAAAGTCCTGTTAAAGCAGAATGAAAAACTCTCTGCTACAACAATCATCAAGCATAAGATAAGTACTAAAGATGAGGCTCCTGTATACACAAAAACATACAGATATCCTCACCATTTTAAAAAAGACGTAGAAGATCACATAAAGGAGTTGCTAGACAGTGGAATTGTTCGAAATTCCAGCAGCCCTTACTCTTCCCCTATATGGGTAGTCCCAAAAAAACCCGACGCATCAGGTTTACGGAAAGTCAGAGTAGTGATTGATTACAGAAAATTAAATGAGAAGACCATTAATGACAAATTTCCCATCCCTTCGAGTTTACTCGAATGCCATTCGGATTGAAAAATGGGCCCGCAACCTTCCAAAGGGCCATGAACAATGTCCTTCACGGACTAATAGGAAACATTTGTTACGTACATCTGGACGATATCATCGTCGTAGGTTTTAATCTAGATAACCACATCAAAAATCTTCAAGAAGTCCTTAAACGCTTATCACAATTCAACCTAAAAATACAGCTTGATAAGTGTGAATTTCTCAAAAGAGAAACAGAATTTCTAGGACATATAATCACACAAGATGGGGTTAAACCGAACCCTGACAAAATAAAAAAAATTCTTGAATGGCCAATACCAATCACTCAAAAACAGATCAAACAATTCCTCGGATTGTCGGGATATTATCGAAGATTTATTCATAATTATTCCAAAATTTCAAAAAATTAACCCAAATTTCTAAAAAAAGGAGCCATTGTTAATATTTAAGCACCAGAATACGTAAAATCCTTTGAAACATTAAAAAACATAACAGCAACAGATCAAATATTAGCCTATCCGGATTTCAACAAACCATTCATCCTGACAACGGATGCATCCGAATACGCTTTAGGTGCTGTTCTTTCACAAATGCACGATAAACTGGAGAGACCAATAGCTTTTGCATCTAGAACGCTAAATGACACTGAAATAAGATATGCGACAAACGAAAAGGAGGCGCTCGCTATAATCTGGGCGGTAAAAAAATATCAGCCTTACCTTTACGGTAACAAGTTTACCTTGGTGACTGATCATAAGCCCCTTACATTCATTAAGACTTCTGAAAAAAATTCGAAAATTCTTAGATGGCGTCTGGAGTTGGAAAATTTTGATTATGATGTAATTTATAGGGAAGGTAAAGCTAACGTTGTAGCTGACGCTCTTAGTAGACTTCCAATAGATGAAGCTAAACTAAATCAAGAAGAGGAAATCAATTTTCATAATCTAGATACGCAAGCATCAAACTCAGAGAATGCTTCAATGCAGAATAATGCATCAAACAGTGACTCAGACACCGTACATTCAGCCAACACATCGAATGACTACTATATTCATTTTGCAGAACGCCCCGTTAATTTCTATAATAACCAAATAATTTTCAGAGTATCCGAATTAGACACTATAATTACTGAGGAAGTATTTCCAAAGGTAAATAGAGCAATAATCATAAAAAACGAGTTCAGAAAGGCAGACATCACAAATTATTTAAAACGATTCCATAACGGAAAGCAATCAGCAATCCTAGCTCCGGAAATCCTATACGGAATTATCCAGGAAGCATGCAGAGAGAATTTTTCACAAAAAGATCACCTTGTATTCGTCACCAGAATGGTCGAAGATGTGACTAACGAAGACCGCCAAAATTCAATTATAGTAAAAGAGCACGAAAGAGCTCATAGGGGCACAAAAGCAAAAACATTTTAGCGCTTCATGACCGAAGTTGTTCGTGATTTAGACTTCGTTTTCTTCTACATTGGCGATATTCTTGTTGCTTCGTACACTGAGGAACAGCACAAACTTAACTTAGAACAATTGTTCAATAATTTAGCACAGTTTGATGTTCATATCAAGAGCGCTATCTTGATATAGCCACAATATTAAACCTGATGGTATTCTGTCATCAGAAGAACGAATTAACGCTATCAGAGAATTCCCAGCTCCAATTTCTATTAAAACAATTCAATGATTTGTCGATATGGTAAATTAATACCATCGATTTATGCCGAAACTCACACGAATACTCGCACCAGTTCACGGTCACTTGGAAGCTTTACTCAAAAAGCCAAAGACAGCCAAGAATTTCTATTGGCCCGACGAATGCCAACACGCATTCACGCCGTTGAAGACTGAATTGGAACATATAACACTTCTGGCACACCCACTGAGCGAATCAAACCTCAGTTTGACTACTGACGCATCAAACACTGCCGTCGGTGCAGTACTGCAACAGTACCATAACGAGTGTTGGAAGCTCCTGGGATTCTTTTCGAAAAAGCTCTCGGATGCCGAAAAGAAATATTCCGCATTCGACCGGGAATTACTCGCAATTTATCTGGCAGTCAAACACTTCAGATATTTTGTCGAACGTCGAGATTTTACAATCTCTGACATGAGCGATTCTGTCAAAAACTGAACGTAATCCGAGGCAATCTCTTTGCCTCTACTTGGGATTATATTACTCAATTTACTTGCACTACCAACAATAAAATGGCCACAGTCGAAACACATTTCGACTTGATCAAAATTGCAGGCACTCAAAAAATTGGGCTAGAACTTCAGAATTTATTTTCTGGTTCCAAATGCCACAATAGTTCATCACTGAAACTAGAACATTTTAAACTGCCTGGCGTCGAAATAATATGCGAAATATCCACTGGGTGCAATCTCCCATTGATTGCAGAATCATTACGTCGAACCATCTTCGACACACTGCACAACATTTCCCATCCTGGTGTCCGATCAACTTGTAAATTAATCGCTGATCGTTTCTTTTGGCCCAGTATAAACAAAGACGTAGACAATTGGGTTCAGTCTTGTTTATCTTGCCAACGTGCAAAAGTACAACGTCATACGAAATTACCCCGTGACATCTAAAACCGACAATAACAATTTTAAATATGGAAGGGATACAGAGAAGCTCGCCTTCAACAAATATTCTACTCATTCGATAGAAAATGTCATTAACTTAGGATTTTTGGTAAATTCTAATGCTGCTTGGTTGAGCTGCAGTCCAGATGGCTACATTCCGAGTAAAAATAAATTGTTGGAAATTAAATGTCCGACTAAATTTGAAAACCTAAGTGTAATAAAGTTGATACCAAGCGTAAGCTTCATTGTTGGTGACAATAATAATTTCCAATTGAAACAAAACCATCCTTACTTTGGTCAATTACAGTTGAACATGTTCATATTTGGTTGCGCGTCCGCAGATTTTGTAATCTACACGAAAAAAAAGTGATCAAATTTTAACATTCAATGTGCCAATTAATCAACAATTTTTCTGTTTCGAAAAAATGTTGCCTTTTTTCTGTCATAATAATATTTATAATTGCCAACCATGGCTACCTAGATTTATTTTGTGCTCGAACATCCGTAAAAGGTGAGAAACAATCAAGAATATTCATGTGCACCTCTTCTTTAGAAGGCCAATAAATAAATGATCTTAAAACCGCAAATATTTTCTCTAAAATATTTGATACAAGTTGAAACAGAAATTCCAAACAATACCGACATCACCGAGAAATCTAGATTTTTTTGAATTTTATCAGCACTAGCAGGATACTCAGTTTAACAGAAAAATTTGTAATGGATGGTCGGTAATGGATTTTTTATTAATTCGTGTAAAGTGCACCATTTTTTTTAACATCTTATTGTTAGGAATTTGGTGAAGAGCAATACTGTTTTCCTTGTTGCAATGTGTTCTGCATTCTGGCTTAGAACAAATTTTGTTACTTTTATTTTTATTTGCTTTGTCAATGTATTAAATTAATTTAAATTAATCGATTGAAATAATTTTTTCACATACATAAAACAAACGTCAAAATAATGTTGATCCTCCTTGGCTCTAGTTTAAAAATCATCCACTAGATGTCAGACACTTTGCGACATTGGTTGCGACATTCATGCCGCCGTGTACCCCATTTATTCAACAGCGCAGGGATTGTGATATAAATTAATCTGTGCATCCACAACCCTTTATAAATCCTGCCGTTATGCCTGTTACAGCATCAACTACACTTGCTTCTCACAGGGGTCCTTTGGATCAACCAAGCAAATATATAAATGCTAGTAAAGTTAAAGTTAAATTTCCACAGCGCATAATCTCTAAGCTATTAACCTATTTTGGCATAACCTATTTTGGGTACTAAAGATATTCCGGTTAATTTCGGTATACAAACGGTTGCTCCAATGTGTTGGATACATCTTTCAAGGTTTGTTCCTAATACTCCTGAGGACGACATCCTGGCTATGGCAAACACCTGTATAGATACAGGTAACTGTAAAATTACTAAATTAGTCCCGAGGAGTTATAATTTGAATGATTTGGAATACGTGTGCTTCAAACTGGGGTTTAAGGAAGAATTGCGTAATAAGGCTCTGGATCCTGCTACACACTTAGAAATTTTGCGTCGATTTTCAATGCAACTTTTGTATCGAGCCATATACGATCCAGTCCTGAATCGAATTTAGATACAAAGCTAACATCGTTCATATTTACGATGTATCTCCATTTAAAACCAATGCAAAAATACATCGAATTAATTTTAAAATACATCGAATTAATAGCCTAAACTGCGGTAGTATATGGGGTTTCCCCATTTATAAAAAATAAAAATAATATATGAGATAAATTAACCATATACATAACTTCGTTCTCCTTATGCATACATGAATGTGTAAACATATAGTAAATTTTTCTGAAACATTTACTAATCCCGGCAATTGAGGGGTTAATAATGTTTAATCATTTTTTTAGTTTAGTTGAGATTTTTATTTTAGTTGGTGTCGTCGTATTGTGAACAAGTGAAATTGTTGAAACAAATCATTGTGGTACAGTTAGTGTGAAATTAATAATGAAAAATAATAAAATTTAGTATTTAGTATTGTGGTGTAATTTTTGACTAATTTTTGTAATATAGGATTAAGAATAAGTGTAAAAGTGGTACAGACTTTAAGTGAATAATATTTTCGTCAAAAATATGAAAGCCAAAGAGTACATTTATACTAAAATGTTTTATAATAATAAGATCAGTTACATGAAAATTATTAAACATGGCGAGTTGTGGGCCTACGACGATTTTATAGTGTCAGGTAAATATAATTATGGTCCATATAAAATAATTTAATTGTTATTTTATTTAACAACCATGAAAATTGACGATGCCAAAAACGTGGTAAATTTTTTCTTATGCGATGCAATTTGTACCTAAAATGGAATAATTTAATGTAACTTACATCAAAAACATATTCAGTGAAAAAATTATTTTATAATTATAGTTGCCATTCATCTAAATATTTCGGCATTCGAAATAGAATCGCTTTCGGATTCCCAAGATATTATAATTCCTAAAGAAAGTTTCGTCGAGATTGTAGAACAATTTTATCAACAAAGTAATTTCTTCATCAAAATAAATATTAAAAAGAATTCGGAAATTGGGACACCAGTAGTGAAACAGAATTGTATAATTGGAAGTAGCATTTATATATCTTCAAATGTAACTGTGTTTTTTATATATTATATAATATTATGTATTTGATTACTGGATTTGTCACCAAACATTAGTATATTTAGTATACCAAACATTTTATTGGGATAATGCCATTTTATGTTAATTTGATTAGTGTGTTATATAGTATCTGAAGCTTTATGCTGTGCATACTTTATTTTAAACTGAAGTACAAAAGTTTCACTTCATTTGGTGCATGAATTAATTGTAATAATTCGTCAAAAATTAATTTTTTGAAATAAAAGAAGTTAAAAAGTAAAACATAATTTCAACTTCGCCGACTTCAATCTGCAGGAACTGGAAACATACATCTTGGAATCCCAAAGCGGTTTTACTTTGGGTAAAAAATTGTGTACATCTATAAAATTGCAAGGTCTTTCTGATATGGAAAGGAGAGCTATCGTAAGGGAAAGTGTGAATTTACTGGTGAAAAAATATAGCCACCATCCAGAACCCATTTATATTGAGTCTTTAGCCCAAGCAATGATCGAATTGTTCCCACAACTAAAATCAACACATGAAAATGAAATCGTAAGAAACTAACCAATTCATTTTAAACCATTTTTTTATATTTAATCTAACAATTGGTCAAGATTTCAAAACAATAAACAACCTATTAAATAAGTAACAGATTATTTTTAACCTAAATTATTTCCTCTTATTAGGAGCTGCTCTATAATAGAAAACAGAACCGAGGATAATATACTATCAAGGCTGCAACGACTTCGTAGAAAAAATTATTCAGTAGAGGACGAAGACACAACCACTAGAAAACGGAAATCGAAATATTCCATCGTACTTGAAGAATCAATTACAAATTCGTGCATTAGTTTTGAAGATAGCGAGGATTTCATTATATTGAAAAATGCAAATGTGGTAACTCAAAAGGAATTGATTAAATCTAAATTACAATCAACTTTAAAATTACGTATCCAAACACTAAAATATAATAAGGATATAAAATATTCAATAAGCTTCCCATTTTATTTTACTGCACCTGATCTGGTAAATAAATTTTAAAAATTTTAAAATAAACATAATTTTGATTAAAAACTTTGTTAACAGATATCATTTGATTTTGAACTGTGTTATCCTGACGCACAAAATTTTATGTCGAAGTGGACTACTGTTCATCCCCATGTCTTCAAAGTGTATTTGGACCTAAAGGGAGAAACTTATCGAAAAATTCCCGAAATAGAAGGTATATAATCCGCATCAATAGTAATTGTAAAATAATATAAATGAAATCAAATTGATTGATTTTTTATCATCAATTAAAACTTTTCTTTTAACTAATTTTTAGAGGTTTTTATTTAAATTTACAGCAACTCTTAAACTGAACACTAATTCTAAATTTTTTTTTATATTTTAAGAGTGGACTGAATCATTGAAGCCTATACTCTATTTATTAAATTTATTGCCACAAAATATAGGTGGAGTTTCTTCTTCCAAAAAACCTTCCAAAAAATCAAGAGCCGGTTTTTCTACAGTAATTAAAAAAATTGTTGTGTTCAAAAATATAAAATAATAATTCATTAACCCTTAGAATGTGGAAATAATGGTTTATCTTTTCATTTCAGATTAACCTAACCATTGACGAATTAAAGGAATTTAATGCAATTCATCCATATATAATAGCGGTGGGTGAAAACAGATTAGCAATATGTATCATCCTAATATTTATGCGTGGAAGACGAAATTATAATATTACCTCCAAATATTTCAGCAATTGAGGCTTTTGACTACCTTTTTAAAGCTCATTACATATTTAACCAAGATTTTGATTATTCAACAAAAACCTTTTTTAATTTTGTAGCTTCTTATTTTTATAAAATAGAATGGACAGATTCCAAAATTCTAAGAATAAAAGAAATTTCTAGTAAATTAGAACTAGAGATAAGTAATCATAATTAACTATAAGACCCTATTATAAGAAACAATTATTTGAAGTTTAAGAGTTTAAGTTAAGTTTAAAAATATGATCTTATTTTGCTTTGTTTGTAGTAAGGAAATTAACAGCTTTAAAAGTTTAGAAATTCATTTAAAATATGTAGAATTTATAAAAGAAAATTCGTTAATGAAATTAAAATGTGTCGTAAATAAAAACTGTCAAAGGTCGTTTATAAGATATCTCTCTTTAAAAAAACACATAGAAAAACATAATGAAATAAGTGAAAATGAAACTCTCCAAACTGAGCAACCACTCTTAACAGAACAGCCTGAAACGTCATTAAATAGTCTGAGATGCATTGATACACACTACTTGAATGACGATAGTTCCAAATCTAAAGAAAATGTTATTTGGGATACATTTGAAAATAGTGTACATCAAATGTACACTACAATGAATAAATTGGGTTTGCCCGAGGAAACTATTTCAACCATTTTCACCGAAGCTCGAACTGTTGTGAAAAATGATGTTAAAGTTGTAACCCCCCCTTCGACACATAATCACAGTGCTGAAGCTAAGATAAATAATACTTTAAATAATTTTACTTCGAAATATAGAAGGCAAAAGCTTTTCAGTAAAAATCAGTATTTTACGAAGCCAACTCAAATACCGATCGGTTTCCGTTGGGAGTTACGATTTAATCAGCAATCACGTTCATATAAAAAGGTGCTAGTTCAAAATTTGTTTCAATTTATTCCTATTTCCATGACTATTAAAACCATTTTTAAAAACAACCATTTTGCTACTTCATTTAAAGATTTTAATAAATCTCATCATGTACAGAAGGATTATATACAAATATGTGTTGCGGGGCCGTATTTCAAGCACTAAATTCCAAATATAAATTTAAAAATGTTGTGCTTATTCAGTTATATTATGACGATTTTGAGGTTGCTAAAGTTCTGAGGAGCAAAACCTTAATTCACAAAATTGGCGCTATTTATTTTACAATAGTCAACTGCCCACTACACTTAAAATCTAAATTACAGAACATTTTTTTAGTTTCTCTGTTTTTTGTTAATGATTTGCACGGAGATTTTAATTTAAATACGGTATTAAAACCTATAATTGATGACATTAAGCTTTTGGAGGTCGACGGAATTATCGTAGAAAACATAGGATTAATAAATTGCGCATTAATATCATTAGCACACGATAACCTTGCAGCTAATGATATGTTAGGATTTACTAAATCGTTCTCCGCGAATTATTTTTGTCGTATATTCACAATGACCAAAAGTATAACGAAGGTAACACCCACAGAATATCCTGAACTATTACGAACGTCAGACTGTTACGATGTTTTAAAAAATTGGCCACCAGAACATGGCATAAATTTGATTGAAACGAAAGGCATTAATCGAACATCTATTCTAAACGAACTTTTATTTTTTGATACCATCAAAAACTATAGCGTAGATCTCATGCATGATGGTCTAGAGCAGTGGTTCCCAACCCAAACATGATCTCGGACCGGTGAATTTCGCGACGTGAATATTTTAAATAAATATATAGTTTAAGTACACGTTTATGTAAAATTTCATACTTGTTATTTCAATTCCATATACTGTATGACAAATGTTGTACTGTATAACAAAAAAAATATAATATTGCAGAAAATGCCGATTCACCTAAATATATAGTTGCAAATGGTAATATTAATTATGCAGACTTTTAGAATAATATTGGGTATTCTTCCTTTATTTGTATCAAAAATTGAGCTAACCTCATTTTTACGAATAACGATTTTAAAATTAAGTCTAAACTGAGTTCAATGAGCCGTAATTTTTCTTCATATGTCAATTGATTGGTTTGGTGTTCCACGAAACGATTAGGAAAAAGTTTTGCGGACCGTTGTAATTTTTTCGTGGACCGGCAGCGGTCCGCGGACCGGCGGTTGGGAACCACTGGTCTAGAGGGCTTTGTTCCCCCTTACTCTGAAATATTTGTCCAAGTTTCTCATATCCAAAAAAATCATATTAAATGTGCAACATTTAAATGATTGTGTATCGTCTTATAATTTAGGGTTTATTGATAGAAAATCTAAACCATCCAATATAAATTTGGATAGAAGTAATTTAGGGCAAAATGCTTCTCAAATTTTATGTTTAGCGGTTCATTCTCCATTTATATTTGATCGATTTCATCATTCAAGTCATGACGACTATTGGAGAAGTATAATTACAATGCTCCAAATTTTAACTATTTTATTTCAAAATCACCGAATTTTAAATCACCGAAGGTGATATTAAGAATTTACAAGACCTTATTTCCCAACATTTACATATTATTTTAAATGTTTTTAATAAAACCCTGACTCCAAAACAACAGTTTTTAATACACTATCCGAGAATTATCAGACAAATGGGGCCTATAATTAATATGTGGACAATGCGTTACGAGGGTAAACATCGTTATTTCACCAAAAACGTGAATCCAAATTTTATAAATATATGTCATACATTTGCTCACAGACATCAACAAATGTTAGCAACCTGTTGGTTACAATTTGGCACCGAATTAAATCACAAAACGGGGGAAAAAAGTCAGATAACATTACCAGACTCAAATTACAGAAATTTTCAGGCCCCACTTTATAAATTAACGAATTTTAAAAATGAGTTTCATTACAAAAAGGGGTTTTTCATCCTCAAAGAAAAATTTAGCATTCGTGAAACCATACATTTATATATGATTGAGGAAATATTGGAAAACAAAAACGAAATTTATTTTCATCTTAATGAATATATAGGAATTGTTGATCAATTTTACTGCAGTTTTATGCTTATTAAGAAAAACGAAGATCCTGTATATACTTATATTATATAAAAATTTAAAATACAAAAAAAGTTATGAAGCACATTGTTGTTATAATACGAATAATTCATATATTTTAAGTTATAATATTCATAAAATTTAATGTAAGTATAAGATGTTTTAATTTGTAATTTCTTAATAGTAGGAGTACTTACTTATAATTGTAATTTTCATTTATATTTAAAATAAATATAATTATCATAATTATTTTGTAATTGTGTATATTATTCGATAACCAAATCGGTTCGTACAGTACAATTCTTTATACAACGCCGGTTTGGACAGTGAAATCAGTTTTGAGGCTATGTTGCACCTATCAAGGTAATTGGACGCTATTTCCATCGAAATTGTTTTTGACACAATTAACATTGAATTGGTGTTTTCAGTGCAAAATACATTGAACAGATTTTCGACGTAATATTGAATCTTTCATTATTTTATAACGTAAGTTACGTCGAAACTGCAATGGATGCATCTTACTTCATATTTCGCTTACTGAAGCAAGTACCTTCGAAAATGTATTCGATACAAACTTTACATCGAATTTCGGTGCAAGTATACATATGTCGGACGTATATGCGATGCTAATAGAATCGTATATCAAACAAATTTCTAAGTGTGTATTCTTCATAATTACATAATTCAAAAAGAACCCGAAATTCACTCGGAATTTATTCATGTGAGTGAAGCTGAACTACTATGCATCTACATTCATTTCGGTGTACATAAATAGGGATCTGTGTATACTCCGCGTACAGTTCAGTGCACAATAAAAAACATAAAGTACAGAGTTAAATTACTCAGATTAAATAAAAAAAACACAGAGAAAATTGTTGACAGCGCACTACTCGCTCGGGTTGAATTAAAAAATAAACCCAGAATCTAATCATATGAAAAATATTAGCAATAATTTACGGCTATCCGTCACCAAATTATTGCTATACCGTCGGATGATATCATCAAGTATTTCAAACGAGATTTACAAAGCATGTTTACTTCGTACAAAAAGTACGCTTCCTGCAAATTCAGTTCTTGTGATTGATGATTGGAAAAACTCATCATCTAATACAAAAACAGTTGCAAAGCTTTGGTAAAGGCATGGGATTTGACTAGCGAGAATGAAACGACAGACAGGCTCACAAAAATTGTATTAAAATCGATAAAATGGCCAGAGTAATACTGAAAACCTTTTTCTAAAAGATATTAAAAATTTGCAACTTACCAATAATGTGTAAAAGTCTTAAAAGAAATTAAAAATGCAGATTTTGAAAAGCAAATCGTTAATATAGGTAGTGATAGTGCTCTTATCGGAATGCGTACACAAATTTAATTTCAAATTTACAATCCATGAAGCAGGTTATTATTGACCAGCACCCGAGAAAAATCAAAGCAACAGTATCAAAATTAATTTTTTATAAAGAGTAGTTGATTGAGCAACTAAAAGGGGCTATTCCCGTTTGTAAGTTAATAAATTATTGCCAAAAAATGGATGCTTCACTGGAATGCAGTTACTGATGATTTATTACTGTTATTATAATTTCTTTTATTACATTATATTTATAAATTTTGATTCTGTTATTTTTGACTGAATGTAATTTTATTTCGTTTATTTAACAAGAACCAAAAACGTATAATCTTTTGTTTATAAGTTTTCAGATTTAAGAAATGTGCAATTGACGAGAAAAATTAAATTACATTCACCTAAAAAAGGTAAATATTTAATTTTAAGCTCGACATCAGATGAGCTGATAGACATAACTTCGCCACATCTCATTGCCGTAGGAGAAAATAAAAAGTCAATTTCGAAATTCTTACTTTTCGTTGAAGGTGAAGTGATTCCTCTTCCATCAAGTTTTGGAATTCTTGAATCAATGGACAAAATTTCGGCAAAATCCTCAAGAATTTCTGGACGTTTATTTCCGCATTTCTTTTTTTGTAAATTTAAAGAAAAAGCGTTACCAATAAAAATTAGAACTGATATCAACAAGTCAAATATAAATTTAAGAGAAGATTTCAATTTAGGAACCGGTTCAAACCAAAATTCGAGTTCTTATTAATAAATTAAATATTTTATTTATGTGTAGTAACCAACAATTCTACCGAAAGGATTATGATAATCTACGAAATTATTTATTTCTATTGTTTTTAATTTTAAGTATTCTTAAATCATATTTTAGTAAATACTCAATCAAATCATATAATATAAATATTGAATTAATCAATTCGATTGATTGTTAATAATGGATTGTTTTTCTTTTTTGTGCGGGAAGGAATTTTATAATATAAAAATGACAATCAACCATTTAAAATTAAAGGAACATTTAAATGAAAAGAGATCTACTGAAATAAAATGTGTGATTAGTAAGGAGTGCAATCTTGTATTTTCAACGTTTTGTGGTTTGATACACGTTAAAACAGGTAGCTTTAAAATATTTCATCCAGTATAGAGTGCGAAATTAGCAATATTAGAAATGAGCAACAGAAAATCCCACCTTGTGTATGTAGAACTCAAACAGATAGTGTAACGTCCGTTCCATTTCTACTCTCATCGCAATGAGGTTAATTTCTGTGGGTTGTCGATTCCTCGTCGATCTTTGGAATTAGACATTCCACAAACGACGTTACACCGTATTTTGCATAAAGACTTAGGTCTTAAGGCTTTTAAAGTTCAGTTAACACAAGAACTTAAGCTAGTCGATCACCATAAACGTCGTATCTTCGCTGATTGGGTCCTGCAAATGCATCAAAATCGGATTTTCATCCAAAAATCATCTTCAGTGATGAGGCCCATTTTCACCTCGGAGGCTACGTTAATAAGCAAAATTGGCTCATTTGGGGCTCAGAAAATCCAATAAATGATTGTTGAAAAGCCTCTCCGTCCTCAATATGTCACTGTTTGGTGCGGTTTTTGGGCTGGCGATGTTTAGAAAACACTGAAGTAAATACAATTAAAACAAAATGTGTTTCTTATTATATAGAATTATGCCACCAAATATTTAAACGGATAAACTTCAACGACACAAAGTTAATTGCATGAAAAGGCTTTAATTGTCTTGCAAAAAGTATTATACCATTATATTCCTGCTTTCCTAATATTGATATTGAAAAGTTGGATCAAGAATGACGGACTTTGCTAAACTATTCAGCTATCGCTAGCAATTTAGATTTGGAAGAATTTTGGTGTGCCGTTTTTAAGAGTAAAAATGGATTGAAAGAGCAAATATTTCCAAACCTGTAAATTTTCGTTAGTTCGCTATTAAGTTTACCTCATAGTAGTGCAACTGCAGAGAGAGTATTTTCTCAGTTTAATTTAATAAAGGACAAAAAAAGAAATAGCTTTCACACTAGTACTGTAAATGCGATAATGATGGCAAAGGAAATGTAATGCGCCAAACTGGATACCTTCTGATAACTTAATTAAATGCTACAATAAATTTGATTAACGACTAAACTTAACCTAAATATAACATTTCCGCTTTCCCGCTTTAATATTTATTAATGTTTAGTATGCTGTAGTCTATTTAGTCAATATTTGAATTAAATTTGTAATTTTTACTTTGTAATGGAAAAATTAACTGAAATAATATTTGTAAAACCTAAATTTTTGTTATATTTTATGTGTACTCCTCTGTACTACTATTTTGGAAGAAAAACTACTACCATTCAAAAAGCTAAAACGACAGCACTGCTCATAAGGTAGAATTTTGTTATTTACATATATATTAAGAGAAAAAGCAAACTGTAACCTTAATAGTCATAATTTTTTTAAAAGGAAAAAAAAACATAATTTTGTATGATAATTGTAATCCGACCTTGACTGTCACGATTAATCGTATCAGTTTGTTTTTGCATTTTACGTACTATATTTCTTTTTACTATATAACGTTCTTTACAGCTGTCGAGTGGTGTACCATTTGTACTACCATAGTACCATCAGATCAGATTTTCGCGTTATCAAATTTTCGCTGGGTTCTTTATTTTCCTTCATAAATATAGTGCAGTGTTAAGTGTCCTTTCAAATGCAAATAGTAAAATCAAGTGTTTTTTGGTGAAACATATTTTTTTTCTTTTGTTTTGCTTCTATTTTGGTAGTGTGTTGTGCGACCGTTGTGACCTTCAGTGGTCATCTTCCTTGGTAATGCACGGATTGTTAACACATTACATCTTGTGCTGTTTACTCACCATGTGGGTGTAAGTAATTCGTTAATTATGTGACGTGGGTTTCGTGGAGGGTCAATCCTTCTATGTCATTTCTGATCGGGCCGTTCGTTCCTCCACGTTTTTGGGACGACGGTTTCCGCTTCGGAGAGGGGAAGGGGGATAAGGGGAGGGCGAACGGGGAGGGCGAATGCGGAGGGCGAACGGGGAGGGGAACGGGGAGGGCGAACGGTGAGGGCGAACGGGGAGGGCGAACGGGGAGGGCGAAGGGGGAGAGGGGAGAAGGAGGGGGGGGGGAATCGTTGGGTCTGCCATGGGTGCCCAGAAGCTGGAAAATTGGGCGCCACACAAATTGAAAGAACGGGACATGGAACGTCGGAAAACCATGTGCGAATTATTGCTTCAACGACAACAAAGGAAGGACAACAACATGTTTAGATCCAGCTGATCACCTGAAACAAAATAATTAAATTATCTTATCTTCTGTCATTACCACCAATGTAAACAATCCAACCTAAAACAAATGTACATTAGAATTTAAAACACAACAAATGTAAAAGAAAAATCAGATGATTTCGCATAGTTACTAATACATTTAATTCATCATAAACGTAATCATTGCAAATCATCTGATTCATCTTAATTAATAGTTTAGCTTGGTAAGTAAACCATTTCCCGTTGGTAAACCATTTTAACTTAATATTTCCGAATTTCACGGACAACTCACTATTTTGACACATTTTGATTTGTTATTGTTGTTTGTCATGTCAAGTAGTGAAGTTGCGGTAATTGAATAAATCTGATCGTTTTGTAGAATTAACAGTGTACCATAATAGATAATGATAGCGTAATGATATTTTGAATTTAGGGAGTATTGTAATCGAATAATGATAAAGTAGCAAGTCCGAATATTTAAAAATATTTAAGCGGACAATTTTATAATTTTTTGAATACCCTGTAATTATTGATGGCTAATCATTTTCTTTGTGTAAATTAACTTTCTTTTTTTTTCTTCACTTACAATTGAGATTTTGAGTGATCAACAAATTCGATTATTACATATAAATATAAAAGTTAAAATAAAGCCATATTGTTAAATATTTGGAAAGTGATATTTTATTTGGTGAAATATTATTCTCCGGTGCCCATATCCAATAAGGAAATCAAGAAGCCTTATTTTTTTTGGTACATATTTGGAATCATCTTTAACAATACTTTTGAGGAAAATTGGAGAGGAAAGTCAGCAGCCAAAACCACGTTTTCTCTTTTTTTGGAACGCCAATTTATTGCTGCCGAGCATCCATCCAACTATACAATTCAAAATTGTCTAGGGTTTTTGCATCGAATCATCACTGAGGATGAAAAGTGGCTCCAATATGACAATCCAAAGCGCAAACCGGTGTGGATCAACCCAGGTGAACCAGGGCCGTCGACGCCAAAAGCAAATATCCATGGTTCGAAGGTGATGCTTTGTATTTGGTGGGATATGAAGGGTGTCGTCTATTATGAGCTGCTGAAAGAGCGTGAAACTATTACGGGACAAGTTTATCGACGACAACTGATGGCTTTAAAGCAAGCTCTAGCTGCAAAACGACCGGAATGGGACAAAAGGCACGATAAGATTATTTTGCAACATGACAACACTAGGCCACATGTAACGAATTAGCATTGTTTCGTTCCATAATTTTTGAAAATGTAAGTTATGTGAAGAGCCTCCAAGTACACTAGCGCTGGGGATTTTGAAAATTCTATTTAAATAATTGCGCTTACCTTAAAGCAAAAACAAAAAGTCTCAAACAAAAACGTTATTGTGTATTGAGACATAATTGAGCGATCGATGAGGTTATACCATTAAGTGGAAATTATATTGAACCATTGGCTACAGATTGAAAATATGGAAAATGTAAACATCGCAAAACTCACAAACAAAAATTTAAATTTATTATAAATGACTGCAAATGAATGGCAATTTACACTCTTGGGGCCGATGTAAAATTTCACGGCGAAGAAAAAGAATTTGTGCAACTACGAGGTCAACGACGAGTAGAAGCTCAGAAAGAGTTAGAGCACACTCACGCTTACGCAGTTAGCTTACAGCAATTTAATAATATAGATATTCAACTTGTTCAATCGGGAAATACCCAAGGATTAGTCAGAGTGATTAATTTACGAAAAGCCAGATCAGAAAAGATTCTGTTATCCGATCTAATAAATGGATGTGAATTAATGGATCTAGTATACCGTGTGAATAGACGACAACCATCGTGGGACAAATATATTTAGTCAGCAAGAAACGCCTTAGCTATAACGCTAATTAGGGGCAACACACTAAAACTGTTAACCGAAAAAATCATCACAGTGCATGTCGATGCAACGGGTGTTTAGTTCGCAAGCCAAAATGCTGCGAAACACATAAATTTTCCAAAATATATTATTATGCCTGCGTTACTAGAATAAATGGGTTTTCATATTGCCGAATATATAACGAGCGAGCATGGCGTTGGTTCTTTAAGGATGTTTTTTAAAGACATGAACAAGGCAATAAAATAATAAATCGACAAAAACCGAAAGTAACCATACCTAAAATATATGTCACCGACTGGTCTTGGGTGTTTATTAACTATATCTTGTTTGAGATGAATTTAATGGATGTACACCAATATTTAAATGCTTCATTGCATACGAAATAATTACCAGAAAATCAAAAATAGGAAAATTTTGCGGTGTATTTATTGTTGTGCTCACTTTGCAGCCATAATAGTGCAACAAATAAAAAATAAGATAATTAATTGCTCTTACAAATTAAAGGAGCATATAATGATTCTAATGTTTTTAATAATTGATAGTAACAATTAAGTTGAAATCGATGAGTACTTTGAAATATTTTGTATATTAGGAGCATCCAAATATGAAAATAATCAATTTTTTAAAGCACAGAATAGGATAGAGGATTTAATTAAAGCAAAATTTTAATATTAGTGATATAAATTTAGAAGACACATTTTTTTTTATATGAGATATCAAACTTTGTTGCCCTAAACACCCTGATCTCCTACTTTTTTCAAAACTGGAATGTTTTTCGGATAGCTTAGGTTCAGTGACATTTTTGTGTATAGACCATTTTGATGCATGCTTCCTAGGATTTTCTCAAGAAAATTTGGAAAATGACTTTTACTTATATTCGATATACAATCTGTTCAAATATAACCCGGAATTTTTCATTCAAACCGACCGCGCTGAATATTTTGCTGAATTTTTTTTTGTCTATGGTTGGTAGCACTGTCAGTAGACTTCATGTCAAATGTGAGCGCGATCAGTCACTTAGTTTGTTTACAGCTAGCGTCTAAGCAAGTCTACCTTTGGTGTATGTTGCGAATTTTACAATGTCGAATTTAGTTGAACTAAGAGCTTGTCTGAAATTTTGTCTTAAAAACGAAATTTCTTGTGCAAACGCGTTAAAAATGTTACAAAAAGCCTATAGGGACTCGTGTATGTCGATTGAGAATTTTAAGAATGCCGCCCCAGGTCCACCTATAAAAATCCAAATAAAAATAACTGATCAAACTGTTCGAGACGCATATCAACCTTTACAATACTGGATGGGTAAGTCGATGAGAGATCCATCATTGATTATATATAAGTATCACCCACTTTACGAAAAGTGTGAGAATATAGCATTAGCACCATTTTTCCTAACTGCCAAAAATAAAGGATTAACCGCCACACTAAGTGTATCCCGTGCTATTAAGCTCTTCCCTCCATTCCCGTGGCAAGGAATTTGCGACCGTAATCCTCAAATCATTGAGGAATTTGATTCCTTCCAGAAGTCTGTCACAGACCTGGAAATGAATCCTTACTAAAGCTACCTTCTTCCAAGCAACGCGCACCAATTCGAGACTCTGGCGTTCATATCCGTTCAATTATTAATTTTAAACGGTGATCATGAACTTCGACGTTTCCGTGGAATTGGCAGCCAAGATTATAAGGGAAATGTGGCCAAAGATTACTGGTTAAGTTTTATTATTGAGTATAAAAAGCAATACATAGTTTGATATAACTGCAGATGTTTCTCATGCTCGAGTTAAAAATGTCAACAAAGGAAAGGAACATGAAAGGAAAAGGATGATGCTCCAGAGGATCAATATGATAATGATGATAACGATAGAACTGGACCATCTCAGCCAATTCTTAAGAGACGACGAGATGCTAATCCATCAGTAGATGAAGATACCCCGCTAGAAAAACGAACCATCATTGAAAGAAGGGGTCTAGATGAAGAAGATACTGAAATGGAGCAGACAGAGAAGATTGATGAAGCAGCTCAAGCTTTAAAGGATCAAAACATCTTAATTGAAAACAATGCCAAAGAGGTTTTCGTAAATGGTTCATACCAAGCTGCTGAAGCTTTTCGTACTGAATGTATGAATTATGCACAGGAATATGGAGAATTCACATCAGCAAATAAAGCGGTTTCAGCTTTGACAAATGACGATATACTCGTTTTTCTCATGACAGATGACAAACCCTGCTTAATACCGGTTAAATTGATATTTAATTTTGCGCATTATACAACGCATAGGATTTAAATAAAATTATATTCGTAATATTTGGCATAACCTCAAAATTGCTGAGTCACCATTCACGCCTTATTTTATAGCGGAAAATCACCGAAAATGTGATATTAACATAAACCGAAGTTCCTCTATGCACCGCACAACGATATTGGCGCAGTTAATGCAAACAATTATTGCTAAATTGTTGATCATCATGTGTCCCCAATTTTGTCAAAATAAATACGTAACGGCCATCACTGCTTCAAACAACAATTTTGCAAATCAATAAATTAACAACCAAACGAATTTGTCGGGCTTTCTAGATGGCCCGGAATAAAAAAAAAGAGTCTGATGATTTTGATAATTTGGCAAATTTTTTCTTTTAAAAAGTGAAGTTTTCTTTGTCGCAAAAACCACCGATTTTTGGAAAATTTAAAAATACTTTTAAATTTAGAAGTTTGAACATAAAAAAAATATTGGGAGGATTTTCTAATAACAAGGGTGCTCCCAGAATTGGCATTACTACATTTATTTTTGTAATTAAACCAGAAAAATAGAAATCTTTATATTTTGCAGATATGTACTTACTTATTTACAAATAATTGTGAAACACAATCTTCAGAATTTATAAGACAAAGGGACGCAACATGCTTCCAAGGTAGATGCTGTCTTTAAAAAAAACTTTAAACAATCAAACGAAGCAGTCATCGCTAAAATACTGGGTAATCTACTTACATACATAAATATTACTCTTAATATTTTTAAATGTTGATTTATTATATGTATTAAATATGTTATTCTTGCCTTATTTTAATGACAACAGAAGCTGAAACAGTAAATATTTATATGTTTCAACCACAATTATTTGATTTTGGATCAAATAAAAAAGCCATTTCATATTTCGAGTCAAAAGTAGATGATACCTTTTTATTATTTCCAAAAACAATAACGAACATTTATAATGCAGTCGATTTTTTTCTAAATTCCATTTTGTAATGCAAATACATTGTGATGCAACGTATGTACAATTGCTGAGTTTTATAAAAGACCATTTTTATGAAATACCAGGTTCACATGTCACTACTAATTAATGTGTAATTACTAATTAGTATTACGTGGAAAGTACTAGAATAGTCAGTGTTTGAAGTTGTGTTTTCATTCGCTCCTTAATTTTTATCAATTTTCTCCTGTTTTTGCTTTAATTTAAT
Organism: Tipula helvola; assembly: GCA_963556165.1. Lineage (NCBI taxonomy): Eukaryota > Metazoa > Arthropoda > Insecta > Diptera > Tipulidae > Tipula > Tipula helvola. The sequence continues at coordinate 270,218,421 of OY744482.1, forward strand.
TTTTGATAGTTTATTGTATTGTTGGGTTTTATACCCGTTGCAATAAAAATTTCAACGTGGGGTTAATTGTTTCGTTTTTTTTTGCAATTTTAATTTTTTGATTGTTTTCTAACCTAAAAAATTACATGAGAGAATTGAAAGTAAAGGAAAAAATTGATAGATTTTTGTGTTTTTATTTTTGAGTTGACTGATCGAAAATGTAGTGGTCTAAATTGTTATCGAAATTAAAAAAAAATGAGAGATAAACAAAACAGAAGAAGGATAACGATAGTTTGTAGTTTGTCATACCTAGGTACACAAACTTCTATGGATACAACTCAATCTCAGTGTGTAAAGTGTTGTAAATTAAAATTAAAGAAAATTAAATAATTAAATATGGAAAAATGTAATCCACCGGGATGCATTTATCAGGCAATATCTTTCTTGAATATCTTAAATTTGTAGGGAGAGAGTCAATTTTCTTGATTTCTCACAAATAATAATGCATGATTTTAGGTTTGTGTGGTTGTGCATAAGATTTCAAAATACAAAACATCCCATATTTAATTTAAATTGATATTGAATTGAGTCATTTTGACATACGCAGTTTCTTTCTGTTCACGCATGGTTTTATTTTTTATTTTTTACCCATACTCGAATGCTTTGTATTTTAGTTTTATGGATAATCGACAGAAGTGTCTTTATTGTAGTTTGGTGTGTGAATATTGTAGTTTGGTGTATTTAATACTGTCAACACTTCTTTGATTATAAAAAAAAATACCGCAGTCAAGTGCATGAATGTGTCTTTAAAGTCGCAAATTTTTTTACAAAATTACAATCGGTTGTTGTTTGCTTGAAGGATTGCGGTGAAACCGAATTAAAACAATATGTGTCAAGTGCGACGGGTTAATTAATAAAATTTAATTTTGTTTGCTATATTATTATTATTAATAGAAATATTCTCTACAGGTGTTTCCCTTAGCACTGTGTACAATATTCTAAAAGAAGCCGCTGTTCAGATGCAGGATGATGTGTGGAATATGCCGCACCAAATGACCAGCCATCAACATCTACCGCTGCAGTTCAATTTGAATCACCCAGAAGACGAGCCAAACCTAGATGCAACACCATCACCAACTGGATGCCTTCAACCTTGGAGCTATTCGCCGGATAATTCACAGTTTTCATTTATCGGATAAATCGAATATTACCTTGAGGAATTTACACGAGAAACTAAAATCTGATTTGTCTTTTACAGGTACGTTGCAAGAGCTCAGAGCCAATATTGAACGTGAAATTGCTGGAATTTCGGCCGATTTATGCGAAATAGTGATCGAAAATTGGGTTCAAAGATTGGACTTCGTAAAACGTGCACGCGGTGGTCATGCAAAAGAAATCGAGTTTCATACTTAAATGTATATGTTCAAATTCGTTAATAAAAAAAAAAGTTAGTTCAAAAGTCGAACAGTTTGTGTTTTATTCAAAAAAAAAGTTGAAGCGCTCTTGTTGAAAGACCCTTTATAAGGAAATTTAATTTTTTGTTTGTTTATTAGATTACCGCCTTATCACCCGGAACTAAACCCAATTGAAAATATATGGGGTATAGTTAAAAATCGTATTACGCTAGCAAACGTTGAATTCACAACACAAAAATTGAACAAATTATCAAGGACGAATTTGATAAGGTGTCATCCAAAAAATGGAGAAATACGTGTCGCCACATTTGGGACCAAGAAAATAAACTTACTCAACAAGAACACGTAATGGACAGCATAATCAACGAGATAATAGTGAGAATCAGCGAAACAACTGTAACGTTCGGTACGTTCCAAAAGTCGTATGTCGTTCGTTCCAAAAATCTAATTAAGTCTCACCATTGAATCTAAAAGAAGAAAATGCAGTATTTGTAGAAATCATTCCGCCTAACAATGATTGTGAAAAATTAGATACAGTGTCACAAAAAATTTTATCAGATTCTGAGGAAGTAGCGAGGCGACCTATATAATTAATAACGAAGAAATCATCCTGCCTAATAATAATAATGATTGTGAGGAATTAGATAAAATGTTAGAAAAATCTCAATCAGATTCCGAGGACGGAGTGATAGCGAAAATAATTAATAACCATAATAAATACCAAAGCCCCCAAAACATAATTAAATGGAGGCTCAAATTGGACTTACATTTTCACGAAAATTTCGAAAAATTAAAAAATTACAAAACCGAGGGTATTCAATTTTTTTTAAATAACAAATTAATTGAGGCAGAAAATAATTGCCTAATTAAATTCCGCACCATTCGAAAAACATATTATGGTAATGTAGTTGTGTAAGGTGCATGTACTAAATATCGAAGTTATTCGCAAAAATATAAATGTTTTATTAAGGGTGATCATACTTTGAAAGTTTGTGTGGAGAAGCACACGTGTCGATAAAAACACTGGTCTTTAGTCAAATAAGGGGGGAAAAGCAAAAATTGCGAAAAGATTAAGCCATCAAACGGCCCACAATTTTAAATTGAAGTTAAAATATACCAATATTAGTTTGGCAATTAAAGGCAATACCCAATCAATCGCTTCAGAAAAGACGTTGTAAGTGATTGCGACAGCATGGATATATTTTATAAATATTCTATTGAAAATAAACAAGATAAATATGTATATATATTCCGTCGCTGAGTCTCTAAACGTAATAATGATGCGGGTTAATCAACTAAAACTATTATTAGAATATAGGCACTTAATTCATTTTGATGCTGCGTAATGTAGTAAAGAAGCCCATATGTCACGCGGAACATAATTATTCCCGTAAATTATATTATGCTGCGGTACTAAATATTAATGGGATTGTAATTCTTATCGCAGAGATGATATCCACCCAACACGATACCGTAACTATTGCGATATTTATATTTAATTTAAAAAGGGAATTAAAAATTAGCAAATCACAAGCTCCCATTAGATTTGTGTTGATTGGTCTTGGGCCTCGATTTCAGCCATTTTGTCCAGCTTAAATACAATGACGGTAAACGAATATCTTTATTATACTTTCAAAATTATTTTGGGGGAAAATGAGCCAAACGTAAAAGTAGTACCAATCAACATAAGTTGTGCTCATTTCATAAATATTATAGTTCGTCTGTTAGCGACCACTGAACACGCGACCGGTGCGAGGCCTGGTGGCGATCACATCGAATCACCGAAATTCCCTTCGTCAGGCAACACCAAAAACAAAATGGAAAAACGTCAAACTACACGACGTGTTTTTAGTCGGTCTTCTCTTTTCGTCATCAATCGTCATAAAAACAACAACGTGTGCATCAAAACAGTGGCCATCTTAATAGAATAAAAACAAAATATAATCGATAATAATCTCGTGTAATAATAATCGTTTTTGAAGAAATAATAACAATTAATAATAATCATCAAGTGAAATAAAAGTAATCTGCTTTTCGTTTTAATTAAAGTATTTTATTTATCCGTTTAAATCAAAGTGCCCCCTTTTTTCGTGAATACTCTCGTCCATTCGACAAGACAATCGCAAATCTGCTAAGCCATCGTGATGCCCTAATATTAAAAGGAAACACAAAAATTTAATATTAGACCTTTTTGTGCCATTTTAAATGCTAAAAGTATAAATGAAGAAGATAAACTTTTTAAATGCTTGTGCCAAATCTTTACCAGCGCAAAGTGTCGAAAAATGTGAAAACCGCATTTGATAGTTTCAAGAACATAATCGAAAGAGCATACATACATAATCAAGAAAGTTGATTATCTCTAGAAAAAGATAAAATTATAAAAAGAGAAAATCTTGAAGGTGAACATGATACGGATGAGGAGCATCTACTTATTCAAGAAGTCCCTTTTATAAAAGGTATATGTCAATTTTAGAAGAAATTACCGAACCGAACAAGAAAACTTTATTAAAAGTAAAATTAAACGATTACTATTATCCGGATTTTGTAATGTTTCGCATTCAAAAAGATTTTTCGTTTCTACCACTATGGTCCAAGTGCTTTTCAACAAGTATATCACAGGATGTATTGCAAATGCGAATGAAGAAAATTGGTTTAACATGGTAAAAAAACAATACCTTAAAGAGCAACAGCACTTAAAAGTTGGAAGGTTTGTTGAGACTAATGAAGGAAAAAACAAATTTACTATTCAAATCTGTGCTGTTATCTCAAAATACACTATTGCAGACAAAAAAATCTTAAAACTGCCGAAAAATTAGCCATTGGTGCCGACGCGACAATCAGGAAAGCTTCGAGACTCCCAGGGAAAATAACGAAATAATCAAAAAAGAAACTACAAATAAAACAAAAACTACCGATAGTTCGGAGTTACATCCTCACGATAAAAAAAATCAGGAATCCTGGAACAAGCGGAGGAAAATTGCCAAAACTCCGAAGCATAGCAAATTCCCTATTCATAAAGCTATGATAGTATCCCCTAACCAGGGGAATAAATATGCTTCGAATTTTAAACTTCAAATTGTGGTTTTGCAGGAATTTGATTAAGGGCCATTAACGACTATTGTCAGAGATTTGGACTCAAGTTGTGACAGTTCACGTAATGGCTGATTAAATTCCCCATCCATAAAGCTATCTCAGAATTATACAACAGAATTCATTATAACCAACATAAACCTTTTACCATAATTACTATTGTATCTTAACAATTACCATTAAGATTCACTTAGTTCTTGGACAAAAGTCGTAAACTTACACTGAAAAAAAAGCTGTGTTAATATTTAGAAAACTATTTTTGTTAAAATAAATTTTGTACATTTAAGAGATATGGCTTAATACTGACAAATTACAAGAATAGTCAGTGTTTGAAGTTGTGTTTTCATTCGCTCCTTAATTTTTATCAATTTTCTCATGTTTTTGCTTTAATTTAATTTTAAAAAGTTGATAGTTTGTTGTATTGTTGGGTTTTGTACCCGTTGCAATAAAAATTTCAACGTGAGGTTAATTGTTCCGATTTTTTTTTTGCAATTTTAATTTTTTGATGGTTTTCTAACCTAAAAATATTACACGAGAGAATTGAAAGTAAAGGAAAAAATTATATATTTTGTATTTTTGGATTTGTGTTTTTATTTTTAAGCTGACTGATCGAAAATGTTGTGGCCTAAAATGTTATGGCCGAAATTAAAAAAAGTAACAAACTTCTATGTTTCAGTTTTTCACAAGAAGTGAATATTTAAATATGTTATGTGTTTTTGTGTGAATTCTATTTGATAATTTAATTTTAAATAAATATTACAGTGTTATGAAAATAAATAATTTTTCTTCGCAAGCACGTTTTGGATTGTTTCAATTGTAAGCAGTGTTTAAATTAAAATTTCGTTCCTTGCTTTACTCTCTTTTTGCGAAAGGAGAGAAAAAATATTTTGTTTTGTTTCTTTCCTTTGGAACGAAATTCAACAAAATAAAATATCTCTTTTCTCCTATCCTTTGTGTTTTATATGAGGAGAGTTAGTTATGTAATGTCAATAACAACCACATCAGGACCGCATCCATCAACAGTGTATAAATCATAATTAGCATCAATTGCATTCCAATTTCATAATTACATAAATAGCATAATTAGCATTTAAATATAAAATCAATATTTCAATAAATAAAAATGTAACCTATATAAAAATCATAATTAGCATTAATTGCATTCCAATTTCATAATTTCTTAAAAAGCAAAATTAACATTAAATCAATACAAAATTGCATCATAATTGTAACTTAATAAATAAAATGCATAATTAGTTCAGTTCAGTTTTGCTCTTCGATTAATCAACAAATAAAGTTTTGTAAACTAATATAAATATTTTGTTTAATTCTGACTTTTTCTCTGGGAACGCTCACCGCTAATCCTAAATATTGTTAAAGGGTCACACGACCACATAACTGGCGCAGTTGATAGGATCCGATCTTCCAATCTGCTATGCATCTAGAACATTATCTAAAACTGAATGCAATTATAGCACTATCGAAAAAGAACTACTGGGTATAGTATGGTCGGTAAAATACTTTCGTCCATATCTGTATGGCCGCAAATTTACCATAATCACTGATCATAAACCCTTAGTTTGGCTCTTTAATTGCAAAGAACCGAATTCCAAAATAGTTCGCTGGCGATTGAAGCTTGAAGAGTATGAGTATGAAATCATACACAAAAAAGGTTCCCTAAATACTAATGCTGATGCATTATCAAGACTCGAGGAAGACGAGCAGATTAGAAAACTCAATAAGTATTTGAGCAATGACGGTTTATCATGGCCAAATACTATTGATTCAATTAAATATCCACAAGTGGATGAAACAGATATAAATCTCTTGGGTTCAGAAGAAAACCTAGAAGGGATTATACACAATTTTAACAATATAACCATTGGTAATGACGGTTTATCAGAGCCAAACGAGTTATCAAAAAAAATCTCGGAAACAGATTCAATTTTAAACGAGTTCAAAACTCAAGTCGTTTTGGAAGTCGACACCAATTACGACAAAATTAAAGAAACCTTCTTTATAAAGCATTTAAAGGAAAAGCGTTTTATTTTACGAAAAAATAAATTTAGTGAAGAAGATATTATAGAAATATTCTCTAAATATTTAAACACAAAGAATTTCGCGGCAATCATGTGCAGCGATGACGTATTCCAAATAATCCAAAAAGTCTTTACTGAAAAGTTTAGTGAATCAGGATTAAAAGTAGTGAGAACAACAAAAATACGAGAAGACATAGGTGATTCAACTAAACAAGCCGAAGTTATCATAAATTGTCATAATAAAAACCATCGAGGTATAAACGAGAACTATGCTAAACTAAAGCGAACATATTATTTTCCTAACATGAGAGAACTAATAACTAATTATGTTAAACAGTGTGAAACATGTAATTTAAATAAATATGAACGGAATCCAGTAAAAGTTAAATATAAATTAACACCAACACCAAATTCTCCAATGGATATAATTCATTGTGATATATTTTCGTTGCGAAGTAAAAATTTCTTAACCATATTGGATAAATTCTCAAAATTCGCTCTTGCTTACGAAATAGCTAGTCGCAAGTCAGAAGTAATAATTTCAAAATTTAAAAAATATTTTTCCCAGCACGGTATCCCAAAACAAATTGTTATGGATAACGCAGCCGAATTTAAATCAGAATTATTTAGGAATTTCATATCTATGTATGATATCGACCTTCATTTTACCACAGCTAAATCGAGCACAGGTAATAGCCCTGTAGAACGATTTCATTCCACAATCACGGAAATAGCAAGAATCATGTTTTCACAAAATAAGAAGATATCAATCTCCGAACTTATGGATGAAACAATGTTAGCATACAATAACTCCATACATACTACCACAAACCTCACACCATTTGAACTTTACAAAGGACATCTAGGGCATATAGATTCGATCCCACAAAATTCAGACTCACAACCAGATGAAATCTTGAAAAATATTAGGGAAAATTACAAAGTAGTTCAAAAGATCGTAAGCAATTATAATCTCAAACAAAAAGAAAAAATTATTAATAACTTGAATAGAAATAGAGAGGATCCTAAAACTTTCGAACCGGGACAAACCATTTTTGAGCTTAATTCAACTAGGGATAAATTAGCACCCAAATACATTAAACATGAAACCATACAAGATAACAATACGAACGTTGTCACTAACAAACGAACTGTTCACAAACAGCGTATTAAAAAATAACAATTTTCAGGTTGATACCAGCGTCCATCCAACAATCCATCGAAATATTCAATATCGACGGTAACAAGGGTATCCTAGGATTAGATTTGGGACAAGCTAGAATAATCACGAATTACGTTAAATTAATTCATATTATTGAATTAGATGATTTAAAGATCAGCTTAAATTCAATAGAAGGTAACATCAACATGATCGAAGAAATCATGATTAATAAAAATCTCTCTACATTTAGAGTAGAAATAGTTAAAAATAGATATAAAGATTTAGAAAATAGTTTCAAAAATATTTACCCAGCCGTTAGAACGAAAAGAGGATTATTTAATGGTTTAGGGACATTAATAAAAGGAATTTCAGGAAACGTAGATCATAACGATTATCTGCAAATACAGAATGCAATAACTAGACTAGAAAATGGTAACTACGCAGTAAACTCAATTTATAATAATCAAATTAAAATTAATGAATTAATGACAAGTAGATTCGACAATTTAACTAACCATATTAACGATATAACGTCTAGAATCGAAGCAGAACTAGAAATCGATAGAAAATCCACAGTAATCAATTGGCAATACACATTAATTCATGAATACTTCTATAAAATTGACAATAGCTTGAATATATTAAAAAACCAAATAGACAATGTACACGAAATCTTAACATTCGCGAAAATTCGTATAATTTCACGGCATATATTAAATAAAGATGAATTGACATATATTCATGAACACTTGATTAAAAATAACGTGAACATTGCTTCTGATGAAGAGATCTACGAGCTGCTCGAATTGAAAGCATATTATAATGGAACGAATATAATTATGGCGATCCAAATACCACAATTTTACAATGATACATTAACATATTACCATATAAAACCAATTCCCATCAATAACACTGAATTAATTCCAATATCAACAAACTCAATAATCCTAAATCCTAAAGTTTACATGATGTTGTTCAAACCTTGTTCAATCATCGAGAATGTATATTATTGTCAGAAAGAGCAAATACAAAGTATTCAGAATAGCTGTATACCAAATATTCTTTTACATCAAAATGGAAACTGTACTACTATACCATATGATGAAACAGATGATATCGATTACCTACAAGACGAATTTCTTTACGTATCATCCAATAAAGCAACTGATTTCTACTCAACTTGCAACCAGCCAAACGCAACCATCAAAGGAAAAAAAATTGTTACACTTCAAAAATTGCTCAATAACCATCAATAATGTGCAGTACAATAACGCATACAAAATCAGATTCACCAAAGTATTCGTTGTCCAACCATTTGATAACGTCAACTTAACAACAAACATGGAGGACACTATAAATCTACCCCGCTTAGCAAATCAAACTAAGAAAAATTTGGAATCTATTGACTCACTATTAATACATCAAAATCAATATAAAACTAATGATTTTATAATTTCAGGATCAACATTAGTCATATTATCCTGTATAGTCCTGTCAATATTTTATATTTATAGTAAATATAAACAAGATAGCAGAGTCATCGAGCAAAACACGCGGATCAGTATCAATAGATGTGACGTCGAGGACGACGCCAATCTCGGCAGGGAGGAGTTATGTAATGTCAATAACAACCACATCAGGACCGCATCCATCAACAGTGTATAAATCATAATTAGCATCAATTGCATTCCAATTTCATAATTACATAAATAGCATAATTAGCATTTAAATATAAAATCAATATTTCAAATTCCAATTTCATAATTACATAAATAGCATAATTAGCATTTAAATATAAAATCAATATTTCAATAAATAAAAATGTAACCTATATAAAAATCATAATTAGCATTAATTGCATTTCAATTTCATAATTTCTTAAAAAGCAAAATTAACATTAAATCAATACAAAATTGCATCATAATTGTAACTTAATAAATAAAATGCATAATTAGTTCAGTTCAGTTTTGCTCTTCCGATTAATCAACAAATAAAGTTTTGTAAACTAATATAAATATTTTGTTTAATTCTGACTTTTTCTCTGGGAACGCTCACCGCTAATCCTAAATATTGTTAAAGGGTCACACGACCACATAACTAGTTATTTTACGTTTTTCGATTTCGTTTTCGGAGAAAGAAACAACAAAAATATTTTTTGTTTTCTTTCACAAAGAGAGAAATAAACGATTAAAAAAGGGAACGAAAAAATGAATTTAAACACTGATTGTAAGGTTAAGTTTTATTATATTATATTTTAATTGATATTTTGATTTAAGGATTGTAACACTATTCTGTAGAACATCACGGAATTTGGTGCACCTGTTTAATCATTTAAATTGTAAGTTTTATTTATAAATATGATCGAGATCAATCGAGTGATTTTTTAAACCTTTTGAAATTTTGCGAAATATTTAACAAGTGTTTTTTAAAAAATGTGTGTTTTAAGGTGTTTCGCCAAGTGCCACGGCAGATAGTGTAAAAAGTATTAAGTTGGCAGATTTGGCCACCCTCGCCGTAATATATCGTCGTCTGTTGGTAAGAATTAGTTATAATAATAAACAGATATGGTTTAATAGTAGTTGCAAAAAGTTGAATTTATTACCTAATTATACAAATATTAAATGTAACACTAAATCTTTGGAGGGAAGAAGAGCTGTTAATTTAGCCCGTAGTAGTTGGAGGAATAGTGAGCTACGTAAAGGGTATGCTACCAGGAACAACTTATGTCTCCATCTTAAAGTTGTTCACACTGAGTTAGCGGCTCGATTGCATTCTGTTGAGTTTGGCTGGTTGGATAATAAGTTTCGTGTCGAGGTAGCAGAAATTTCACATATTCAATATGTAAAGCAAAAAGCTAAACTGGATCTGTTGCGAGATAAGGCTTATCCATGTAACCATAGAGGTAATAGTGGTATGTCTGGTTTCCAATTCCATTCAAGTTTTAAGAACTTGTGTTCCATCGGCTTCAGTAGCGTAGAAGTTCAAATGCTGAGCAATGGAGTAAATTTTGCTCCTGTGCCAAATACAATCGGCTTTCAGTCATTTGAGAGTCTCGCTATAGATGCCGAAACTGCCTTATACTACAACTGAAATCAATTATGTGCGTTACAGATTAAGAAAGGCTTGGGTAACGCTTCCTTCTCTATCTCATCTCAATCTTCTGTTTCTTCTAATAATAACCTTAAAGTGATTGGTGCGATTAAGAAAAAGTTACGTGATCATGACCTGATATCGTGTAAAGCAGATAAAGGCAATATGATCACTGTTCTCACAGGAGTCGATTACTACAACAAAATTTCTGATTTCATTACAGAAAGCAAAGCATTAGAGCTCTGTTTTTACACACATCGTGGCATACGGGATTCATTAAATTTTGATAGAAATTTTTGTCGATTGCTGTGATTCCAAAGCGGACACATACACATACCTAATTAGTTTTATTCATTCACGGCTAATCTGCGACTAACAATATCTGTCCCGGAACGTTTCAAAAATCAATTGGAGTCAGATTTCAGGAAATTATATTGTAAAAAAACACGAGGATTAAGTTGGAGCAACAATCAATAAAGCGCTCCAATTTGTATACTACGGCATCCCGTCTACGCAACCCATAAGGGCCTTAAAATATCAAAGCCTATCAGCCGAGGAATTAATAATCCACTGGAAAGATAGCATATGTATCAGATTAGAGCAAATTAATAAAGCCAATTCAACCGGGACATTATGGAACTTTGGCCCTTTGGGGAGATATAAACTGGTAATACTTTGATTCGATTATAATAAGATATTTTGTTTATTATAGATTGCAATGCCATGTACAACGATACTAAAAATTTTTTCGATGAATATGAACATTTTCAAAATAAAATCCCTGAAATTTATGCAAAAAAAAAATTAAAGATCATTCATCAAAGGAAATTTTAACTGAAATACTGGCCCACAGCGCAGACATTTCGGAAAGTATGTATATAATTATTAGTAACTATATTCTTTAATGTATTAATATGTAATATTGTCCGATTATAGAGGGAAAATGCGCGGCAATATTTTATATACTGTCTGCAGTTTTAAAACCCCATTTCGCAAAAAGCGTATATTCTGATGAACAGCGACACAAAAATAAGACGCTTTGAATACGAGATTCTCAAGAATCGTTTTGTCTGCATTACCGAACTGGAGCAGAACTGATTTATTTTCTTGAACGAAAAAAAAATTAAATTAAAAGTATCCAACCTTTTTTGGCAATAGAAGAGGAGAAAATTACGGAACCGAAAAAAATACTAATATACCTTGATAACATCAACTATATCGTACCAAATGTTCAAACGGCAATAGACATAACATTTAAAATGTTTCTTGTTTTTAATTTAAAGTATCAGGCTTGCCAAAAAGTATGGCAATTTATACAAGTTTGTTTTTATAAAATAAATCTTAAAGATGAAATAATTAGTTGGAATGTTCAGCTTCTAATAAATGAAAAGGTCAAGCGCAATTATTACTTGACTATGGACGAAGAGGTGCCCCATAGATCATGTCAAAGCAAACGATTCATCACGAAGGTGATGTTTATGGTAGCGGTGGCGAGGCCGGGAAGTAATGTTGGTTCTGAGGATTATTTTGATGGTAAAATTGGCATCTGGCCATTTGTGTATAAAAAGGAAGCCAAAAGAAACAGCAAAATCCGAACGAAGGGTATTCTAGTAACAAAAAATATCGAATCCATAAATGCGCCGGAATGTAAGAAAATGATCGTTCAAAATATGTTTCCAGCAATCAGGGCGAAGTTTCCCTAATCACATGACGTCATCTACGTCCAACAAGACCAATCCATTCAACATCTGTATTCTCCGCAAACAATTAAAGATCTGATTAGCTGTGTCAGCAATGATTTTGAAGAGCTACACCCAGATAAGCTGGATAATGTATTTTTAATCCTTCAGCAATGCATGGAGGAGACGATGCTTGCGAGCAGCCCCTGTAAAATTAATTACTCCTGTATCTTATTATTTCCCCTATTATCTCCTATTATCTACTCCTATCACCTTTAATAAAATGTTATTTTATTAAACAAACTTAAAATTCGCTTCAATAATAATTAAAAATACAAAAAGTTTGGAATAAAAAGGCATGGCAATATGTAAACATTATTTTGGAACAGAGGGAGTATTTTATTATACCGAATGAAAATCAGCACGTAGAGTCATCACAAACCGAACTTCTAGAATTATTCAAACAATGGAAATTGTTGAACTTGTTCAATCATTTTTTTGGTTAAAGAATTGTAGAAAGTAATCCAATATTTATTTAAATCCAGAGTAAAATGTTACTGTAAATCATTTAAAACGGATGAGCTTCCGTCAATTGGACAAACTCCCAATTAATTTTCCAGCTGTGGCACTATTCTGGTTTTCCCGGGGAATTGGGAATTGGGAAATGATTTATTGTGACTTGTTTTAATGTAACATGTTTTGGTATAATTTGTTTTTTCAAAGCATACTGTGGTGATTGGCATTTCATTCCAATTTTGGGAAAAAATGATTTCATTTCAAAGCAATTTTGTTGTTTATTTTCCCTAAAATTTTTGTTGGGAATTACACAGTAGGCTGTAGTCTGAAAATGGAATTATTTTTTCCCAAAATTTGATAAAATACCAATCGCCACAGTATGCTTTGAAAAAAAAATGATACCAAAATACATTGAAACAAGTCACAATAAATCATTTCCCAATTCCCAATTCCCCGGGAAAACCAGAATAGTGCCATTGGGATCAAAATAGACTTTGAGTATGGTTTGATAAATTTTCAACGTGATAGGAATTACTATAAATTTTAAAGATGAAGAATCGTAGCATCTTAACAGTGTCCTCATTTTTATCTAGTTAAACTGTCCCGATTTCGCCAATTTCATCCACATCGACCAGTAACATTGGTTACAGCTTACAAAATATAATTAATACACGAATTGAGGGTTCAATGATAAAGACATACTACGAAAAATATAAAGAACTGAACGAAGAAAATCGAAAAATGTTAGCAGACCTTGTAGTTGACTATTTTATTAAAAAATTATACTTAATTGGCAAGGAAGTATCAGCATTATACTGAACCAAATTAGTAAAAGCAAGTCAACGAGGGAAATCATGGAAGTATGGCTAATGTGCAAGAATGTTGATGGATACAAACTGGTAATATTATAATCCAATACTTGTTCTACACAGTAATAATGTATTGGCTTGCCATTTTGACACAAAGTATAAATAACAAATTAAAATACTAATTATATAATTATTATAATTAAAGTAAAAAAACTTATTGTGAAATTAAATTTTTTTATTTTTATAATAAAAAGATGTCACAATAAGAAAATGTTTTAAATTTAATATTTTTTTTTGTTAATAATTAGTATTTCAGTTAACGAATATGTATAGATTAGTTAATTTAAGAGAGTTTCTTACTACAACATAATATGCAAGTAAATTCAGAACCGTTTGTCAGGAAAAGGTTAAGACAATACACCATTTCAAAATTGGTATTGTAAGAAACAAAGTGTGTCTGAAATTACTAATTTTTTACGTAACACTATTCACAGTAGTATCCAATTTTCTCCACATTATTTAATATCCGGCCAACATTATATTCGGCACGGAAACTAGTATCAATTGTTAAAACAATTACACATGTTGAATGAACGTGGTTTACAAATTCCAGAAAAGTTTGATCGATTGGCAATATATCAGAAACTAGTTTTAAGTCACTTAAAGGAGGCCCATTATCGCAGTGCAAGACGTTATAATTTACGTAGTCGAATTAGAAATATTCAACCTGGTGAAAGCGTTCTGGTTAGTAATTTTACTCAAAGTCAGGCATCAAAACATTTTTCAGCTAAATTAGCACCAAAATATGTAGAGGGTACTGTTGTGAGTCTATTACAGGGATTAGTGGGAACGTTCGCACGATGATGATTGGGGTGAACGAGATCACACGTGGCAGTGGTTTTGCTTTGTGTTCCGGATTGAGGAAAAGAATAAATCACACGTGGCTGCGGTTTTATTTTTGGTTCCTGGCGAATTGACGAATTTAACAAAAGAGAGATATCTGTTTCTGACCGATTCTGATTCCAATTCTGATTGCTCCTGTCGGCGGACTGGAGGTTCAACTTTTTGTCTGGTAACTATTTTTTTTAATATATTTCTGTAATTTTTTTTTAATCAATTCAATTTTTTTTTGTACCTACATACTACGTATGTGTACAAATGTACCGACATATGAGCAGTAACAGTGTGACGTAATTCCAGGATTATTGCAAGGATATGTAATCGTGGTTCATTTGATTTTTTCCCCCTCATTTGATTTGTGTTTTTTTCTTCCCACGACCATAAATCACCTTTACCAGGCTGAGCTTGACAAAACACTCGTTGCGTCCATGATTTTTATGGTATCACCTTAGCCATTGGATTAAACCAGTGGTGTTGTTAACGCCGGAATCGTTTACCAGCGTTCCAATAATTAAAAGAAAATTAATTTCATAAAATTCAGAATCCAAGATGCATCTAAGAAATCCATAACGAAAGTGTTCAATACTATTTTTATAATTATCGTTTGTATGCATTGTATTTTAGGAATGTATTATTATTAATTATTATAACTCATAATGTAATTTAATTATTTGCTAAATAGTTAGTAAATTCAATGATATTTATTTTCAAATGTATTGACTGAAATATTTGTAAACAACAAAAAATGTACTAATTTATCAGTTGACAGCTACTGGTAGCCATCTATAAGTTAACACATGTAGTATGAGGATTTAAACGAGTACTGTATTCCGTCATTTCTTTTTGTTTTGTTTATTTAATTGAATGCTGAAAATAAAATTTGGTCTTCCATCTTCGACAGTCTTGTAAACCACAAATATTTTATAACTAATACACAATGTAATAAATTTAAATAAATGCAGATTTTAAAATACATAAATAAAATAAATTTATATCCATAACCTACAGTCCACAGTAAATCCCAAAAAGTGAAAAGTTAGTGGCGAACAAATTTCCAGCGTCGCCAGGTGTTATACAAGTATTTGACATTTTAAGAAATTTGGTACAATTTGTTATGTCCACGTGACAGAAGAGAAGTTACGAAAACTAGGCGAAAACGGTATGACCCAATAAATTAATAATTAATAAGTTTTCAAAGTCAGTACTATAGCAATATTTCTCTATCTATTTAAGTTTATTTTAATTAATAAATCTAATCATGTAGTCGAATTAGAAGGTTTCACTTCTCTGCAATACGCCATTCCTAATTTTCGTTGTACATCTGTGGATATAGAGAGAAAGAGAGTCGAACATAGTATATAACAAATGAAAAATGTTGAAAAGAGTTAGTGTGTATGTACATTTAAATACATTAATTTGATGTGAAATTTATTGTGTTTGTGAAAAATATTTGTGTATGTGCGCGCAACTTATTTTACCGAACATTCTGGTAAAAAAAAAAACGATGATTTTCGTTCGAAATTAGGAATGATGTCATTATTAAATTTTAAGCTATTTTTTTAAGAGAAACCCTAAGGTTTGTAACGATGTAATCGTCTTCGTTGACATAGGGTTAACAAAATTTTTTTTTTAAATGAACAACATTAAGGCGTAATCTAAATAGTGGTGAATAAATAATATGTTTTTTTACGTTGGTTTGAGTCTTGCATGAACCGGAGAGAGTTGTCGTAATATTAGTGCAGATGGCTAAAGGATTAATGAAATGTCAATTTTTTTTTTTGTTGCAATCAAATGACAACTGAAAATACTTTCTTTTTGGATTGAGAGCTGATGGAGTACGGAGGTAATCCAGCAAAAACCAAAATAAAGAGGGATCATACCAAAAATAAAAGAAGACAGGAAAAACAAAATAAAACGGGTGAGATTAGAATTTCGGTCAATTATTGAGTATTAAAACATAAAAAAAATATACAACACTAATAAGACAAAACAATTAGTATAATTAATAAAAAAATATCGTAAGAACAAAAAAAATTATCGAAATTTCAACCTCGTGTCAGTGTCTCTTTTGAGTGATATATTTATGGTGTACAAAAACCAAGCCTAACGAAAAACGAGCAAACATAAATTATTGTTGTGCAAATTTAATTCAATATCCAAAAAGGAGGAAAAAAACAAAAACCCACAGTATCGGGTACGCTGTAATATTTTTGGTTGTTCCGGTGATCCATATCAAACGGGCATAAGCGGGATACAGTTCCGGTGACCACGAGGGCGGAAATCCAAGGCTTCGAGCGTGAGTCGGCGATTACACGAATACCGCATGGTTCAGGCGAAAACCAAGTTGCACTGCCAGTGACGGAACGAGCTAGAAGACGGCGTTATATTCATATCTCGATAATGTCGTAATTTTGTTTATTTTTATTAATTGTATTATTATTAATTTGTTGTGTTTTTCTTAATAATCAACATTTTTTGTTGTTTTTTTTTTTGAAATTGTGTTCTCATACAAATTAATTATTTTTTTGTTCTAATCTCACACGACTGGTGCGTGGTTTGTTTATTTATTTATAGGCACGACAAATTGACGTTACGGCGAGCTCACCGTTTCATCGAACGTCGGACGGAATCGATAAAAAAATAGAAATCGTCGGAAAGTGAGACGAAAGAAATAAAGCAAAAATATCTAATTTGTAATTAATATCAAACACTACATTTAAATTCATATTTTTATTAAAAGAGAAAAGTGTTGTTTATGTTTAAAATAAATTCGCGATTTGTTGTAATGTTTTGAAAAAGAAAAAAAGAAAAATGTGTGTTTAATTTTATAAATTTCAGGGGATGATTCAGGTGTAAGGTGTGAGTGAAATGTGCAGCTGATGTGGTAATTTTTGTATTATGCAGCTTACTAGGTCCAGGTCATTCCCAGCGTTAACCCACCCTAGACTGAGCACGGCCGGCAAAATGCTGCTGCTGATGAATGGCCTGGATATTCTGTTAACGGGTGTTCCGAAAGAGAGGGTTAACTCCAATTGGTTACATCACGTTACAGGTTCTTGTAAAATTAATTACAAAAATTTTATGACGCAATAACATTTTTCGATATTTTGAGTACGTGACTAATGAGTAGACGCACATTAAAAGATATGTGGTGTTGTTTTTCCTTTGAATAAAATAAACTTATAAGTGTATGTGAAACTGATGAACGTTGATATCGTCAGTTAAATAGAGAACAGAGAAATTACCTTTTTGTGTGCGTGCAGCAATTTTGAAATATTATTTTGGTTAATTATGGCGGATTATGAAGAAAAATTACGCAAAATAAGGTTAGCTCAGCTAATCGTCATGTGCGCGAATGAGGAAGTAGATCCGCGAGGTAAAAAAGACGAACTTGTCAAGCGATTAGTTAACAAACACAATTCTGAGTTCGAGCAACTGTTAGAAAAAGCTGCTGTTTCGGGTTTACCGAATGATAATAAGCTCTCTGATAATTCTGTAATACATGAAGATTCGGGTGGTGAGTCTTACGAAACCATTAGTTCACGGGGTTCTTCTCCATCGGACCTTAAGATTCTACGCAAAGAGGTTGAAATTATGAAAATGGAATTGGCCGTTTCGCGATCAGAAAACCAACGATTACGAGCAGGTATACTGAATGTCGAATCAGCTAAGGATTACGAAAACAAACTTACGGAATTTAGTGCAGAGGGAGATAGTATTGAATTTTGGACTTCAAAGTTTGATATTATTTTGAAGAAACATCCCGAAGTTTGGAAAGACCAATTGGCTGGCTCTGCTATTAGCAAATTACGTGGACGTGCTCGACGGTGGTTTGAATCTGACTCAACTAATCTCAATTTAGATTATGATCAACTTATGGCAAGAATGAGAAGCCTATTTCATCGGAGGCCAGCAAAATTACAACTTATGAGGAACTTTGAGAGTCGGAAATGGAAAGTTGGTGAACCGTTTTCTGACTATTATTTCGATAAGATTATTTTATCTCGATCATTGGAAAATTGTGATAATGAGGGAATACCTGATGAATCCTTAGTTAATGATACAAAAATTAAAAACTTCAGCAACCTTCAGCAATTTTTGGATTCCTTTATAGATATTACGCTTAGGAATTCAAATCAGCAACAGCGGCGGCCCGGAACTGCTCCAACATCATCCAAGACACCACCATCAAGGGTTGGTGTGGTACATTGTTTTAATTGTAATACTTTTGGACACGTTAAAGATAAGTGTCCGAAACCAATTCGTGTGCGTGGTTCATGTTACAAATGTGGGAAACTAGACCATGTATATCGCTAAGGTCAGTACTCAGTAATAACCAATGTATTTCATTAAATTTGAATTCCTTATTGGATACAGGTAGTCCAATTAGTTTTATTAAAAGTAAATTTGCAAAAGATTTTGAAATTTTTTATGATTTTGCAAATGATTTTTATGGGGTTAATTCAAATAAATTAGATATTCTGGGATTTGTTTATTTGAATATTAAAGTTGATTTTGAAATTGAAGATTTTCAATGTTATGTAGTTGCTGATGGCACAATGTCTCATGATATTGTTCTAGGGCGAGACATTTTAGAAAGATCTAACATTAAATTGGACATACTACTTGAAATTATGAATATTGGTATTAGTGATAATTTAGATTCAAATTTTTTGAAATATGTATAATGAAATTCAAGTTAATCAAAATTTAAAAAAGGGCATCGTTGATAAGTTTTATGATATTTTCGATAAATTTTATGTTAATGCAATCTCTCCTAATTCACCTGAAATTGATTTTTCTATGAGCATTAAATTAAAAGGCAAAAAACCATTTAATAGTTCGCCGAGACGATTGTCGCTTTACGAAAAAGAAAAATTGCAAGAAATTATTGATGGCAATCTTCGCGTTGGTGTAATTAGAGAAATGGAGGATTCGCCTTACTGTTTTCCAATCGTACTAGTTAAGAAAAAGAATGGAGAAATTAGAATGTGCGTAGATTTTCGCGAACTTAATAAAATTACGATTAAAGATAATTTCCCCATCCGTCTTATTGAAGACCAAATTTTATTGCTTCAAGGGAAAAAATATTTTACGATCTTGGATCTTAAAAGCGGATTTCATCATGTTCGCATGAGTGAAGATTCCATTCCCTACACCTGTTTTACGACACCTTTAGACAATTACGAGTACTTACGCATGCCAATTGGTTTGAAAAATGCGCCTGCTATATTTCAGAGATGTATTGGGAAAATATTTGGAAATCTTGCTAGAATAGATAAAGTTATGCTTTATCTCGATGATACCATGGTCGCAACGACGACCGTTGACGAACATTTAGAGATTCTTAGGCTAGTTTTAGGTTTAGTCTTTAGGAATAAGTTAGAGTTAAGATTAGATAAATGTAAGTTTTTATTTACTGAAATAGATTACCTATACGCTATATTACTAGAGAAGGTATTCTACCGACAAAATCTGGAATTGACGCTGTTATAAATTTTCCGTACCTAACGAACATAACACAAATGCATAGTTTTGTTGGATTATATTCCTATTTCCGGAAATTTATCCAAGACTATCCGATTATTACCAAACCGCTTTATGACAATTTAAAGAAAAATGCGGAATTTAGATTTCAAGAAGAGGAGTTACATGCAGTCGAGCAGCTTAAATCTGCATTAATCAACTCACCAGTTTTAGCTATTTATAATCCTAGAGATCAAACAGCTTCATTCCGATGCGAGTTCGATAGGATATGATGCAGTACTCATGCAAAGGAAAGAAGATGGAAAATTTTCCGATTTTATCAAGGAACTTAATATACAGCATATTAAAATTGCAACTGGTTCGCCAAAGGCCAATGGCCAAGAAGAACGCTTAAATCGTGCTATTGTTCCCATGTTGGATAAACTTTCGGATAATTCTAAAGGAGTTTAATGGGTTAAGTTATTGGATAACCGACAGAGAACCGTTCCGTTGGTACAACACCATCTAAATTACTTTGGGGTGTTAATCAGCGTGGTGTTATTAGCGATAACGTAAGAGAATATTGTTACGACCGCCCTTGGTTGTCGTTGGTTTTTGTGATGTTAAAATATTTGGCAAGAAATCCTGAAATCAAGTAAAATAATCGACGCCTATGTGTAAACGGCTGCATGATATTTTTTTTCCGTTAAAAGAATATAATTTCACCTTAATATACAGTATGATCAAAAAGTACCGGGAATTTGTAATTTAAATGAACCGCTCTCGACCGATTCGGATATTTTTTTTTTTTTAAGTTGGTAGATCCTGTACTGACATCTGTGTGTAACTTGAGTGGGATCAGATGATTAGTGTTTGTTTGTCAGCTGTTCATAATAGACAAGTTTTTGTGTTTTGTCTTTGGGGAGTCTGCTCTATCAAAAACCAGAGCATATGAATGGTATAAAGTGTTTAAAAATGGTCGTGAAGTGGTTGAAGACTTGCTTCGTTCTGGACGCCCTTCCACATCGAATACCGATGAAAATGTTGAAATTGTGAAGAAAACTGTGCTTGAAAATCGTCATGTGAGTATTAGAGAGTTTGCTAGTGATCTTAACATCTCATACGGAACCGTTCAGCACATTGTTGTAGATATTTTGGGCATGCGACGCGTTGCCGCACGGCTTGTGCCGAAAGAGCTGAACTTCATGCAAAAAGGCTATCGAAAAAATGTTGCTGAACAGATGATTTTAGTCGCCCAAAGTGATCCAAACTTCATGAAACGGATAATTACGGGAGACGAGACATGGGTCTATGAATACGACGTACAAACATCCCAACAATCATCTGAATGGCGCCTCGAGAGCGAGCCGAAACCGAAAAAACCGCGCCAAAGTCGATCGAAAATCAAGGTTATGCTAACAGTTTTCTTTGATTACCGAGGTGTTGTCCATTATGAGTTCTTGCCTACGGGTGGAACGGTCAACAAGGAGTATTACCTTGGCGTTTTAAAGCGTTTAAGAGATGCAGTGCGCCGCAAACGGCCGGATTTGTGGGCCGACAACAGTTGGATTTTGCACCACGATAATGCGCCGTCACACAAAGCGCGTATTGTGACAGATTTTTTGACCAAACACAGCGTAAATATCCTTGAGCAGGCACCGTATTCACCCGATATGGCTCCGTGCGACTTTTTTCTCCTCCCTCGACTTAAATTACCACTTCGTGGAAAAAGATTTGAATCTCAGGAAGCCATAAAACGAAATGCGACGAAGGAGCTGAAGGACATCCCAGTTTCGGCCTACCGAAAATGCATGGATGATTGGGTTAAGCGTTGGCACATGTGTGTTGCTTCAGATGGATGTTATTTTACAAATTCCCGGTACTTTTTGATCATACTGTACATACTCTGTTAGTGTATTCTAATTGGTTTTTATGTAACATTTTTGTACTTTCTGTGTTAGAGATATAAATGTGTGTGCAGTTATTGAATTGAATATTTTAACTTCGTGTATATTTGGTTGAATGTATTGTGCGGCTGCGTGGTGATGTTAACGATTTTCTTTTCGATTTTATGCCTCGTGCGTAGTATATGGAAAAAGAACATTCTGGATTTTTTTTTATCTCTTGATGTGAAATGTGAATCAATTTGGGTGTTGGTGTGTGTGACGCCACACGAAATTTAGAGTTCGGTTTGTTTTTTTTTCTTTGTGTTTTTTGATCGGAGTCGTTATACATGTTATTACTTATAAAATACGTGTCGGTTTTTTTTCAGTCTCGTTTAAATTGCAAGAAGAAAAGTCAAGTTTTGGTTTTCTGTTGTACGGTCGATAATATTTTTGTTCTGATCGACCGGCGTTTATATTAAAAAAAAAAATAAATAAAAGTTTGGGTGTTAATATTATATGAGTTCTTGTGAAAAGATATTAATTTTTTTTTTGAACATTGATTGCCGTGTGGCATATTAAGTTAGTGAATAATAATAATAATAATAATTATGCTGTATGTTAATAATAACAATATTGATACGGTGTAGCATATTTAGTTTTGTTTTATATTAAAATAAAATCCATGCCATGGGCATGAAGTTTTTGAGTTATCTTTAATAAAGTTGTAATAAATAAATAAATAAAACCAAAATTAATAATAATAAACTATAATTTTTCTTTGTAACGCGGACCAGAGATAAATTGAGTCCTATTTGTGTTCGGCATAAGTGAAATTCTGTACTGCAAGTGATAATCTGATGAAAAAGAACATCGGCCATTGCGAGTTTCGGTCCGTTAATTCTTGAGATTAGTGATCAGAAATTGAAATATGTATTAAACAAGTATATTTTCTCTGATTTGACGGTTTGGGTTGGTGGATTGTGGTATTTTCGGAATTGAGCAATTTGTTGAAATAAGCGGTGCATAATAACAGTTTATTTGTTGTGGCAGCAGACCTGCCAATCAAGCGGGTCGGGGTTCGAGCTAGAGGGGAATCCTGCATCTTGTTCCTGCGACGGCGCTGTAGTGAGTGGGTCGGACGGGCCTACTTTTATCAGGTAAGGTGTTGCGGTGAAAATAAATAAAAATACCGTTAACACCGTGTGGGTTTTTTTATTTGATTTTTCTTGTAATCCAACCGTGACGATCAGCTTTTTTTTTGTTTTCTTAATATATTGATTAAATAAAAATAACGTTTTTTTTAGATTTCTTGTGGCGTACCAAAGTACAAACAGCTCAAAAATTAATCTTCTATTAAGCTAATCACCTTTTTTTATTATTTCAGAAATTCAAAACAACAGCCAAAAACACTTAGAAAATATTACACTGGCATAACTTGACAGAACTGAGAGGAAAGAGAGGATTAAACTTCATTAAATTTTTTTTAGTGTTTTTTTTTTGCAAAGTACGAATTTGAACGACCCCTAAAATATGGTCAAATCGACCTAAACATTTGCCAAAGATTATTCCCAATAGAAACCAATATTTTGAGCTCCGAGTCCCGTAAAAGATTAGCCATGAAAAAAATGGGTCGCCCTAATGTACATTAATTAATATTATTTTAATCCTTGTTATATTTAGTTATCTAAGTTAATCTAACTGTAATTGAATTTTCATAATAAACGTTGCAAAATTTTTAATTTTTAAGTTTATCGTGTCAACAATATGTAACGACTGAGCGTATGTAGATATGTGGCTGGGTTTTAAATAATAAACAAACAACAAAAATAAAAGAAAATTAAATAATCCAGTGCGTCCAAAGATACGCACTAAGCTATTCGATATTCTCGTGTAAGTAATAATTTTGTGAAATAGTAACCTAATTTAATCGTAAATAATTATTTTTGATTCCAGTTGCTGTAATTTGGATAAACGTATGTTAATTTCTTGCAGTGAGTGGCAGTAATTTCATGAATTTTAACATACAACATTCAAATAATATATCATCAAATAAATATATTCCTGTCGGACGTATAGATTTTAAAAATATTAAATTAATTTAATCAAATCAACTATTTTAAAATGGAAAATATGGCCAATGAAAAACTAATAAGAGCTGTTGAGAAAAGGCCTATATTGTATGACATAACGAAAAAATTATAAAAAAATAATGGTTATCGGAACAAATTATGGAATGAAGTGAGCTTGGAAGTTCAAATTCCAGGTTGGTTTATATATTTTTACATATGTACATATATTAAAATAATTAAATTTTTTTTTTAATTTTTAGTTAATTTATGCCAAAAAACCTGGAAAAGGTTGAGGGAAAGATATACCAAATTAAATAAAAAAATAAAAAGCTGGAGCAGCTAAACCAAATAAATATTTTTATTTAACAAAATTAATGGGATTTCTTCAAACATTTGTCAACGATAATCCAAGGTACGTAAATATACACCGTTTCTGTATTTAATTTATTTAATAATAATGAAAAATGGTTAGGTTTATTTCTAGCAGTTTCATCCCGATAACATCCGACACTGATGAAGACAGCACTACCCAGTTGTACTTTGCGTGAGCAATCGAGAAATTTTGTTTGAGATGGCACGTTAAAAACATGAAACAGAAGTATAAAACAAAACAAATGAAATGTTCGGCTGTTTAAATGTGTTTTTCATGGGAGTAAATTACAATGATCGCATTTTGTTCGCTCTTTTTTTACGAAATATGGGGACATATGATCATCACAGTGAGGTATAAGAGATCATCACCGTGATTGCTCATTGATCGCTCTTGGAGCACTCTGTCGTACAACAGGGTAGTTCCGCCATATCATTAAGAGAGTTTTTTGCCGAAACCGATCCGGATACACTAGACGACGATTTTCAACTAGAATATGAAAATAGAATTAATCGGAGCTACGAATCAACTTCAGAAATTGTTGGTACATCGACAAAAACTGTAGAATTCAACACCAAAAAAACCTCGTTTAGAAAAAAGTAAGTTTATTTTAATATATTGGGCCAATTGAAAAGTCCCCGGTCTGACACACAGATGGCGGTGCTAGTATTAAATCCATACGATTTTTAGTTAGTGTCAACCTTCAAACGATACGTGTCAAAATTTGACAGCAGTCCGACCATTAGTTTGTGAGATATTGCGTTGTGAGTGTAGCTACTTTTGTTATTTGAAAAAGGATGGAAAAAAAAGAATTTCGTGTGCTGATAAAATATTGCTTTTTGAAGGGAAAAAATACAATTGAAACAAAATCTTGGCTTGATGAAGAGTTTCCGGGGTATGCACCAGGAAAATCAACCATCATTGATTGGTATGCTAAGTTTAAACGTAATGAAATGAGCACCGAAGCCGGCGAACGCAGTGGACGCTCAAAAGAGGCTGTCACCGATGAAAACATCAAAAAAGTTCACAAAATAATTTTGAATGCCCGTAAAGTGAAGTTGATCGAGATAGCAGACATTGTGAAGATATCATGTGAACGTGTGCATCATATCATTCACGAATATTTGTACATGAGAAAGCTGTGTGCAAAATGGGTGCCGCGCGAGCTCACAATCGATCAAAAGCAACAACGTGTTAATGATTCTGAGCAGTGTTTGAAGCTGTTCAAGCGCAATAAACCTGCATTTTTGCGTCGATATGTGACAATGGATGAAACATGGCTCCATCATTTCACTCCGGAGTCCAAGCGACAGTCAGCTGAGTGGACTGCACACGATGAACCGAATCCAAAGCGAGGAAAAACACAACAGTCAGATGGCAAGGTTATGGCATCAGTATTCTGGGATGCGCAATGTATAATATTCATTGATTACCTCCAAAAGGGCCAGACCATCAACAGCGATTATAATATAGCGTTATTGGATCGTTTAAAGGATGAAATCGTTAAAAAACGGCCCCATTTGAAGAAGAAAAAAGTGCTGTTTCATCAAGACAATGCACCGTGTCACAAATCAATGAAAACAATGGCAAAATTGCATGAATTGGGCTTCGAATTGCTTCCGCATCCACCGTATTCGCCAGATCTGGCCCCCAGCGACTTTTTCCTGTTCTCAGACCTCAAAAGAATGCTCGTTGGAAAGAAATTTAGCGCCAGTAAGGCCTATTTTGAAGCAAAAGTCAAATCGTACTACAAAAATGGTATCGAAAAGTTGGAAGATCGCTATAATCGCTGTATCGCCCTCGAAGGCAACTATGTTGAATAGTAAAATCGAATTTTGCCAAAAAAATGTGTTTTACCATGGTAGACCGGGGACTTTTCAATTGGCCTGTTATGAGTAACTTCTTGATTTGTTTTATTTTTGGTGTACGTGTAGTAGTTGCAAAAATAAAAAATACCGTTATTTTGTTTTTTTGAAATAGGGTGTATGTTGCGCACAGGATGGTCCCAAAGTTTTGCAAAAATGGTTAAAAATGCCATTTGGAGTAAACTTCAAAACAATATTATGAATTAAATAGTTAATCGATTTTAAATTTTTGTTTGGGGTTTATTAGAGTAAATATCGAAATTAAGAATTCTTATAAAATTTTTATCAAGATTCAATTTCTTCGACTTGAAATATAACGGTAAAATATTATATGACTTATTAAACTAAATACCCCTGATTTTAAAATTTTTTTTTTTTTGCTCAAAATAAAGTTTAACACAAATTCAAACATAGGGCATCCTACCCGCATGGTACACTTTTACATTTTTCTCCTTTTTAATTTTGATAATTTAGTAACGTATGTAAACTAAGAACGGAAATTCGCATGAATTTTGATTTCTGGAGTTTTTTACTTCCCTTCGTCGAAATTTACATTCTAAAAAATAAAGCAAATCTAAAAAAATCAAAGCAAAAAAACAAAGCAAAATGGACGAAAGGGTTAAATGGTTATAAAAATAGAAATGTATGGTTCAATTTATAAATTTATTTTAAAATATAATATTCACTAATGATTGTTGAATTTGAAAATAATGATTTAGTCACAAATTTATGTTTTGCCTTGGGTTTAAAACAGTGATAACCGGCAGTTCCCTTTATGTTATTTTTCTTTTCAAACTACATAAACTAATTTAAATATTGATGGTTCTCCTCTCACAATTCAACTTATGATTTAATTTCTTACCTCTTTGTTTCACATTGTAAACGCAATTCTGAATTTATTTATTCCTAAAACTACCTGTGCAAGGATTTTGTTCAAAAAACGAGACTTGAGAGTTGCAATTTTTATCGGCGTACTAGATGTATGGTCATATTAAAATTAAATCAAACAACAATAATATTTACAGTTGTATATCTAGTACGTACACGAAAATTGCAACTCTCAAGTCGCATTTTTTGAACAAAATCCTTGCACAGATATTAAAAAAAAAAGATTTCCCATTGGAATCAGAAAATTAAGAGGCTACTCCCACGGTTTAGCCTTTTACCAAATTAACGATGACTAAATCATATATTAAATTAAGGCTGTGGGCCAATAGTGTTGGGGCAATTCTCAATTGCAAAAAAAAATAAAATTGTTTGTTGAGCAATTAGAATTGCGTATAAAATTCCCAAGTTATAAATTTATTGGTTTAATAATTGTAACACAATTTTAATACAATAACTCTTTTATGTGTATTTCTCTCGAAAACTTATGACGGAATGGCAAATGAAAAAAAAATAAAAAATAAAAAATTATACATAATAAAGGGTGACGACTAAATTTTCGATTTCGAAGATTATGTTCGAACATATTATCTATTTCAAAATTAACACAGGTGTCGTGTCGATCATAATCTTCGTTACCGATCATCTCGTCTAAAAATTGAACTAAAATTAAACATAAGAATTCATCTACATTTGACATTTTGTTTACGTATGGAAATTCAAGGTTTTGTTTACAAAGTTTGAAGAGTTTAAAAGATAAGTCAATTTACTATTATTTACTTATTACTAAATTAACAATTAATTTTGATTTTCCTTTTTAGATACAACAAATTATTACATACAGGATTTTTGAATTCAATATAAGGGAAGTAAGTTAAATTACAGGGTAATCGTTAATTAATATAAATTTTTTTTTTCTTTCAGATGACGGGATCAAACAAATAGTAAATAAAATAAATTCATTTACCTGCCTCAAAAGGAGGGTAAATTCAATAAAAACGGCAAATATTTGTGTGTAGATTATGTATTTTTGTTTTTTTTACACGAAATGAGGACTATTTATCACAAGATTTCTGTCTTACACTATTTAAGTAGTATTGTAGTTATAATGCAAAACATTCTATAATCGTGTATCGTTGAAGTGACAGTGGATAATAAAAAAAAAAAATATTGTTTGTGAATGCCTGACCAAATTGTTTCTGAAATTCTGTTCAACTTTTGACTTAGAGAAGTACGTTAATAATAATTTAAATAATTTAAGGTGACCGTGAACAGCAAAAACATATTGTTTGTGAATATCTGACAAATTTAAATTACTACACAAGTAGTACTGTGTTTATAATGCAAAACATGCTATAACTGTGTATCATTGAAGTGACAGTGAATAATCAAATTAAAAATATTGTTTGTAAAAATCTGAAATAAAATATCTTGAAATTTTATCTTTGAAATAATAGTTTTGATAATTTAAAGTGAGTGAATAATAAAAAAATATTACAAGTGGTGTTATTTAGTGTGGTAATAATTCGTGATAATGTCTTTATTATATAATTGCTGTAAACCATTTTTTGGTGCAAAGTACAGTGATAAGTTGAGAATTCTTAATGACTTCGCTAAAGAAAGACTTGTGTATTTGAATCCAGCTCGAGAATTAAGCACTTTATCAAAATTGTATATTTGTAACAAATGTTACTTAAAGCTAAGAAAAATAAAATTGGATACAACCGACACTGCAGTTGGAAACGAAGAAACAATCGAAAATCCGATTGCTGAAGGCAGCAGCTCAGCAGATTCTTATTTAGTAGATTCAGATTTAATGAAAGTACAACGGCTTGAATTAATTGAAAGTATCAACGAACATGTGCAACCTCATGTGATAAAGCAGTTCCCACCGGTAAAAAGAAAATTATCTGAGAAGACCTGGTCCTCAAACGAAAGTCAAATGAACTTTTGACAGCAATTCAAAAAACGTTAGATTGCGACGAGGAACCAACGTGCTCCGAAAAGGAAAAGAAGATTTTGTATTATGAAGAGATTATGAAAAACATCAAATACCAGTTTGATGAAGGGGATTATGAAGACAAGAAGAAATTATTAATATTACTACCAAAGCAAATGAAACATCAGGAAATTCAACATTATTTTAAAGAAAGTTGTACTCGTTATTTAATTGATCACTGCAAGAAACTTCAAGGACAAAAATATACGTTTTCTTCAATAACTAAAAGCAGTATCCTTAAAAATAAGATTCAGACGCAACACAGAGCTTAATAGAAAGTTTTCAGAGGCAAGCTGTTCTTCAAAAAAATCAAAAGAGGATATTACTGTGTTCTCTAAGTGAGGCCTATATCGAATTCAAAACTCGTTACCCTGGAGAGAAAATAGGATTTACAAAGTTTACAGAATTACGCCCAAACCACTGTATAAAATTGGGAGGCGGTCACCATAATGTTTGTGTTTGTCTTATGCACCAAAACATGAAGCTGATGATCGAAAGCACTATAAATGCAGTTAACTCCCGAGACAATATTCAATTCCCGTTTAAAGATTTAAAGGATTTATTTCATTTGTTATGTGTGTTAGTGATGTAAATGGTAATATTCTCATGGGTAATATTACCGGTAAAATAGGTAATTTGGGTAATATTACCCAAAGTGTTGTTACCGTGGTAATATCGGTAACATAAATTAAAAACATCCTTTCGAAGCAACTCAACTAATCTAATTGCAATAAGAGTTGTAACACCACTGGATTATACTTCTTTATGTACAATATTAATCTACTACACCATCTTTTACTTGGCTGTATACATAGTATAGTAATCTACTATACGTTGCAGACGGATGCTTGGTCGAACATCCGCAGGGACTCCATAACAAATTATGTCATCAGTACACCCAAGCCCGTTTTCCACAAATCTACCTACACTAAGGAGAATCGTCATACGGCTAAGATTCTTTTCGAGGAAATTGAAGCGGTGTTGAAAGACGTTGTGGTTTATAAATTGATTGGGATTATTACTGACAGTGGAGCGAATATAAAAGCGGCCCGAAAAATGGTTAACAAAAATTATTTTCATATTACTGAGTGCGCCATGGACTCAACCTACTCATTGTTGATATCTTCAAGATTCACTCTACCAACAGATTGAAATCTTCAGTCATACGGATGGTTTTTTTCGGAAATAAAAAAAATATGTGAGTTTTTATTTCCGAAACCATCCGTATGAATGAAGATGCTATCTTCGAGCGCACACAAGCGACCGCAAATCACAGTATATTGCACTTAAGCTGCCTGTACAAATGCGATGGTACTCTTTTGTAATCTCTCTCTCAAGTTTGATTGAAACAAGATATGCCCTGATGTCCTGAAAAGTGCAGTCAGTTATGAAGGCACCTACGATATCTTCCATCCTAAGCGAAACGTTTTGGAAAAATGTCGAAATTTGTTCATTGTTTGCTTTCTTCGATTGCTAAATGGACATTATTTTTTGAAAACGACAAGAGAGCAGTTTTGTCCAAAGTCGTGGACTGTTTCTTTAATATAAAACCATCTTTTGAACAAACTAAATGCGTCAATCACGAAGAACTATAAGCATTCTTGCTTCACGGGCCATTAAATGCTTGCAACTGCCTCATTATGTGGCAAATTTGCTTGAGCGAGGTAGTCGAGGAAATAATCTTTCGGAATCACAAAAACTTGAAGCAACTGAGTTTATTTTTAATATCGCAGAATTCCACCCAAAATATAATGAAGGCACCAAAATAATTGAGTCGTTGGCACATTACAATGTTCGAAGTGAAATTTTTGCACGACCGTTTGTAGCTGCAAGTGAGCAGCTTTCTGGTGATATTTGGTGGGCCGGAGTATATTCTACAACACCTTTAAGTGCATTGGCGGTTGATATATTGAACATGACCGCATCAAACGGTAAAGGACGTTTAGTACCTACGATTTTATTCACAGCCAAAAACGCAATCGATTCACTGTAGAGCGTGCGGGAAAACTAACATATATTTTGCACAAATTCAACCTATTAAAATTGGATACCGGGACTTTGGATAATCAAGCTGAAGCTTTTCCTGTGGAATCAAATACCGATCAGTTAGCAATTGATGAAGCTGTATATTCGTTTGAAGAAGAGAAGGTTAACCTAAAGAGGAAACTATGAATACTTCGATTATGGATGAGGTCGATGATGAGGATGATAAGCGCGTCGGCGGCGATGACTTACATAATGGTTTAACTGATTGCTAAAATGCTAATTCATAATTATAGAAAATGCCTTATTTACTGATTAATGTTTTACACTGAAATACAATATTCCTTATTTTTATTTTTGAACTGAAATATTTAAATACATATGTTTAAATGCAGATCTGATCAAGCAAATGTCCCTCTTTTGTCCATATGTCAAAATTTTAAAACTCTTTCTTGGTAGAAAAGGGAATCAAAATATATAATAAAAATCGTGTTACCTATTTTACCCATGTTACCGGTAATATTACCGGTAATGTTACCAAATTAAAAAATATCGGTAATTTTACATCACTATGTGTGGTAATGAACAAATGCAGGAATGTGCTATAAAAATGTGTAAAGTTTGCTGTAATAATTTGGCAGAACTTGAAGATTTGATGTGCAAATACTTCAATAACAGTCAGGTGTCAAACATTAAGTATAAACAATGGATTCCCACTAATATATGCAGTTTGGAGACATTAGCAGAAGGGATGAAGAAGTTGAAAGATAAATTTATTGATAATTTAAAAAAGTTAATACCTTTATCATTTTATATCGAAAGAGCAATCCAAATTTCTCAAACATAAAAAAGAATCTCTACAAGACGATGAACTGCTTGTACAATGTGATTTCGCGGAAAATTATACTTTTATCGTACAAGATTCAGTGCAAGGTTATCACTGGAGTAATGCACAAGCCGCCATTCATCCGTTCGTTGTTTATTATAAGGATCCTGAGAGCACTGCAGTGAAATATAAAACATTCATTATTATTTAAAATTGTATGGAACACGATAGCATTGCGGGGCTACACGAATTAAAAAAGGCTGAATTAAAAATGGTATTTTTCTGAATTAAAAATGGGCCTTTTTTTATTCATTTTGAAAATGAATTAAAAATGTGTTTAAAAATGAAGTTTAAAAAATGAATTTAAAATGGGCCTTTCTTAATTCATTTTGAAAATGAATCAAAAATGTGTCGAAACTGAAATAAAATGGGCCTTTTTTAATTCAGTTTGAAAATGAATTAAAAATGCGTTAAAAAATGAAATAAAATATGCATTTTTTATTTCATTTTGAAAAGGAATTAAGAAAAAATGAATTAAAAATGTGTTTAGAAAATAAAAGATAAAACAATTACAGCTATGTTATTAATAGTTATTAGATTCAATAGATAATGTATTCTCTGATAATGAGAACAATAGTGATAATAATATATTATCAGATAAGGAAAATTTTCACGAATTATTGAATGATAGCAGCGAAAATTGTCTTTTTGAATGGGTAGAAAAATATGAAATATTAAACGATCAAATGGATCGAAATGGATAGAATTAACACAGTGTATAGAAGAAGTTGAGTTCAATAAATTTTATTTTTATGTATTTTCATTAATGAAAGCAATAATTACAAACATTTAAATAAAATTGGAAATATTTTATTTTATAAATTTTAATTTAAAATTATTAAAATTTCAAAAAGTTACACAAAAATTTATTTTGGTATTTTCATTAATGAAAATAAAATATTCACCCCTATTATGATTGTCGAGTGTCGATCGAATCGACAATAATAATAGGGCTGAATTCTGAATATATGTAACTATCATTATAATTTTGTATTTTTATTAATGAAAATAAAATAGTATATAGCCTTTAATTATTTATACTATTTTATTTTCATTAAATACCAAAAAAAATGTTTGTGTAACTTTTTGAAATTTTACAAATTTTAAATTAAAATTCAAAATAAAATATTACTGCTAATTTTATTTAAATTTTTGTAATTATTGTTTCATTAATGAAAATATATAAAAATAAAATTTATTAACCTGTATTCATGTACTGTACTTAAAAATGTTTTCATGACAAATAATATTTATTTTAACCCTCTCAAACGCCTTGTACAATAATATTGTACTATCAACTTTCATCGCTTCAGCCAACCGTAATTTTTAATTTTTGTCTCATTTCTCTTGTGCGATCGTTCTCTTATATATTTATGTTCACACTACAGTTTTATGAGCAATGCCATATCATAGCAGTGCATAATTGTGCTACGTATTTTATTTTTGGAAGAAAGTCAATTTTAAATGGCGTTTGAAAGGGTTAACATTTTTCAAAAATGGAATAAAACAAAAGAAAAATGAAAAAAATATTTAGCAATAAAAAACAAAATTAATTGTTATTATAAATCACTTGGTTTACTGTGGGAAAATTACTTGGATTACTGTTAGAATATAGTAGAAAATTTTGATTTTTACAAATACACTGAACCTAAGCATTTTTAATACATTTTGAAAATTATTTAAAAATGTGTTCAAAATTGAATTTAAAATGGGCCTTTTTTTATTCAGTTTGAAAATGAATTAAAAATGTGTTGAAAAATGAATTTAAAATGGACCTTTTTTTATTCAGTTTGAAAATAAATTAAAAATGAATTTAAAATGGGCCTTTTTTTATTCAGTTTGAAAATGAATTAAAAATGTGTTAAAAAATGAATTTAAAATGGGACTTTTTTTATTCAGTTTGAAAATGAATTAAAAATGTGTTGAAAAATGAATTTAAAATGGACCTTTTTTTATTCAGTTTGAAAATGAATTAAAAATGTGTTGAAAAATGAATTTAAAATGGGCCTTTTTTTATTCATTTTGAAAATGAATTAAAAAATAATGAAATAAAATTGTCTTTTTTTTGTTAAAGTTCCATTTTTAATTCATTTTTTCAATTTTCGATTTTTTGTCTAAAACAACATTTTTAATACAGATTTTATTTATTCAAAATGAATTAAAAATGGTTCCAATTCTTCATACTAAAATCACCATTTTTAATTCAGTTTTGATGTACATTTTTAATTCAGCCTTTTTTAATTCGTGTAGCCGCATTGCGGTACATCTATTCAAAACTAAAATGATTGAATTTTTAAAAAAAGAAATAATGTTGAACATCAAAAAGATTTTCTATATGTCAGACGGAGCTAGAACACAATATAAAAATAGAAATAATTTAATTAATCTAAGTCATCATGATGAAGATTTTAACATCTCAGCTGAGTGGCATTTTCACGCTATCAGTCATGGAAAAGGGCCATGGGATGGTGTTGGCGGAACATTCAAAAGAGATGCCTATCGCTACAGTTTAACAAAGGGGTCAATTCAAACACCGCAACAACTATACGAATGGGCTAAATCATGGGAATCGACAATGCACTTTGAATATACCACGAGAGAAGAGTATGATGAAGTCAAATTACTAACGGTTATCACTGTTTTATACCTAAGGCAAAAAATAAATTTGTAACTAAATCATTTTCAAATTCAAAAATCGTTAATGAACATTATATTTTAAAATAAATTTATAAATTGAATCATACATTTGTAGTTTTATAACCGTTTAACCGTTTCGTCCATTTTGCTTTGTTTTTTTTAGATGGTCGTAAATTTCGACGAAGGGAAATAAAAAACTCCAGAAATCAAGATTCATGCGAATTTCGGTTCTTTTGCGAGATGGATTCCAGGTCCTGGGTGCATGCTGAGTTTTAACAAGCATGGGAAGCGATTGTTGATGTGAGGTTCAAAATTCCCACTTCCCCCAAGTGATTGCAGCATCCGGCTTTGACAACCATTTCGCTACAAACATTTCATCACGAATTGAAACTTGCTGAACCAATACCTATGTAAGTAATGAAGTTGGTAATATCGATTATTTGATGGTGAGTACATTTTATTGATAAAACATGTTCATAAATAAAAAATCTCAACAAAAAAAATAAAATAATTGGCGAAGCCAATGAAGTGTTAAATATACACGGTACTCCACTTGAATGGAAAGCTATTCGAGACAATCTAACACCACATTACGCGGATAAGTTTAATGAAATAAGTTTAATAAAGGATCTACACAACATTAATCAAGGTAGTAAAGTATTTCTCTGAAATAACAGATAAACAAAGTACTACATATTATAAGTCATATAAAATTAAATGAAACAAATAATATAGTTATTAGAGCGAAAGAAGATCTGTATGGAGAAATGTACAACGCATTCCTTTCAGATACATAATTTTAATAATAATGATCACAGTTTGAGATTCAACTCGAACAAGTTCATCATCTCTGTGATGAACATCTACTACTTTTGCTGTTGGTTAGAATAATAAAGGTGTATTTTCACTGGTTATGTAAATAATATCACATACATATTTGCTAATTTTCGAACTTCTTGTACCACTTGTTTTAAATAGTTATGGGCCACGCCATTGCGCACTGCTCCACAAGGTATAAAACCTTTGTATCCGGTATTGCATATCGAAGCCTAATAGTTATAATATAATATTACACTAACCCAAACCAATAAAAAAACAATGTATTTCATTAAGATTTAGGAAATACGATACTAACCAATATATTCTGCTTACATCGCATATTATCAAATAAAAAAATATAGTAAAGTTGCTAACCCATATTATATTTGATAATCAAAATTTGTTTACATTTTACGCTGTTTTAGTATATAAACCATGCTAAATACAAAAACAACAGCATTTGCTAAATATTAATTGAATAAAAAGCATTAAAACCCTACATAATAAAAACAAATGTGTTATAAAAATCTCGCGGCCACGACTTATAACAATACGAGAAACCCATAACTGGCGCAGCCGATGTAGTAACTGTATATTAGTACAGGAAGTATTTTAAAAAAACATTCAAATAATAATTATTGTGATTAATAAAAAGTTTAAAGTAGCAACCAAAGTTAAATTAAAATAAGTTGCGAAATAAAAACTCAAGTGACAATGAATAAAGTGACAGTGAAATCCATATTTTCAAAACGAAGACAACATCAATCGACATGAAGATCATGACAGTAGCTGCCTTAATAATCATATGGTAAGCGTAGAAAATTTAATTAAATCCCTTCTTACTACCAAACAAATTGCTCACCTTAGTTAAGAATAATTTGAAATTTTAAAAATAAAAAATATTTATAAAAATTAAAATTAAGAATTAAATGAAGTGAAAGTGTTAATAAATCAATAAATTGCATAATCCTTGTATTAGCCCGGTTAGATCCTCAGTTTACCAGTGGTGGTAAATTGAGGATCTAATAAAAATTGAAATAAGAAATTCGTCATCGACAAAGACGATTCTTTAGATTTCTTTCGAAGTTACGGACTGATTAGTCGTCCTAGACAGTTATTTAGACATAACGATCGACACGGAAGAAAATTAGAATTACAATTAAAACAAATGAATAAACTATTCACTTCCCGACGTGATTAAAGATCTACCCGAATTTCCGCGGCGACAAAGATACTCTTCACAAGTTCATTTCAAATGTAGATGAAATAATAATACTTTGTCAATAATTGTTAACAGAAGATCAAGAAGTTCCAACGGCATTCTATCAGGAACAAAATCAAAGGTCAAGCAAATAAAGAAATATTTAGTTACATACAATTAAAAAAAGATTTAATAACCAATTACAGTGATAAAAGAAGCGACAAATCACTAATTTAATTAGAGATTTACATACAACCCTACAAGGACTAAATTCGACAGAATAATATTACATGAACGTCCTAAAAATTCGAACTGCTTTAATAAATCAAGTTAGACTAAAACATAAAGATGTAAAGGTAAAAGAATATCTTTATAAAGAAATGTGTTTATCACAATTTATCGCGAATCTTCGTGAACCATTGGGTTCAACTATAATATCTAGAGATCTTAAAACACTACCAGAAGCTTTCGAATTATGCACAAATGAAGAAAACATGTATTACCAGAAACATAGATTATCCCAAGACTACAGCATACAAATTTTTCAAAATTTACATACAAATATTTTAAATGCTATTTTTAATTTCAATATTACTTTGAATTATTTAGTTGCATTAGTTGCAAATACTTTGTTCGGAACTATATGTCGGGAGACAAGGGGCCTTTCTTCGTAATCATTGAAAAAAAATGTATTGAAGACGGCATTGTGATTTCAGCAAAATTAAACGCTTTAAATTACGGAAAAATTCTTCAAATAAAACAATTCGGAAAAAATAGAATCAAAGTCCAAACCAGAGAGATGGACACGGCTAACAAAATACTTAAAAGTACAGACTTGGAGAGATTACATCTTTTCTCTTCATATGTCCCGACTTTTATGCTAGAATCTATTGGATATACATATTAATAAAATACCTATCAGTTTTGACGAAGAAACAATAAGAAATAATATAACGGTAAACACTAAAATTTCGAAAGTAGAGAATCTACAGATGGAACAATTCAGAGAAGAAAGCTAAACCAACTTCTAAATTAAAAATCACTTTTAGAACAACTTCATTATAAGAAAATATTTTAATTTTCGAGGTTAAGGGAAAGTCACCTACTTTATCCCCAGACCTATAATTTGCAAAAAATGCTTACTATATGGACATACGAAAAAATATTGCAGAGGAAAAGAAAAATGTAAAAATTGTTCATCTACGAATTCAGATCATCTTAAAAACAAATGTGAAAACAATACTTGTTACTATGTGGTGAAAATCATGTAACTAATAGCTTCATATGCGAGGAATATAAATATCAAAAAAACATCAAATATATCATGGTCACTAAAAAAATGAGCTATGGTGAAGCTAACCAACTAATTAAGCCTCGTACGAAAAAAGATTTCAACATTAATGATCAGGTAGCAATCGGCGTAGCAACTTTAGTTGGAGAAGTCATGTACAGGACCATTAATACAAACACCAGCCAATAACATTTATCGTAATCTAGGAATCCCTTCCCAACATATAGACCAATCGTGGGCGGGAATTGTCACAGCTTTATTAGTTTAGATAAAAACATCTCGAAACAAGTCATGATGAGGGTAACGACTTTATAAACAGACCCAGCGTATTTCCGGTCAAAATCTATTTAGTATGCATGGTCCGGTCAAAATTGATTTAGTATTCGCTAGATATTAAGTATTGACCCTTTGCCGTAGCTCAATAGGATAGAGCATCTCATTTCGAAGAGAAGGATTCGGGTTCGTGTCTCGATGGCAACGCCGTACAACAACAAAAAAAAGGGGGCGAGTTAGAAGAGTCAGCAGAGACGCAACAACAACAACGTTAAGCAACACTAGCTACAGTTATAGTACAAATTTAATTGTTACGACCAATCACTACAACCACACCAGCAAGCAGAAGAACAACAACCGATCCAGCCCCTTCTCAGAAATAGAGGTAGACGAAGAGGAAATTATCGATGCCGTAGAGACCAACGAGCCCAAACTGGACGAGCAATAACAAACGAGATCGCAGATAGAGTAAATGCTAACAATTTATGTTGAATCACAGGTGCCATATAAAATAACTATGTATTACAAGACCCTGAAGACATCATACCAGAAAATTATGACCTAGCGAATCTAGTTGAGGATATTGATATAGTGAAAGGGTTTTATGCTCGTATAACGAAGAAAATCCCCAAGTTATGAGGATCCGTTACATATACATCAGACGGCTCACCAGCGCGGTTAATAGGTACTAACCTAAATCCAAATACAATGCGCATATATGTACACACGTAGACGAGCGTTAGACGATGACGAGTTCGACTTTACAATCCAGGGTGATAACATAGATTTTTACGTCACCTTCGCATTAACTATTAATTGACATTGGTATTGATGGGCTACAAGTATTCAAATCTTCCCATCGTTCAGGCTTTGAAAACCCCCACTCAGTTAATAATTTTTTAAAGCCATTCGTGCACGGAGATTCTTATTCAAAATGGCATTAAAATAGCTCAGATGGAAACAGTTAGGAAATTTAATATAAGTCTGTTTGTTTGTGGTAGCGCACAGCAAGAGCATTTATAACCGCTACGCAATACCACTCCGGGAAAAACAGATGTCCAAAATGTTGTCAAATAGGAAAATATTCTAACAGAAGAGTTACTTTTGAAACTGATATTAGAGAGGCACGAACTGATATATCATATAGCGTTAGAAAAGACCAGCATTATCATCATCGTAATTTGTCTGCATATTGGAAAAGATTCATATTGGTATGGTTGGGGCTCATTTCAAAAAATAAAATACCAGGCATTAAAGTAAATCTTAACACAATCAACGCAAGATTAAAATTGTGTTCTCCATTTACTCCATCCTTGAGGATTTAGCTGTGTAGAAAGCAACCGAATTCAGACAGTTTCTACTATATACCGGCGTCATATACTTTTAAAAATACAGTCAGCGATCAGATATATGATCATTTTTTATTATTACATTGCAAGAAAGTAAGCTTCAACATTTATTCATTGTCTCCTACATTTGCCCATGTGTGTAAAGCAGTTTGGACTATTAGACTCATTTTCCGCCTACAAATATAAAAATTATATGCAATTTTTAAAAAGAATTTTTAAAAAACCAGTTAAAATATTACAATAAACATACAAGCGAATAGAAGACATAAAAGGGTCAAATATAAATTCAAAACTCACAAAATTTGATAAGTTTCACATTACTAATGAAACTGAAGAAAATTGTTATTGCCTTACATCCAATAGGACAATCGTTAAAGTTACGGTTGCAGGAGGAAAAACTGTGATTGGGCATATTTTCGAAAACAGTTCTCACTACTTTAATGAACCTGTAAATTCTTTAACATCTCTTGGAATTCTACTAGGCCATAAAAGATATATGTATACATAAATATTTTTATGTACCAATATGAAAGATACGTTCTTATACCAATATTGCACCATTCGTTTATTAAATTTTCTCATTAAAAAAATCCAGTATTTTTTCTCCAGAATTTCTACTAAAGCACAAGTCAAGTTCTACTACAACAACAATTTGAAAATGGCCGGTAAAATCAAAAAAG
This sequence comes from Tipula helvola, assembly GCA_963556165.1. NCBI lineage: Eukaryota > Metazoa > Arthropoda > Insecta > Diptera > Tipulidae > Tipula > Tipula helvola. The sequence goes on from OY744482.1 coordinate 270,258,762, forward strand.
ATACACATTTATATCAATTATAGATTTATTACATACATACATACATAATTGCCTTAATTTATTTCAACAAATATTCCTTTGTCTCCTATTGTCGACAATTATAAACATCCAACAGTGAAAATGTTTCCCAAGGATTCATTATATCAACTCAAACTTTATTATTTTTGCCGGTATACAGAATGTATGGACGTCTCGTTCTCTCTTGACATTTACATGTCAATCATACAAGTGTCAAAACATTCCGTGGCCGCTACGTTTTACTTATTTTGGGAATATTACAGGAAACTAAATGGTTTGTAGCAACTCACTTACTATTCATATTCATGCATTCACAAAAATACTCATCACTCGTTCATCGCCAGTGATATAGAATTGCGCTTAGAGATGACAAATATGTTTCAAAATTGATAAGACGCTTTAATTCAAAAGTATAAAAAAATGAATGCATTAACTTCATAGTAATCTTTTGTTTTATTTTGACATTGGTAGTTGTCAAAAATTAAAAATAGAAGAAATAATTATTGAGTTTATCAAAGATCATGAATTTATATACAATAAAAGACATCGTAATTATAAAAATATATATTTAAGGGACAAAAACTTTAAGGAACTGCCCAAAAATTAAAAATACCAAGTATGTATGTAAATGGAGGAATTTAAGACACAAATTCCTAAAGAAGTTAAAAACACGAAAATTAGTGTCTCGGGCGATAAAGCGTCCTTGATGTGGATACGTCACATGAAAGGTAACGTACACAAATTATTTATTAACACAATAACCTATTACTCAATTTTTTTATAGAACAACTGTCAATTACAATTAGAACTCCGATGAATACTCAGAAAGAAATTCCAACGAATTTCCATAGTAATGGAACAGTATATAGTGAGTTTAAAAAAAAAATCTGAGAGTGAAGGAGAAGAATTTCCCGAATTAGTGGTGAATAATAAAAGGAAAATACGTAAAGTTAATAGTATCAAAAAAGATAAAATACCCTCAATAGTAGCATATAATTTATATATGAAGCAAATAATTGAACAATTAAATACTATAATTGGGAAAGTAAAATACAACATAAAAAAAATTAAACCGTAATATCACCCATATATTGACAATGAACGTGGAAGATTTTATCAAAGCCATGGAAATGATTAAGAATGGTAATAAAAACTATTACACGTACACGCCACCAACATTGAAGTAGCACACAATTCCACTAAAAGGTATCAATAGCAGCTTTAACGCGGAGGATGTTCGTGGAGCTTTTGAGTATCATAAGATAAGTCAGCATATTGTTAAAGTGACAAAGTTTACAACGAGACAATCTATTATAGCCAATTATGACTTAGGTACTTGGCTCCTTCAGTTGGCACCGTTGGTCGATATTACAATCTTTTTAAATATTAAGTATATGTTAAACCAAGAAGTCACATTTGAAAAATTAATTAAGAAGGAAACTATCCAATGTAAGAATTGTCAGCGATATGGCCATGCGGCGTCCAATTGTGGAATGAGATATAGATGCGTTAAATGTAATTAGTACAGATAACAAGACAAAGAAGGAGGCACAGGGGTACTGATGAAGGAGGGATTGGCTTATACGGTGATACCGGCTCTTACAGGTATCCCTGCCATTGAGACAACTATCGTTAAAATTACATCCCGTGCTAGTGAGATAATAATTGTCTCCGCATACTTCACCCCAAACACAGAATTTTTGTCACTAAACACTCAAGATTTTACTGAGCATTTATAATGTTAACTGTTCTTAGTCAAGCGGGATCATGCACAAGTGAATAGTTGTCCAGAAAAATTTAAAACTCCAAAAATGCAGCTCCAGGTCCTGCTGTTAAAATTCAGCTAAAAATGACTGATAACACAGTTCGTGATGCATATCAACCCCTTCAATATTGGATTAATAAATCAATGAGAGATCCATCATTGATAGTAAACAAATATCATCCACTTTACGAAAATTATGAAAACATGACGTTAGTGCCATTTTTCTTGACCGCAAAGAACAAGGGATTAACTGCTGCGTTAAGTGTATATCGTGCCATAAAACTGTTTCCCTCATTTATCTGGCAAGGGATTTGTGATCGCAATCCACAGATAATTGAAGAGTTTGATTCTTTTCACAAGTCAGTCAATGACCTTGAAATGAATCCGTATCTCAGTTATCGTTTACCGAGTAAAATAAAGTTTTCTTAGTTTCGAAGAAAGTGAGGATTTTAAACAAGGATTAGCAGCACACGCACTGGTATAATTTCTTTGTATTGTAAACATAAAATTTGAACTTCCAGCAGCATATTTTTTATAACTTCACTAGACACAAGTGACAGAGCACACTACATCATTTTTAATTCTCTTTTACAGGAAGAATACGATTAAATCAAAAATTATAAATCTAACATTTGACTGGAGTAAATTAAACATTTTAAATCTAACATTTGACAGTTTTACAACAAACATAATCAAAATTTTAATTCTGGTAAAATTACTTGGAGCAAAATTACCAAAAAACCTTATTTATGTGGCTCCACCCAGAGGAACAGGAAGACAATTGTCAATACTAATCTTGAACGGTTATCTTTTTAATTTTTGAAATAAAAAAGCTCCAGCTTTTCATAGACAAACTAATTTAACTTTTATTAATTTAAGACATCTTTGTTATACATTTCGGCTTGTTGGCCACCATCAGCAGATAACTTTCGTATAATAAAATTAATTAGGAAACATTTCGAATCAAAAGGCCCTTTTTTTATGAAGTTGAAAAAATTGAATGGGCTTTTATTAGCTAAATAATCTGCAGTTAGAAAAAAGCCTTGGCACTTGCTCCCGGAATAACTTCTACATACATAAATAATTTTATGAGTTAAGTATGCAGCCCAAGTGTTTAGTCTCAGAGTAGCGAATGTCCACAACATTTACAGGCAAAAGATGAAACATTTAAAAATTGCTCTGCTACAGCTGAATTTGTAAAATTATTGAAGGGTTGCTTCGACATTTTTAATAGTAACGATCTCTTAGCAACTCTTAATCAATAAATCTATTAGGACCCAGGATACTGAAAATGTTGCGTTGCCTGAAATATTAATAATATCATCCAGGCGAAGTAACACAGATTTAAATTTAGAACCAAACGAAATTGATATGGTTCTAGATTTAGTAAACAAAGACGTGGGTCAGGCAAAACAACTTCCTAAATACATATATAGGAAGTAAGGAGTGTTTGCAGGTTTTAGAAGAAAACGAACAACTTAAAACTAATTTAAAGTTATTTAATATAAAAAATTTTAATTGTTTTAATTGTTCAGATATAGGTCATGTCTTGCAAGACTGTCCTGCTCCGCTCCCGGGTTCCTTTTGATTTCGCTGTGGTCTCAGAGACACCATCACTCCGAGATGTGGTCGTTGTGCGGGAAACCAGATCAGTGGTTCATGGAGATCGGGGATCCATGGGCCACAGACCACGTCAGCTCCACCCGTTTCCAAGAGAGATGCAGTCAGTAATACCGACCCAGAACTTCAGCGGAGATCGCTTCCAGGTGAAAGGAATTCGATGAACTAGTGAAAGTTCTCGTCGAATCTGTTGATTCCGAAATCTCTTCTGGATCTGGTTCATCTGGTTCCGACCTAATGGTATCGGACTCCAGCTTGCCTGTATCTATATCCGAATGTCGAGTAAATTCATTTTCAAAATTGAAGAACCCTATTCTTTCATCTTTTCCATCTCGTAATAGTTCAATCTTGTCTAACCCAGTCAATGTTATCATCAACACTTTCAAGAAATTCAGCCCAACTCGGTTACTTCGTTCCAAAAAATATTGGGAGCAACGTCGGAATATGAGATCCTTCGTTATCTCTTCAGTACTCGGTTCTGAGATAAGTGATAAACGGTCTTATTCCGATATTCTTGTCAATGATGTTCCTTACCCGAGGTCTTTTAGACAGTTAAGCGAGTGTGAGTGTTTTGGGTTGGGGTTCTGAGAAGTTATTGGCGGACAACAATCTTCAAATTCCTAAGCTCTATACTATAGTTAATAAATTTCCGTCAAGTACTAAGATAGGTCTTGAACGAACCATATTATTATCACATGTGATTGATGTTGGTGAATTTAAGCCTGTCAAGCAACGGTTTTATTCTGTTTCCTCTGCTAAACAAAAATTAATGTATGATGAGCTAGATCGTATGTTGTCTCTGGACGTCATCGAAGAGAGTCACAGTTCTTGGTGTTCTCCTGTCACGATGGTGCAGAAGGCTAATGGCCGCTTCCCCTTATAAACGGAAAGTTGGATCGATTGGATCAAACTCAGTATATTTTTACCATAGATATAAAAGATGCCTTTTGGCAGATCCCTCTCGACCCACAGGCCCGATATAAGACTGCGTTTACTGTCCCCGGTCGTCCCTTGTATCACTTCAAGGTCATGCCCTTTGGGTTGTGTAATGCTCCCCAAACACTATGTCGCCTTATGCATCGCGTGATTCCGTATCAATTGCACGACAAAGTCTTTGTTTACTTAGATGACCTGTTAGTTACTTCATCCACTTTTGTTGAACATCTTGAACTTCTGGAATTGGTTGCTTCATTGCTGGTAATGGCTGGATTACCGATAAATTTGGAAAAGAGTCAGTTTGTCCTAAAAGAGGTTAAATATTTGGGTTATTTAGTGGGTGATGGTTGCCTTCGCACCAACCCGGGAAAATGTAAGACTATTAGGCCCGATTGTATGAACGCGGATTTATCGTCGTTTGCATTGTATGAACAAGAAAATAAATTCATGGATAGAGTTATATCCTCTGTTTCTATCTTCTCTTTTCGGTGGATAGAACAGAGCATACAAAATGTTGTTGTTGTTTTTTTTATTGACATTTTAAAATGCTCACATTTTGTTATCGTGTTATAGTGACGATAATATTGATTAATTAATAATTATACTTAAGAGATAAGATGGAGTCAAATAATAATCCACCGATTAAACGTATGAAAAAGGAAAAATATGAAAATGTATTTTCAATTACATAAACGTCAAAGAAAAAAGTATTACCATTCAAATAAAAAATGCTCTAAAACTGCAATAAAAGAGAGGATAGAAAAATATTTTTAATGTTCATACAATAGGAAAAAAATAAAATTCTCGGATAAAGATATATCTGTACTCTCGGATTTTATTTTTTCTATCCTCGTTCATACAATCGGGCCTTAATGAATTTTCGCGACCAAAACCAACAAAACAAATTCGTAGCTTTTTGGGTTTACGTGGGTGGTCTAGGCGTTTTATTATAAACTTCGCTTCGTTAGCTGCTCTACTAACCGATTTGACGGGAAAAAAGTCTAAATCCAAACGGAATCTTTGTCGTGAACACTCATCAGGCACCACCTTCTCTTCCATGAATTTATATTAGTTCATTGGTTTAAAAAAATGTAAAGAAAAATACGATGTAATACGAAACAAAGGTCAGAGAGTGTTTGTCCTTTGCTCATAAAACAAGTGTGTCGTGTAATTAGAATTTATAAAAAATAAACGAATTCCTATAATAAAATCGAAAACTAAACGCCTTGTTTCTTTTAAATTGCATTAACGCAAAAATTCATAAAAAATGGTGGCAGCGGAAAAGATTTTTTTTTGTTATATACGTATGTACACACATTTTGAAAATTGTTATATAAAATAAATAAAAAGTGCAAAGGAAATAAAATAAAAAAAAACTACATGATCAACTGTGTAGACCATGTTGAATTTATACATAAGGAAACGTGCTGTGAAAATTGTACCTACAATGGCGACGATTTTTTTTTTTTTTTTTTTTTTTTTTTTTTATCAATTTTTTTAATTGGGTGCAGAGCGGACTTATTAACGGTCCTAGCTCCTTGTAACTGTCAGAGCTTCTGCACCCAATGCGCGATCCTGCAAGTAAAGATTAATAGCTACCTTAAATTTATTCATTTTATATTCCTTCGGAAATTTGAAATGTATTAGCGAATTCCACTTTTTTGATGTTCGGTATATAAATTCGCGCTTGATTTCTTCAGTTCGAGGTTTCGGGAGCTTCACCGTAAACCTATGTGCATTGGTTGTTCCTCTTGTTACTCTTGTTGTTGTAACGAATGGTGGTATTTTCTCCGATAGTTCTGCAGAACATTTACCATGTAAGCATCTGTAGAAGACGCAGAGTTCTGCAACATCTCTGCGATGCTGTAAGCTGTCTAGTTCTTGAGTAAGTCTGGGATTCCGTATTATTCTGATAGCGCGGCGTTGAACCCTGTCCAATAAGTGGAGGGTGGTACCAGACGCACCTCCCCAAACTTGACAGCAATACTCTATACATGGTCGGATGAAGGTTTTATATATCTGGAGAACTTGATGCGATTTGAAAAACCTTCTGCATCGATTCAGGAACCCGAGTTTTTTTTAAGCTGATTTAGCCAATGCAATGTGTTCATTCCATTTGAGTTTGTTACTTATTTGAACACCAAGCAGTCGAATTGAGTCGCAACCCATAAGGATATGGTTTTTTACCACAAATGGGTAGTCATTGCGACTTTTTTTACGTGAGAATGTGCATATTTGTGTCTTTTTCTCGTTAAATTGTACTAAGTGTTGTTACCCCACGCAAATATTGTACTTAAATCGGAATTAAGAGAGTTACGACTTCTGACCGTTTATTATTTAGATCTGTAATGCGAGGCTCCGCCTCGAATGAAATAGAAGAATGCAATGTGGCATCATCCGCAAAGCTATGGATAGGGTTTACAGTGCTATCCAGCAAATCGTTGATGTATAGCAAAAACAGGGTCGGTGACAAAGGTGACCCCTGAGGGACTCCGGCATTTGGGGAGTGCGTCGATGGTGATCTCCCATTAAGCACGTGTTTAAGAAAAAAACTAAATAAAATTATATACGCATCGGTTTTCAATTTTTTTAAGAAAAATAAAATTATCTACGCATCATCGATATCATTAATTAATTATAATAATTTCGTATTTGGAATCCATGTTGTATAAAATACGCATCACGCATACGCTAGCGACATTGTGATTAAATTGTAGAACGAAAGCAAAAACAAAACACACGAAAAAATAACGAAAACCGAATGATACACCCATTTGCACCAATATTAATACAAATATTATAAGGAAAAAACTATTTTGCAGTTTCTAAACTGCTAGAAGAGCTAAACTAGTTTCAAACAATTTTGCCTCTATTTATAAGCGACAGTGGAGGCGTTACTCGATCGTAGCGGCGAAAACGCGGTAGTATTATCTTAATATATGTATTCAATCAACGGTATGATTAATAGATGTAATTACATCATCCGGTGACAAAAATTTGTTTTTTAATTTTTGATTTGTTTTTTGTACAAATTTCTCTATTTTGTTTTATTTTTTAGCACGTCATTCGATGCTGCACCACGATACCACCGAATGACGTGCTAAAAACAAAATAAAATAGAGAAATAACAAAAACTAAACAACAAATTTTTGTCACCGGATGACGTAATTACATCTATTGATCATACCTTATTAATTCTTTGTATCATGTATTCGGGTGGCGTGTTTGTTAGTACATGCACGATCATTTTTTTTTTGCGAGATTCGATTTTGGTTTGAATTTTTTCGGCGTTTAAAAAGAAAGACGGTCTAGTTTGAAGGTGGATGGCGTTCAGACGGCCCATAAATTATTATCATTTTTTTTATATGGTCGAGTTTGGATAAGAAAAAAAAAAAATCTAGTATGGTGTTAAAGACAGTATAGTCTATAGAGTAATTTTTTAAGTTGATTACCAAGTTTGGTAAATTAAGATCTTTTATGATAAGTTTCTTTTTGGTTATATTGGCAAAAATAAAAATCTCTTTACTGTGAGAAATAAATTCAATTAATGGATAATAAATAGTTTTGTTTTGTTATGGCTCAGTGATGAGTAATTGTGAAAAAATAATAAAGAAAGATTATTAAAAGTTGTAGTGGATAAACAATCATCCATATTTTTTTTTCTTGTATCGATATGTAAATATTTTGTGTTAAATTGGATAAGAGAAATAAATTCCAATTTGATAAGCATTATTGTATTTATTTTATATCATTTTTCTTATTTTTTTTTTTTTTTTGGTAAATAAAAGTACATATGTATACATATACAAGGTGAGGAAAAGTATGGAAACCCCCAAAAATCTCGCAGATTTCGGACACAAAAAAAAATGAGCAAGGTATTTATTCTTAGGTAATTTTCAACAAGGAATTTAATGGTGATCTTGGTTGTGACCTTGATCTTCATCGTCAAGGTCATTTTGAGGTCAAGGTCATTTTTTTATAGGAAAACCCCTGTTTTTGACATCGGATTCGGAAAGAGCAATCAATTGTACGTTCGAATATGTATTTTCCATGACCTCATATATAATATTAAAACTAGGAATACAACACCAAACATAGAACAATATTGCCAAAATTCTATCAAATATAAACAAAAAGAGGGAATCGGAGTTCATGTGTGTAATGTACTGCATATAGTATGACCTACCTTTTGCTCAAATGGATTCTTTACCTGCATTTCTTAAAATGGTATGCACGGCTTCAAATATAGCAAAACAATTAAAATGTGGTAGAACTAAAGCAACGGCAGTGGTCAATACAATTAATGGACCATTCGCGAAGCAGTTATTAGCAGGTAAACTTAAACAAACTAAATTTTTCCTAATTATAGACGAGACTATTGATGTTGATGATGTGTCCACTGCAAAATGTTTTCTGATTGTTGCTAGATTTTACGATAAATCTAAGTGCAATATTTTTCGATTTTCTGTTTTATGGGCTTAATAGAATTAACGGACTCGACGGCACAAGAATTTTTCATTATAATTAAGCAACATTTTGAACAATGCCAAATTCTTATCAAAAATGTAATCTCGCTTGGCATAGAAAACGCATCTGCTATGACAGGGCACGCGAATGGAGTTGTATTAAAATTTCAAGAAATCAATCAGGATTTTTTTTTTCTCCGTTGCACATGTCGCCTCTTTACATCAACAGCCTGTAAGAAATTACCTAGTATAGGTAAAACAATAAAAAAAACATATACTATAATCATTTCCCGCACAGCCCTAAACGAATAGGAGCTTATCAACAGTTTCAAAAGTATTTTAATTTAGCAAATCATAAAATGTTGAATCTAAGTACAACTCGTTGGTTTTCATATGAAATTGTAGTCAACAGGATTCTAGAGCAATGGGAAGCTATAAAATACTACTTTGGCCTACATAAATATGAAGAACTTCATAGCTGTAACGCGGGTGATATTTATGATTTTTTAATTGATTCAGTTAGTAAGAGATGTATCTATTATTCCTTTCATATGTTCTAAAGCTATAGTCAATGATGCTAACAAAATTTTTCAATCTGAAAATACACAAATATATACAGTCCCTTAGTAAATGATAGCCGCACCCCTAATTTAAGATTTATTTCATTTCAAATAAATTTATTTAAAATTCTTCTTATTCTAAAATAATACTTTTCACATTACCAATGTGTGCTATAAATAGAAGTCATTATTCTTTGATGCATCATGGAAAATGTAAGGACAACCCTCATTTAGTATGGTAATAAAAGATAGCCGCAGGTATACTTTAAAATTCTTTTGAACACTATATCAATATCCAGCGTTGCCATTATGACGATAAAATCGTCATTTTGACGTTTTCAAATTGAAAATCTTTAAAATACGATGGGACGTTTTGCAATTTATTGGTAGAATAAAAATGACGTTTTTAAAAAATTGAACCGAAATATAAAACAAATCGATGAAAAATAATAATTCCATGAAATGTGTATTTATAATTCCATGAAAAGTGTTTATAGGGCGAAATCTGGGGTGACATGTTCTACCATCACTTTCGATTCGTTTTCGATTGTGTTTTGTCTCTTGTAACAAGAACAAAATTGTACACTATTTTCTTCTTTCATTACAATTTTTCTAATGCGAACTCAGCCTTCTGTATACTTTTCCTTTACTTCACATCGAAAAATATCGCAATTAAAATTTTTTGTGATAAAGAGTGATGAATGAAAGTAGAAATAGAATGTTGTTTTATTTGAGCAAGCTGAGAAAGCTTTAGAAATAGCATAATTGAAAAAGCGAAATAGAGTGCAATTTTGTTCTTGTTACAAGAGACAAAACACTATCGAAAACGAATCGAAAGTGATGGTAGAACATGTCACCCCTGCTGTAATTCTACTACTTTTTTGTATTCGCTTGTAGGTATATTAATTTATTACTTTTCTCGCTATACATTTCTTTCGCTTTGTATAATACTGTACGTTTTCCTTTTTTGTATGTATGTATGTATATATTTTTTATCGATATACTGTATACATATAAAATAAGTGTGTGCCAGAATGTGTTTCTAAACAATATTAGTATATTTATTATTATTTAGAGGAACACCCGAGCACGCCATCATTATTTTGAGTTTTGATAACAAATCTGAACAATTTGAAAAACGTGCATTGAATAGTTTTAATAATCGTTGTTGAGTGAATCTAAAAATTAAATATACATAATAAATTATTTAGTGTTAAATAAAATCATAAATGAAGTTATAAATGATTTCTCTGTCTATGTAGTGAATAGTGGTAGTACGTTAATGTTTATTACTCGTCAAAACGTTAAAGTATAACTTTTCATAACAAGTTATTCTAATTACTTTTATCGAGGAAAAGTTGAACTAGCCTAATAAAAATTGTTGGAAGAAAGTATTGAAATAATAACTAAAAAAAACCGAAACAGGCAAATCGATGATTAAACGTTACTTCAAACCTATTTGTAAGTGTTGAAATGTTAATACATAATTATTAGATTCATTCTAAACATTTCTTTTGCAATTTTTAGCAAATATTGCAGAAGTGAAGACGAGCGCCACAAATGAATTGACAGACAATGAAGTTTCTTGCAGTACAGAGAAAGGAATGGTATCGGATGCGCAGAAGGCTATCGAAGAAAGTTCTATCGAAATCGAAGAATATGGCAAGCATGCTAATGAAGATATATCACCACGGGTAGTAATTTTTTGCGGAACATTCTCACACTAATACTAATGTTAATATTATTTAGATTTCTCAAGAAAGGGAGGATTGTCATTTTTCTAACTTATTAAGATTTACTCCAGAAGTCGGATCATCTGAAAATAATGAAGCGTCGTGCGGGAAAGCAACGGAAATGGAATTGGATGTGCCGAACGATAACCAACAGGGTCCTATTGAAATTGACGAAAACTTTAACGATGCTAATGATGATATGCTACTACAGGTACCGACTCCATGATTATATTTTTCAGCTTATACTAAATACACTTTTTTCTTAGGTTAATAGAAAAAGAACGCAGCGCACTTTTCGCGCAACTTGGTTAAATGACCCACTATTAGAAAATTGGGTAAAGGAGAACAAATCGTTAGATCAAATAGTATATCCCGTTCTATGCAGCATCAGTGATCTGAAATTAAAGGTGAAATCGGGGAAGTCTGATTTAATTACACATGCAAAGTCTCATAGTCATATTTCGAAAGCGAGCAGTATTTTAATACAACCAAAGATTTCTACACAATTTCATGACACATCTTAGCTGAAGCATAACGTAATGAAAGCAGAATTACAAATAGCTGCACTAGCGGCTGAACATAATTTGTCATTCAATTTATCTGAACACCTAACGCCAATGATTAAAAACGCATGCAACGACTCGAAAATTGCGAAAAATTTAAACTGCGGTAGAACTAAAACCGGTTGTTTAGTGAAGAATGTGCTCGGATTACAACAATTTGAACAGGTATGCGATTTACTTAAACAACATAAGTTTTCATTATGCATCGATGAGTCAACAGACGTTTCGACTACAAAAAATTTAAGTTTATTGGTGCGAATTAGTCAAAATTATAAAGTTCATGATTTATTTTTTAATTTGATTGAAGTGGTTAATGCCGATGCCTTTACTTTACATAGTGAAATAGTAAACGTATTTAATCAAAACAATATTAATTACAAAGAAAATTTAATTGGCTTCGCTGCTGATGGAGCGAATAATATGACCGGTAAAAATAACTCGGTAGCAGCCCTTTTAAGCAAGGATTGTAGTAATTTAATTGTTTTTAAATGTATTTGCCATTCCTTCGCTCTTTGTTCATCATACGCATGTATGAAGCTTCCATCAGCAGTTGAAACTTTGACGCGAGATATTTATAATTATGTACAAAATAGTCCGAAGCGTTCAGCCCATTTAAAAGAGATTATAATATTATTGGAAGAAAAGCCTAAAAAACTATTGCACACAAGTCAGACAAGATGGTTATCACTAGAAAGTGTAGTGAACCGCATATTAACTTTATATGGACCATTAAAAATTTATTTCGGATTTGCTGCACAAACTGATATGATCGATACAGCACAATCAGTCTTGCTAAAATTAAAAGATCCAGTCAATGAACTGTATTTAAAATTTTTAAAATATATATTACCGAAAGTCAACGAATTAAATAAACTCTTCCAAAGCGAAAATCCGCAAGTACATGTAATGTATGAAGAAATAAAACGCTTGGTTCTTACAATTTTTGACAATTTCTTAAAACCACAATATATTAAATCCAGAGAAATAGAATTTATTGATTTCAAACACCCACATAATTTAATTGAGGATTCAAAACTTTACCTCAGTGTTGATGTGCCACGGCTTATTTCCACATCGAACATAAATGCAAATGATCTTAAAGTATTCCGTAATAACTGCCTGGCATTTTATATAGAATTATGTGAACAAATAACGAAACGTTTTAATTTTAAAAATAATATATTAAAATATATCGCCATGATTGATCCTCAAAAAATAATAAATAAGGAAATAAACTCACTGTATGATCTTTTCGAGAAATTCCCTAATTTAATCCGTGACGAAAATCTTCAATTAATTGATTCAGAGTTTCGAGAAATTCGAAACTTAGATTTCAAAAACATTTTTGGAAATCCTACGAATTTGATAGATTTGGAAGTATTTTGGAGCACCATTGCCCAAATTAAACGTGAAGATAAATCACTTGCCTTTCCACTCATGGGAAAATTTATTTTTCAGATTTTAAGTTTACCAAATTCGTCAGCTTGTGTTGAGCGCACTTTTTCGCAAATTAATTTGAATAAAACCAAGACACGGAATAGATTGAATATTAATTCATTAAATGGCATATTGTTAACGAAAGATTACTTAAAACACAGCGGTCGTTCTTGTTTTGATTTACAAATTAACAAGGACTTAATTAAAAAATTTAATTATAATAATTTATATAATAATTTCGAAGCGAAGAAACAAGACTGAATTTTGATAATCCATAGTTCCTATAGTTTTAATTATTTAATTTTGTTAAATATATTGGTGATATGTATAACTACTTAATGGGATTGAATCGGTTCACCGCGAAAATAAACTCACCGCTTTACGTTATACCGCCTGTTTAATTCACCGTTTTTACGATTCACCGTCATAATAGTTCACCGCTTACGATTTACCGTTTTCACTATAATTTTTTTTAATATGCTTTATTTATATTTTTGTTTTTATCTTAATAGTCGGAAATATAATATAATATAATTTGACATAATAAAAAAACATTAAAAACACAAAAAGTGCCCAATAAACGGAGGTAATATAAGTCGTAAAATCGAAACGCGGTAAAGATAAGCTTGTAGCCGCTGGTTATGTGTATAACTTGACAAAAAAATGGAGCCAAATTACTTTCGCTGGATGTGTGATAAAAAGTGTTCGCTGTTATGCAAGGGACGACTGTCAACGAAATTGACTGACGACGGCCACAACATTTCTATAATGCCATTACCACACGTGCATGACCCTGACGCTAGTGAAAAATATCTGCACATGGTAAATACAGAAGTTCGAACATTCGCAGCGACACCTGCGATGATTCCGTCTAAAATTATTTTGTCGAGCAAGCTAAATTGCAATGCTGATACCCGTAAACAGACCCCAAGCAAGGCTGCTTGCCCCATTTTACAGTTTTATTGAAAACACTGAAAATATCAATAAACGCATTGATTCAGTAAATTTCACCGCCAACATTTACATTAATTTCATCTCATTCACCGCGGCGGTGAGTGAGATGAAATTAATGTAAATGTTGGCGGTGAAATTTGCTGTCGGTAAATCGTGCGCGGTGAAATTTGCTGTCGGTAAACCGTGTGCGGTGAACTGTTAAACGGCGAACCATGGGCGGTAAACCATGAGGCGGTGAACCGTACCCAACCCCTACTTAATAACTATGTAATTAATTAGGCAATAAGTTTATTATATTTTTTTAGAATTATTTTTTTAAAAAGAAATTACTATTTCTTGTTAATTTGTGACATGAACGAAATCTGAATTTGTTATAATTGTTCCTTATGAAATACGAGCTACAGATATCATAAATATATATCTATTTACATGTGTGTAGAAGAAAATTTTTACGAATGACGTTTTTGACGTTTTCAGTTTACGAAAAAAGACGTTTATATATTTGTGTTGTTTTATTAAATATGGGTAGAAAAGGTAGTTTAAACGAGTTTGAAAAAGGACAAATTGACGCTTTTAAGAAAAATAATATGAGTAACCGGTTAATAGCAAAAAAAAATTGGTCGGAGTGAGAAGGTAGTTCGAAATTATTTAAAAAATCCGCAATTATACGGTTCGCGTAAAAGTACAGGCCGGCCGGCTGCACTTACTGATAGAGAAAAACGGTCAATTTTACGAACCGCGTCTAATTTGATTGGCACTGCGCGGCAAATTGCGTTAAAAGCTGGTGTTCATGCAAAGATTTGTAATGTGCAGAAAGTGTTAAGAGAGTCAAATAACATACAAATAAAAAAACTTCAGAGGAAACCACAACTGTTACGAAATCATAAAGACGCCAGATTGCGTTTCGCGAAGGAACATATGTCGTGGAAGAAAAAGTGGCAGCGCCTTATATTTAGTGACGAAAAAAAATTTAATTTGGATGGCCCTGATGGTTGGCAATACTATTTTCATGACCTTCGAAAAGAACCTCTTATGCTATCGAAACGTCAACAAGGTGGAGGATCGCTAATTGTTTGGGGTGCAATTGGCCATGGAGGAAGAACGGAGCTGAAGTTTATTTCAGGTCGTATTAACAGCAACCGGTATAAATCCATGCTAGCCGAAATATTACCAGTTGTTGCTGCACAAATTGGCGGCCCAAACTTTATCTTCCAGCTGGATAATGCAGCCGTTCACACAGCCGGGATAGTAAATGACTGGTTTACCGAGGCTCAGATACCAGTTTTGAAATGGCCAGCAAGGTCACCCGACCTTAACATCATTGAAAACATGTGGGGTGAACTCAGCAGAGCTGTGTATGCTGAAGGAAGGCAGTACAGCAGCGTTCATGAGCTAAAGGCGTCAATACAACATGAATGGGGTAATATTTCAAATGAATATGTACACAACTTGTACAAAAGTATGCCAAATAGAATTTTCGAAGTAATAAAAAACAACGGTGGACACACAAGATATTAATTGAAATAAAAAATCATTTTTATAATTGTGCGTTTTATATTTATTTTCTATTGCAAACAATAAAATATTGTGTGCGGCTATCTTTTATTACCATACTAAATAAGGGTTGTCCTTACATTTTCCATGACCCCTCAAAGAATAATGACTTCTATTTATAGCACACATTGGTAATGTGAAAAGTATTATTTTAGAATAAGAAGAATTTTAAATGAATTTATTTGAAATGAAATAAATCTTAAATTAGGGGTGCGGCTATCATTTACTAAGGGACTGTATTCTCTATTTTAAGATGAAAGAATCTTTTTAGAATTATGTATTTCCATTTTGAGAAATTAAAACTTAGTAATTTGCGTTTGAGATTTTTCACATAATAATTATAATAAAGGTGCTATTCCATGGACTGATTGACTGACTCAGTCAATATAAAGCAAGAAAAGAGATTATATTTTGTGGTTGTACAAGTAAAACAAAAAATTTTACTCAGTCAAAAAATATTTGAGTTTTAGCAGTGTGAACTGCAATAAAAAGTATCAAATCGAATACTTTTTATGGCAGTCGAACAAACTACATACATAAAATTAGCGCATGGAATTTAATTTAATTTAATAGCTATGGTTGTTAATTATCACCATCCCATTTAGTGTCAATTTTTTGTTAATATAAAAAAAATTAAAATTAATTCGGAGTTTATGACAATAAAAGTTGAAATAAATAATAAAAATAATTTGGATAATTGAATTGAATTTTAGAATCGAATCATGAACTCGAATATTTCAGATTATTTAACAAATTTTACAGACGATGAAATCGAGGATTCATCATCGTCATACACCTCCGCATCAATGTCAACTCCAATAGAGGAAGTGGATCAAGGTAAAATTTTAACAATTTAATTGAAAAGATAAATCAAAAAACATAAATTATCCCTTAATTTTATTTTCAGATACAATTATAGACTCTGTTAGGACTCGTTCGGCGTTGTGGGACATCAGGGACAAATCGTTTAAAAATAAAATCATGAAATCACGATTGTGGGAAGAAGTTGCGGTGGAATCAAGTAAGTGATCGTAGATCGTTTTAATTAATAAATCACTTACCAGTATTTAAATAAAAAAACATTATTTCAGATATTGAAGTAACTGAAGATAATATTTTAAAAATCAGAAAAATATGGGACACAATTAAAGCGACATACAAAAGATCGCAAAAACGGACACCCAGTGGTTCAGCCGGTACCTCGAAGGACTACAAATATTTTGTCATTTCTGGACGATACCGCCGAACCGAGAAGGTTTGAAAAGAGACTTAAAGATCAATAAGCATATCAAAAAAAATAATAATAATAATTAATAAGCATATTAAAAAAATTTGTTAATTTTTTTTAGCGCAAACGAACTAGGTGGTCGTATTGAAGGAGCAAATACATCAAACATTTTTAAACCACCTCAACCAACTACGAAAAAAAGTAAAATACAAAACTTTAAATATATATATATATATATATATATATATATATATATATATATATCAGTGATGGAAAACGTTATTTGTGTAACGTTACACCATATAACGTTATGTTATTAATTATAATATGTAATTTATTATAATTTTTTTTTAATTTATTTTTTTTTATTTTTTATTTTTTCATGTCATAACGTTTTTGTGTCAAAACGTTACATAATTCGTCGGCTACACAAAAATATTAAACATTTATAACGTTACACATAACGTTATGGTAACGTTACACATAACGTTATGTAGTGTGTTAAACGTAACGTTTTCCATCACTGATATATATATATATATATATATATATATATACATATATATATATATATATATATATATATATATATATATATATATATATATATATATATATATATATATATAATATATGTTAGTTACATGCGCAAGATAAAGCTGACTGCATTCCATTCCCACCATTCAAATGCAACATCAGCAAAAACAATTAAGTTGACACCTTTGAATAAAAGATAACGGACGGAAAATATCGTATGATAATATTTTGATAACATAACCATTTGTTGTATAGAATAAAAATTAAATGTTAAAATAGTTAGTTCTAGTTTACTCGTGTTTAGCTTAACATCTTAATAAATAAATTGTAAGAAAAATTGTTAAATAAATATTTTTTTTTATTTAAATCACGGTATTCTGACTCGTAATTGGCGCAGCCGTTCGGGCGAAAGTCTTGTTCTAAAAATTGTAGTGAAAGTGCAAGTGAACAAACATTCTATGTAGTGAAAACAGTGCTAGAAGTAGCAAATAAATACTACTTTGCAGTGATCCCGTCTGAATTAATGTTCTCTACCTGTGTTATTTGACGTGACTCATGATTACCATGTATCAGGGTTATTCGATCGAGATAACGTACCTAAAACAAGAGAAATATAAATATTAGTAAAAGGTTTGAATCTGAATCAATAAACTCACCTTTAGCGCCAAAAGCAGCAAGAATGTTTCAACACTGTAGTTGCCGCGATCAACAAAATCGCCCATAAATAAATAATTTGTCTCGGAACATGACCGCCCACCTTGAATAACTCTTTCAAATCATAAAATTGCCCATGAATATCGCCCCAAACTGTAACAGGTGAATCAATTCTTTGCACATTGCTGTCTTCCACCAAAATTTCTCGTGCCTTAGCACATAATGCCTTCACTTTATTCTCTTTAATAATTTCACATCGTTTTCAGGCTACTTTTCTTCAGCGTATTTTGACAATTGTGATTACTTGTGATTTTTAATAAATAATAGATCAAAATATTAAAAAACGGGCAAGAATGTCTACCCAAAAATGGGAAGAAGAGGAAGAGATATATTGAATTATTTTAAAAAAATATAATTCAAAATAATTTAGAAATAGAGGTTTGTTTTATTAGTAGTGCCTACATTTATATGTAAATATTTAAGAGATTTTTACTTTGATCCATATTATTTATTTTCACTTATTAAAATTCACAAGTACATAATCACAATTATCAAAATACGCTGAAGAAAAGTAGCCTGTGAGCGTGTTTATTTTTGACGTTTCTTGCTTAGTAAGGGGAAACAATTTCAACCAATCAGAAGAAACGTCAAATTTACGAAGTTACGAAATACGCAAATACGCAAGCTCGTGACGAGGGCTATTAAATCCCTTGCGAAACAAAACGCAACTTCTTATGCTTCCTGGAATGCGATTTCCACATTCATCGAGGAAGATGCGCTGGCGGCGTTTATCTCAGGCCTGAAAAAGCCTTACTTTGGATATGCGCAAGCCGCCAAACCAAAAACCATAGAGGAAGCATATGCCTTCCTATGCAAATTTACTAGTAACGAAACAATTTCTGGCACTTATAAAAAGAATCAAAGTCAGGCTGTTCATTCGAAAGTAACCCAGTTGAATTCCAACCATTTAAAATATAACCTGGTACAAAATAAACCCAAAGATATTCCGAATTTCCAAACTAAAAGGTTAGATAGGCCTCCCACAGAGTATATGGACGTAGATCCCTCAGCGAGGACCAGAAACTCCGGTAACAAAAAGTTTACCTATAATACCTACGAAGTCCTCCCAGACGACGATAATGGTGTAGAAATATCTAACACAGAAACATTACGCGACGATGAAAATTCCGATTTGGGAAATTTTCAGGAGGATCTCGACTCAGATACGGAAAGTTAAATTTCCTGCCGTACCTCAAATACTATATCTCTTAACAACCACAAGCTTCAGTTTTACCGTTACTATCCAGCGGAAAATTTCTATCACCATACAGTCACCTTTCATACTTCAGAAAACGGCGACTGGGCACTACCCCAGTATGCAGAACTCAACAGTCAAATTACTGTCCAACCCGGTCTTTATAAGGCCACTAATCTAAAAACGACCGTTAAAATTTTAACTAGTGAACCAATTCCACCGAAACACTTACCAACACTCACATTCAAGATTAATAATTTCGAAACCATGAAACCAATACCGATTTGGAGTGATGTTGATATTGCTAAAGAAGATATAAATAAAATACTTCGCACAGACCACCTCAGTACACAAGAAGTAACATTTGACACAATTTATAACAACCGCACAGTCCTCTTAAGACCCAACGAAAAATTGTCCGCTACAATCGAAATCAAACACAACATTATCACACGTGATGAAGCCCCAGTCTATACTAAAACGTATAGATATCCCCACTACTTTAAAGCAGATGTAGAAGAACAGATCCAAGAAATGCTTAATAATGGGATAATTCGACATTATCATAGCTCCTACTCAGCGCCTATTTGGGTAGTCCCCAAAAAAGCAGACGCTTCAGGCAAACGCAAAGTACGGGTTGTGATTGATTATAGGGAACTTAATGAAAAAACAATCGACGACAAGTACCCAATTCCTCAAATAGAGGAGATATTGGATAATCTGGGAAAGTCTACCTACTTTACCACATTAGATTTAAAATGAGGCTTTCACCAAATCCTAATGGATGAAAGCTCGCAAGCAAAAACTGCATTTTCCTCAGATAGAGGACACTTTGAATTCTTCAGGATGCCGTTTGGATTAAAAAATGGTCCGGTGATGTTTCAACGAGTCATGAACAACGTACTCCAGGGACTTATTGGTAACATTTGTCACGTTTATCTCGAGTTTATCGAGAAAACCTGAAATCACACTTGAATAACTTGAATACCATTTTACGTAGGCTCTCAGAATTCAACCTTAAAATCCAACTTGACAAATGTGAATTTATGAAGAGAGAAACCGAGTTTTTGGCCCATCTCATAACGCCAGATGGTGTAAAATCTAATAGAGACAAAGTACAAAAGATCTTGGACTAGCGGTTACCAAAAAACCAGAAGGAAATTAAACAATTCCTCGGACTCTCCGGATATTACAGGAGATTCATAAAAGATTATTCAAAAATCGCGAGGAACATGCCGAAGTACTTAAAGAAGGAAACACCTCTAAATCTAGCAGACCCAGATTATATCAGATCTTTCGAAACACTCAAAAACACTATTGCAATTTGCAACCGATCAAATACTTACCTATCCGGATTTCTCTAAACCATTTATATTTACGACAGACGCTTCGAATTTCGCGCTTGGCGCCGTTTTTTCCCAAATCCAAAATAGTGTCAAGAAACCCATCGCGTTCGCATCCCGTACCCTAAATTCAACAGAAGCGAGATATGCAACCAAATGAAAAAGAGGCTCTGGCCATAATTTGGGCGGTAAAAAAGTATCAGCCCTACCTTTACGGGAACAAATTCACCCTGGTAACTGACCACAAGCCTCTCACATTCCTCAAATCCTCTGAAAAGAACTCCAAGATCTTACGATGGAGATTGGAATTAGAAAACTACGACTACAATGTCGTATACAAAGAAAGTAAAGCCAACGTCGTTGCAGACGCGCTTAGCCGCATACCAAGCATTAACACTAAAGAAACACACACGAACGAATTACTAGATCGCAACTCTGTACACGAATCCAGCGAACCTCCAATATATAACGCACAACCTACTGACGACATCGAAACGATTCATTCGGCAGATACCTCGGATGATTATTTCATGCACTTTTCTGACAGACCTATAAACTACTATAGAAATCAATTAATCTTTAAAATACCAAATCTTGATACAGTTATCTCAGAAAACATCTTCCCAAATTTTAAAAGAATTATTGTTTCTAAAAAAGTGTTCGGAACGGACGATATTATGAGCTTTCTAAAAGAGTACCACAATGGGAAACAGTCGGCAATTATGGCACCCGATAGTTTATACAACACAATTCAAGAAACCTTTAGACAACATTTTTGTCAACCTGGCCACTTTGTCTTTGTAACAAAAATAGTTGAGGATCTTGACGAAGATTCGACTATATCCAATAAAGCAAACCTCATTGTTTTTATTAAAATTGAATCTGATCTTGAATTCTCCGAAATTTCGCCAATAATTTTCGTTGATATAGTTGAATTTGAAGCGCAAGAAAAAAAAATATTTTTAACAGTTTGTAGAATGTTGGGAGTGAGCGTAAGTTATTTTCCGAGATATGGAAACGCGACAAAGTAAAGAATTCCGAGAAATGGAAACGCAACAAAGATGCTCATAATACAATTTTATATTAACAACATAAAATATTATCATGACCTAAAATTATTATTATAAAGTTAATGGATCATATTTTATATAAATCACAATTAATGGTTTGTCTAACAAAATATGTAATTTTAATTAATAAGCAATCAGCATTATCAGATATAAAATAATATGTTGAAACATGTTTATAAAATATGTAAGAAAGAAAAATCATGTAACTAAAAAACTTAGAATAAAGCATTTAAAAACTGACTCTAAAGAGCACAGTAACTAAATATTGATTCCCGGTTCTAAAGAGGCCGGCTTTTAAAAAATTAATAAATTGTTTTAGTTTAAATAAATGTAAAGAAAATAAAAGTGAAATAAATGTTTTTTTATATATTTTACGAATTAAACAACATAAATGGCGCAGTTGGTAATTTTCTCCTCCGAAGAAGAGAAAATAGTGTAAAAGAACATCGAAATAGTGAAGTGAAAAGATACATAGAAAAATAGCAAAAATTGATTTTTCGAAGGAACGAAAATCATTTCACCTAAATAATTAAACAGTTACTTAAAAGAAAGTAAATTAATTTTCAGTTAAATAGTTAACGTAAAATAAAATAATACTAATAATACTATAAACTTATAAAACATTTTCGCGTTAACGATTTAAAAATAAATACAATTTGAAATTGCATTCTTATGAATGACGCGCCATCTCAATATAAGTAACAAAAACATAAAGCAATTCAAAACAAATTATTTGGTTGGTGTCTGCACTCTACTTTGGATTTTGTAGATTTTCACAACTCACTCTACATGACAACACAACAAGCAAACAAATTGAAAAAACAAAATGAATTTTGACACACATATAAACGTACACTCAATTTGGCGTTCGTTGTGCATTCCACAACAAAATTTAATAAAATATAATCGAAAATACACAAAGTGGTCGTGATCTTAATTAAATTAAAAACTTGTAAAAATAATAAGTAATTACATAAATTTATACGAATCTACATAACATAAATTTATTATCTACAATACAAAATAAAAACATAAATTTAAATAAAGATTGTGTGTTTTCATCAAACGCCCCAATCTTTATAAAACAATAATATTAACAGTACTAATAACCAGGAATTTAGAAATAATTATAATACATAATAGCATAATAATAATAACAATAGGTCAGGACAGCTTAGAACACAAGATCACAGAAATAACGGATTTAACTCAAGACAGTTTAGGCGACAATTTAATGATAATAGAACTGGAAAATATAGAGGCAATACTCAATAACCAGGACCAATGGAAGTTGATAATATAAATCAAGTCAATCCCTTAAATTAGGAGGTAAATTTTATAAACCCCACACAATCAACCAGCTACCGATAATAAAACTAACATTTAATGATACTGGTTCGGATACCAGTTTATTAAAACCAAACACTCTTAATTTCAAAAAAATAGAATTAGAAACTCCTATTATGTATAATTCTTTATGTATTTTCCCAATTTTAAAAAAAAATAATAACGCCAATTCCAAAGGAACTAATAAAAACTGGTTCCCTAGAATGGAAAATGTTTCATCTAAAGAGAGAAAAATATGACGCGATAATCTGAATGAATTTTTTAATTCCTTTTCAAGTTGATATAAAAAATGAATATCTGAAGATATTTAATAAACATAAAATCGCTGGCGAAATAATTGGATATCCCTGTGATCTTACCGAAGTAAATCACTTAGAACATAGGACTTCATAAGATATGGTTTTATTAATAATAAAGGATTTATAATTCTATACTTATACATACATTTATATTTCCAGCAGTACCATTTCATCGCACAATATTATGTCTTCGAAAGAGGAAGCCATTCAGAGTCGGAGTATAAAAAGTATATACATATGTATATTATTTTATTTTATTTTATTGTACATTAGGGCGACCCATTTTACTTTTTTTATTTTTTCAATCGGGCTAAGAGCTCAAAGTATTCGTTTCTATTAGAAATGACCTCATGCTAATTTTCAAGTCGATCGGACCACGTTTAGATGTCGCTCAAATTCGTTTTCCGCAAAAAAAAAAACACTAAAACGACCTTTAGTGAAATTTAATCCTCTCTTTTCCTTCAATTCCGTCAAATAATGACATTGTATCAGGAGTACAAATTGAAAATGCGGGATTTTTTCTATTTTTGAACGTTTATTCTGAAAAAATGGTAACAAATGAATTATTTAAAGTATTGTCCATCGCTAGCCACAACTTTTTCCCATCTTTCTGGCAATTTACAAATACCGTCGCGAAAAAATTCGGCCGGCTTGGCTGCTATCCAGTCATCGACCCATTTTTGGGCTTCTTCGTAAGAATGGAAGCGCTGGTCAGCTAGGCCATGTGTCATCGATCGGAAAAGGTGGTAATCGGAAGGAGCAATGTCTGGGCTATACGGCGGGTGGGATAAGACTTCCCATTTCAGCGTTTGTAGGTATGTTTTGACCGGCGCTGCAACATGTGGCCGAGCGTTGTCATGTTGCAAAATTACTTTGTCGTGTCTTTGCTCGTATTGTGGCCGTTTTTCTTTGAGTGCGCGGCTCAAACGCATCAATTGAGTTCGGTATAGTGCTCCTGTGATGGTTTCGTTCGATTTCAATAGCTCATAATACACCACACCCAGCTGGTCCCACCAAATACAGAGCATGAGCTTGGCGCCGTGAATATTTGGTTTGGCCGTCGATGATGATGCATGGCCGGGGTAACCATATGATTTTTTGCGCTTCGGGTTATCGTAACGGATCCACTTTTCATCACCAGTGACAATGCGATGCAAAAAACCCTTCCGTTTTTGCCGTTCGAGCAGCAGTTCGCATGCAAAAAAACGGCGCTCGACGTCTCTCGGCTTCAGCTCATACGGCACCCAATGTCCTTGCTTTTGGATCATTCCGAGGGCTTTTATACGATGGGAAATGGCTTGTTGTGTCACTCCCAATGAATCTGCGAGCTCTTGTTGAGTTTGACACGAGTCTTCATTGAGTATTGCCTCCAATTCAGCATTCTCAAACTTTTTCACTTGGCCCGGCCGCTCTTTGTCCTCAACGTCAAAATCACCACTTCTAAACCGCACAAACCATCTCTCGCACGTTGAAACCGATGGAACATGACTCGGATAAGTCTCGGAGACCAATCGATGTGCTTCAGCAGCACTTTTCTTCAAATTAAAGAAGTAAATTTACACTTCCCGCAAATGCTGTTTTGTTGGCACGAAACTCGACATATTGAGAGCTCAAAAAAACTATGAATTTGACACTGCGACAAATTGACACATACTGAAAATTAAAGCTATAAGACGTAGCTTTGACATGAACATAGTCACAGTACTGCCTGATGCGTATAGCGTTAGTAACGCCATCTGTTATCAATCCCGCATTTTCAATTTGTACCCCTGATAATATTTTCTAAGTATTGTTGAGTATACCCGATCCACTAAAATTGATTTTTGAGCTGTTTCTTTCAAAAAATTTAGAAACCAAGAGTTTTAGCAAATTTTTAAAATAGTACCTATTCTTTTTTTCTAAATTTCACTATTTAATTTATTATTTTAGAGCAAAGAAAAACGAAAAAAAGAGATATTCCACGTCATCATAACTAAAAAATTAACAATTTTATAGCCTTAAAACGACCAAAAGGTCGTTTTGACCTGCATATGTATCTATAATAAAACATCTGTTTTATTGTAATGTACGTGTACTTATTTAGTGTATTTTTGTGGAGGTAAGTAAAGTGCAATTAAGTACTTGTACTAATATTTTATGTGTAAACGTAATTTTATGATATTGCTTTTCGCATGACTCATGATGACTACCAATTTGTTGCTAGGAATAAAATTCTCTATATAAATAAGTTCATTTTAGTTTAAACAATGATTATTGTTTTAGAAGTTGGACCAGCAACATCTTTATTCAAATAATAAAATAATTCCTACAAAATATTAATTGTTTTTACTGCGTGATTTTTAAGTTTGAAAATTTCATAAATTGCTAAAGAAGTTTCTAAAATAGTCGTGGTGGTTAATAATCATGGAGAATAACGTACAAACCGTATGTTGGCTGATTGGTAAGTATTATTAAGCATTTAGTATTTTAAATCCTATATCTAATATTTTCCGCTAATATAAGTAAATTTCGTAGGTGAATCTATTGAAAATCTACCGAATGATAACCTTCCAACGAATCGAGGTGTAATTAGTCGATTCCTCCACAAGCTGACAAATACAAATTTAAATGTACAAGCTAGCATTGTTGCGGATGAGCTAGCTGCTATTTGGCAGAAGTTTGGGATTCCTCATCCCGAGAAAAGGAATATTACTAAAAAAAATCATTAAATTACATGATACATATCGGCATCTTAAAAAAAATATTAATAGGAAAAGTGAAACTGAAACAAATGAAAGAGAAATTTTCTTACATGATGGATGGAAACTCTTTGACATTGCACATGGTCTTAATATTCAAAAAATAGCAGATCCGTCAAAGTTGCGGTTTCTTGATCATCAAAGAAATATTAATGCTTTTAATGTTCGTTCGTTAAGATCAATTGATGAGAGCAATGTCACATTGGCGACTAGTAATCCACAACCTTCAACAAGTAGAGCTCAAGAAACAGATATAAACTTAATCATTTCGGATACAAGCTCACTTACTCTTTCTTCGAGTGGCAGTGAATATCAGGCACCAGTTGAAAAGAAACTAAAGCAAACAAATTATGCCGCTTCATCTCTGTCATCGCTACATATGAAGAACGTCATTGATAAGAATGTAGTAGGTGCGCTGGATCGATCGAAAATAAGCAATTCAGGAGCTGCTCTTGTAATCGCAACCAAAGCAAATGCATTAGGGCATGATTTAAATTCAATTGCAGTTTCCAAAGAGACCATACGTCGCAGTAACGAGCCAGGAAGGAAATTAGTAATGAAATATTTAAATCTTTCAGTCCTGATTCTATTCTAACTGTACAT
The DNA here is from genome assembly GCA_963556165.1 of Tipula helvola. Classification (NCBI taxonomy): domain Eukaryota; kingdom Metazoa; phylum Arthropoda; class Insecta; order Diptera; family Tipulidae; genus Tipula; species Tipula helvola. The sequence continues at coordinate 270,285,442 of OY744482.1, forward strand.
TGGGATGGAAAAATGTTAGAATATATAACAGAGAAAAAAATTGTTGACCGATTGTGCGTCATAGTTTCCGGTTGTGGTAAAACCAAATTATTGGGAGTTCCAATGATTTCACAAGGAACAGGTAAAGAGCAGTGCGAGGTGGTGTTTAAAATGCTTGAAGACTGGAATATTACCGATAATATTATGAATGCGCTTCGATACAACTGCCAGCAACGTCGGTAGGCTAAGTGGAGCCTGCAGTCTTCTTGAGAAAAGAATTGGCAGAAGTTTATTGTGGTTTGCTTGCAGATCACATATATATGAAATAATTGTATCTGCTCTTTTTTGGAAACGTGTTAAAGGAAATATCAAGTGGGCCCGATATTCAGCTGTTTCAAAGATTTAAAAAGCAATGGAATTCTTTTAATCATAACCAGATAAACGCTGGTGTAGCTGATTCAAGTGTCCAAGAAATCTTCAGTTCCCTAGAGGTGGAATGTATTATTACCTTTATAAATGATCAACTTGGAAAATTACATAATGGGCGAGATGATTATAAAGAATTTTTATGTTTATCACTTTTGTTTCTGGGAAAACCACTTACATTTACAATTCGGTACCCAGATGCCACCAGCAGAGCGCGATGGATGTCAAAATTATTTACAGCCTAAAAATATACTTGTTTCGAAAACAGTTCAAACTCACTCGTACGTTCAATTAAATTATTTTAAAATGATTGTCTAACTGAATTAATTTCATTTTCTTTTTTCAGCATCTGAATCCAAAGGGCTGCGCGACTTCAACATTTTTATTATTAAAATTTATTTAAAAAAATGGTTTACATGCATGAACCCAACATCAGCGCCAAGAAATGATTTAAACTTATTGAAGGAGCTAGTAGCATACAAAAATGTCAATCCAACGGTATCATTAGTTGCATTGAAAAGTTTTTCAAACCATTTATGGTATTTAAGTGATATTCTCATAGCCATTTCATTTTTCGATGAGGAAGTAGACAGCCAGAAAAAAACGGCAATGGTTCGAAAATTAGAAGAAGAAAACGAATATAAAATTTTATATTTGAAGAAAGCGGTCGTACCTGAGAATGTGGAATATACCGAAATAGAAGACTTGTGTCCACAGATACAAAGCAGTTTTTTGAACTTTTATTTGGAAGGATGCAAAGTTTTATTGAAAAACACCCTAATACATGGAAGGATGACTCGGAATATTTAAGAATGCAGGAAATTGTTAAAAAATGCAAGTAGTAAATGACGTTGCAGAAAGAGGAATAGGCTCATTAAAAATTACAAAGCAATTTTAACGCATCAAGAGGAATACAAGCAGTATCTATAACAAGTTGTAGAAGATCACTATAAGATAATTCCTTTTGTAACGAAAAAAAATATTAAGGCTACTCTGCAACACAAAAACTAATAAAAAATAAAACAATTTAACAATCTTGTTAATTACATATGAAATGTGTTTCTATGTGTTTTTCAATCTTTTCCATCTCCTTTAACCAAAACCCTCATCTTTACAAAGTATGGCTTTGTGACTAATTAGCAATGTGTCTCAGAAACATTATTAAGGCAGTAATAAATTTTGAAACACAGAAATATTTCTTTATCTATTTAAGCTTCTTTTTTTTATAATTTATTAATAAAATCAAAATTCTCTACTCACGAGTCATAACATCTTATGTATGTCTTATGATTTTGCTAGTGACATAAGATGTTATGACTTGTGTTTACTTTAGAGAATTGGTTTGAGATATGCGCCTTTTGCTCGTTTTAAGGCTATAAAATTGTTAATTTTTTAGTTATGATGACGTGGAATATCTCTTTTTTTTCGTTTTCTTTGCTCTAAAATAATAAATAGTGAAATTTAGAAAAAAATAATAGGTACTATTTTAAAATTTTACTGAAACTCTTGATTTCTAAATTTTTTGAAAGAAACAGCTCAAAAATCAATATTTTACTATGCCAACCCCCATTTTTTATGATTTTAGTGAATTTAGTGAATCGGGCATACTCAAAAATACTTAGAAAATATTACACTGTCATTATTTGACGGAATTGAAGGAAAAGAGAGGATTAAATTTAACTAAAGGTCGTTTTAGTGTTTTTTTTTGCGTAAAACGAATTTGAGCGACATCTAAACGTGGTCCGATCGACCTGAAAATTAACATGAGGTCATTTCTAATAGAAACGAATACTTTGAGCTCTTAGCCCGATTGAAAATATAAAAAAAGTTTTTGTACATGCATACTAAAATTAAGTTGTATGTGCACGAAAATTAGGAGATTTGCAAGATGAGCGCACATCTATTATTAAATTAATAGAAAACAAATTGGAATTCACAGCAGCACCATGTCAAACAGAAACATGTGATTCAAATGAACGGGCAAACCCACCAATTTCTAGGCTTCCGTTTAAAAATTATTTTTTCCCAATATATTTTCATAAAAGGTCATCCAAATGTGATGCGTAGATGTCAGCACTGTATAATGTTTACACGTGACGTCTTTTCAAATGACATAAGCCATTTTGTTTTAGTAGAAGGTAGTATAATTTTAACCATGGACAAATATACATTGCAACAATGTTTACATTATTGAAACTTATTATGAAAATGGGTGGTAAAATTTTGTTTAGCGATTAAGCTCATTTCACAATGGATGGATTCGTAAATACGCAAAATTATCGTATCTGTTGCATCTACACTCAAAACAAGTTATTCTTTTGTGTGTCTTTTGGGCACATGAAATCATTGGGCCACATTTCTTCGTAGATGATGCTGGAAATTCTGTTACTGTGAATACTGAGCGATACCCATCAATGTTGAGTGACTTTCTATTGCCACAACTGAATCATATTGATGTGGCTGATGTCTATTTCCAGCAAGACGGCGCTAGATGTCACACAACTCATTCGTTTTCTTCAAAAACCTTCTGGAAAGTTAATGAGTGAGATGGAAAAACTTGAATCAATTTTTAATCAGGTTAGCATAATGACTATATTGTATATTGCACATACTTCGTCAAAAAATTATTTGCTACCTCAAAAGATGTATTATGCGATCAAAAAGTAAAGGAAATGTTTTTTCGCTCAAGAATGCATTTTCGGATAAAACATTTAAATACCAGAGTCCCTATTTCTGAATACGATAAGCATCGTGTAACGATACGAATGCTTTACACAATACGATTAAAAATTGGTTTATCTGAATACGATCATACGGGAATTTTTGGTTTGAATCTTGGCTACAAGGAATTTTTATTTTTTTGAAGATTACTCCTATAATAATATTCTCCTACTTGTATTTTTTGACATTTTGACGTTTCTTTAAATCGATTGATTTATATTTTGTATTTGATTTTTTTTGTGTGTCTTGTTTTTCAATTCATAAAATATTTAGAAGAAAAAAAAATAAAAGTATATCCATGTTGAATATTTAAAATTCTAATTACCTAAATATAATGGATTCAATCGTACATTTTTTATCGAGTGATTTGGAGGATGAAACCGACCTAAATCCATTTTGATTAAGACAAATACGGGATAAATTCAATATTATTAGTCTTTCCGATACGGAGCAAGTTAGATTTACGAGTTTGGTTAGATTATCAAAACAAGCTTTTAAATATTTGCTGGGAGAGTTAAACGACAAATTGACTGGTAGCACAAGATCGACATGAATAATGAATTTACAGTATTTAGAAAATAGCCGCCTCTCTTCGGTTCTGTGCGCAAGGTAGCTACCAAAAAAGTGTAGGTCAAGATTTCTTGGTAGGCATGTTGCAATCAACAGTTTCTTCTGTGCTGAGTGAGGTGATCGACCTTATTGAAGAAAAGCTGTGCTCAAAATGAATTTCCTTTCGACAATATGTAAATATTGTACGACCTTTTGAGAGTGACCACCTAAATTTTAACAGAAAAGGATAGATTGTTAGGTAATAGAAAAATTATTCTGCTTATAATTGAGGAGTGTCTGATCAAAAGTGGATATTTACGTTATTCGAAAAATATTTTGTTTTGATCTAAATGTTTTAAACGCCCATTTAAGGATTACTTTTTTGTAGTAAATAGCTTATGTTTCGACTGTTTCTGAATTTAAGAACATTTTTGATAGAGAAATAACCGCTTTTGGTCCATTCTGATATCGAAAAAAAAATTATAGAAAAAAAATAATTACATGTTGGAAAATGTAAATAGCTACTTTTGATCAGACACTCCTCAATTAAGTAGACTTAAACTTTGTTTTTAATTTTTTATTAGGAGATTCAGGGTACCCATTGGAACCGTGGCTTTTAACACCATTTAGAGCAGCAACCAAGGGTAGTAGAGAGGCATTATTTATTACGGTACATTCTAAGACATGAAATATAGTAGAACGCACTATTGGAATGCTGAAAGCTAGGTTCAGATGTATTTCGGGAACCCGAGAGTTACATTATAATTCCAAAATTCCATTTGAGGTAAAAATCGAAAATAATTTAGAAGAGTATGTTGAATTAATGACTTCAAATGATCCCAACAATCATGGTAAGTGCCTAATTTTTTTATGTTGTAAGTAATAGTAAAATTTAAAAGTTTGTTTGATTCGCAGTGCTATAATTGAATTAGAATGAAATTCTAATTTCTTCTGTTCTTCAAGAAATCCAAAACGTGATAAATACCGACAACACAGATGAGGCATAAGCCTGTTCTGGTGCAGAACCAACCAATTACACCAGATTACCAACCGAATTGTAGAAATGGAGAACCTTGTTCAAGTGGTAACGTTATCCGTAGCAAATTTCGTTACTCTGGAGACATAAATTTAGCTGCCGACTATACACCAAGAACGACCAAGCGAGCACTAATTAAATGCATGCAAGACCTTGATAAAATCCGCAGAAGCAAAAAGGTGCTTCTCTTGAAATATCACCGGTTGAGAGCCAAGGCCTAAGAGTTGGAAGGTTTTTCATAGAAGTACCAAAGATCAATACAACCCATATAAACTATGAAAATTTCAACTATGAGAGTGAAATATGCGGTGCAGGTCTTCAGTGTGAGTGTAGCAGCTGCCCTTGAATATTTGCAAAAAACGAATGAGAATTTTAAAGATAGTTTGCCAACTGCCAATTTTAAAAAATTTTGTAATAAGTGCTTTGATATTTTAAACAGCAAAGATTTAATGGGGAAATATTTTTATAAGAGACCAATATCGAAGCAGACATAATTATTCGTTATTTTATGAAAAAATTCAATTCGTTTAAAGACTCAATACCTAATTTGAAATATTTTAATTATAGCTTAAATCAGACAGTAACTGTAATAAATAGTAACTTTCAAACATATTGGGTATACCAGAAGCATAATTAAACTCATGCCAATGAGCGAATTTTAATTGTTGTTATAGCGCGGCGGTCATCCACAAATTATTATAGTTCACCATAATTTATTTTGAACTTGTATACAGCTTGGTCACAGCTTTTGTGCCTTCACTTACAGGATGCTTAGCTAATTCACCAGGTAACAATAGACGGGCGGCTGTTTGAATTTCCCGTGATGTAATTGTTGATCGTTTATTATAATGAGTTAAACGTGAAGCTTCTGATGTAATTCTTTCAAAAATTTCATTAACAAATGAATTCATAATGCTCATGGCTTTTGATGAAATACGAGTATCGGGATGAAATTGTTTCAATACTTTATAAATGTAAATGGCGTAACTTTCCTTGCGGCGTTTACGCTTGGTTTTTTTGTCTCCCTTTGATATATTTTTTTGAGCTTTTCCTGCTTTCTTCGCTGCTTTACCGCTTATTTTTGGCGGCATTTTCACAAAATATTATTTATTTTCACTGACACTTTTTTTATTAAAAACACGTTTTAGATAATAAAACTGATGATGATAATATGCGGATGCGCACTGTGTGTTCCTTGGTAGAAGCATAATTAAAACATTAAATACGTTAATAAATAAAAAAAAAATAAAAAACAAAAAAGGGGTAAAAAACTAACACGCGATGGGAGCAATTTTCAAATATGGAAATTCCAACTAAAAATAATGCTAAAAAGCGTAATTTGGCGCGTTTCAAATTGTGTTAAAGTTAAATTGTGCCAGTCGAATTGCTCGAATTTCCCGATTATGTATAATTCAATCAATTATGTGGCATAGTTTAATTTAAATTTAATTCATAAATTTCAAACTTTATTTTTTAATAAATGGTTGGATTTAGCTTCCTTTAAGCTGAAACGAATTTCTGTGGCATTTCATTCCATAGAATGCATATTAGCTTCTGCGTTTCAAATTTTCACCTCGATTAAGTTCTACTCAAAAGCAAAGTTTGTTTATTTATTATTATCTAAACTTAACATAAATTAAACGAACTAAACATTTATTTAGACAAATTTGTCGAATACCAACAGAGGACAGGCACGAGTACACAGAGCCGAAGCAGGCCGTGTCAAAACCGGAGAGGCACAAGTAGCCCAAGTCTCGAAAGACTTAGATACTAGACTATTCGCTGAATTCGACGATATATCGAAAGCATTTTCAGCACTTAATATCACCGCAACCAAAAGAGCACAAAATTTATCAATTAATGTACGAGGAATTGGCTTCTTATTGGTTCGCTTAATGAATAGGATATCAGCTCAAACTAACCAAGTTTTTCCATTAGCTGAATTTTATCGAGTGTCAATGTTACAACTTCAAGCTAAGAGTAACGAAGTGACATCGAAGCAACATCAAATGGTTGCAAATCCATACCCGGCATTTCCGTTATTACCAATGGAAATAGACAGAATTGTACGTGCTATTACGGTGAATTTATCACCAATCACAATGCTCATCAATGGATTCGGAAATTTCGTACATATGGAAACACAGTATTATCCAATACTAACAAACGAAATTGTACCAACCCTCTCAGGCTTGAGAACATATGTTGAGAGAATGTCCAACAGAGAAACACCATTAGCTGAAAGAGTCACAGCCAATCAACTCAATGCCATACCCAATGCCGTTTGGGTCAATCATGTAATTGTCAAAATTAAATTTTATTAAAAATGAATAAAAAACAAATTTAATAATTAAAGTTTTTTCTAAATAAACATGTTCATAAAAATATTATAATGTATTTTTGTAGTTTTATTTAAATATGTAACAGAAATTAAATTAAGTACAATTTCGTCTAAATTAGTACAATTTGATTTCAATTTTCAGTACAATTTGAAACATACATTTTCCATCACTGCTATGCATCATTATAAGGGGTGATTCATGCGAATTACGTGATACCGCGTGGATTATAAACCGAACAATATTGTTGAATACTATAGATATGGCATATAATCGACCTATTGAATTCAATAAGGATAACGCTGACGTTAATGTATGTACTTTAGACGACTTAGACACATTTCATGCTCTAGGTTGGATTAAATGCTACAACGGTTAAATTGTGTGAAAAGATACAACAAACATCGATTACACAAAATAACAAACAAAAACATAACATTATACATATATATATAAAAAACCTGACTCATCAGGATTAAGAAAAATTATAATTGAGGATATAACTACAGGTACACATAACGTGCACGGTTTAATTACAAACATTTGTTTAGATTTAATTTGGTTGGCTGGATTTAATAACTTGGAAAATGTACCAAGTTGGAATGGATATATGCAAGCAGTTAATAATTCTGGTAAGATTTATAATTTATTTCATAATTGTTTTAATTTTAAGAAACTTTTTTAATTTTCTAAGGTTCGTTTGAAGTTCCACAAATAGTACAAGTGCCGTTAATCAATTTAAGTGCAAGTGACTTGACGACGTTATACTCAGCTTTAATTTATGCAGCCTGCGAAAGCAAGAAACATGGGCAGATGTGCATAGTTACTTTTGAGTAACCACTTTTTATGAAGCGACATATGGCACGGTTCTAAAAATGTATGGTGATTATGTTTTAAAACATTATGGCAGAAACACAACGGTAGTGTTTGATGGTTATCCGGACTACGCCACCACGAAAGGAGAAGAACAAAAGAGAAGAGCCATTGCCAAAATTTCAGCAAACATCGAAGTAGAGAGCAATATGACGTGCACAATTTCTCAAAACGAATTTCTCGCAAACACCCATAATAAATCGAAATTCATCGGCAAACTGAAGCAACATCTACATTGTTTGAACAACATACCAGGCAGAAGATAACGCAGATACCTCTATCGCAAATATAGCTGTGAGCTTTGCAAATCGTGGGGATCAGGTGGTGGTTGCTGCAGAGGACTCGCACATCCTCATGCTGCTTGCGTTTTTATGTTCACCAGCACGTCAAACAATTTGGCTCCTTTGCCCCAAATCGAAGACTGTGTATGATATAGCAGCAGAGAGGACACCAAGGGGCATTTAACCCTTACAATTAATATTTAAATGGAAATAAAAAAATTAAAAAAACTGATGTATTGTACTACGAATAAATAATAGTTTGAAGTAATAAAATATTGACATTTAATTTTTTTTTTTAATTTTTGTATCATGGATTTTCTGAAGGTTGGTTTTTTAATAAAATTAAGTTATTTCGTAAACGGTATATCGCACAAGCTTGCAAATTAGCTCAAACGACGACAAATTCAATCTCGCATAATGTTATGGAATAATGTTTTTTAAATAAGTCCTGCTAACTGTTCTATTTTTACAGTTAAACTCCAAAAATTTACTTGCTTTTAACATTTAACCAACTTAACGGCCATAAATTAAAAAATAATGTTACACAATATTTTTTCTAAAATACTGTCTTCAAGTAATACCTAGTACTGCAACCCTGTAAAATTTCGTTTCTATTGGAATTATTTACTACTTTTGCACACAATTCCTGCACTACCCAAGTATTTTTATATCCGATAATTTTTGTATTTTTCGGACATTTAGCTGAAAACATGAATTTTTTTTCCGGGCCAAAAAAATCGGAAAATGATGAAATTTGGTTTACAACTTTTTTTTATTTCATCATTTTCCGATTTTTTTGACCAACTTTCATAGTAAATCTTATAATAAGTCGGACATTATTGCTGAAAAAAGTCGGTGATGAATTCAGTTTTGTTATACTTGGGTAATAGTAATGTAGGTAATTGTAAATCCATATAAATAAAATATTTAGGGTATCGATAGTAAATTAAATTTTAAGTCACATCTGGATTACATTTTGTAAAAAAACGTGAAGAAGTTGTATTTTTTAGAAGTATTAGAAATAAATTATCTGTATATACCTCTATTAAAATATTTAAATCCATTATTAGGCCACATTTTGATTTTTGTTCTACCTACTACAGTGGTAGACATTCGTATAAACGCACTATGTCTTTTGAATATAGTTCTAAGAGTAAAGTGTTTTGATTTTTTTCAAGTAGTCTAAATTGTGTCTATCATCTTAAATCTGTTGCTAAGATAAACCATTAGTAAAAATTTTAATGTTTTACTTTAATAAATTGAAAAATCTAAATTTCAGGTGGACATTCGTATAAACGCACTTCTGATAATGTACTAAAATAAAAACCAAAATTAGCAATTTTTCATATATTATTTTATTTAATATTTGGTCTGGCCCCGACCTTTCTGAATAACTTCGAAAATTCGAGTTGGCATTGAATTTGTTAAATTTTTGAGGGTTTTCGGATCAATTGTGGCCCAACATTCACGGATGACACTTTTCAAATCTTTAATTGAATTATATTGCTGTTCATTTCCATAAACTTTTCGAGGAAGGCCCTCTAAAGATTTTCGATAGGATTGCAATCAGGACTATTGCCTATCCAAGATCTCAGCTCGCCAGAAAGGTCTAATCCGCAAAGAAGCTATACGCGAAACCGTCTATCATGCAGGCCATTGGATCTTCCTGTGACGACCCGACACATTGCCCGTATTTTTAATAGTTCACCGAACATAAAATGGACAAAATATTGGATCAAACCACTTTTAACGGCCATGCATACGAATAATCCGCTCAAATTTGCTCGTAAATGCATGTCGTCGATAACGGATTGGCAGAGTGTGATTTTTTCTTACGGGAAAAAAATTAATCTGGATTTTCCCGACTGCTACAGTTGTTACTGGCATAATTTGGAGGAACATGGCGTCGTTAGGTCGAACCGTAATTTTGTGGCGGTGTGTTATGGTATGCGGAGCATTTTCTTATAACGAGGAGCTTCCCATCTGCTTTATAACCACGAATGAGCTTCCGTATGTACGTGAAACTTTTGGAAGACGTTTTTATAAATTATCTGAATAATAACATCAACAAAAATTATAATTTTCAACAAGACAATGCCTCGATCCATGCTTCGAATGAGACCACACCGTGGTTTCTCGAGAAAAACATTCCCCTTCTTGAATGGCCAGCTTGCAGTCCTGATTGTAATCCTATCGAAAACCTTTAGAGGGCCTTCCCCGAAAAGTTTATGGAAATGAACAGCAATATAATTCAATTAAAGATTTGAAAAGTGCCATCCGTGAATGTTGGGCCACAATTGACCCGAAAACCCTCAAAAATTTAACAAATTCAATGCCAACTCGAATTTTCGAAGTTATTCAGAAAGGTCGGGGCCAGACCAAATATTAAATAAAATAATATATGAAAAATTGCTAATTTTGGTTTTAATTTTAGTACATTATCAGAAGTGCGTTTATACGAATGTCCACCTAAAATTTAGATTTTTCAATTTATTAAAGTAAAACATTAAAATTTTTACTAATGGTTTATCTTATCAACAGATTTAAGATGATAGACATAATTTAGACTACTTGAAAAAAATCAAAACACTTTACTCTTAGAACTATATTCAAAAAACATAGTGCGTTTATACGAATGTCTACCACTGTATTATGTAATGTTTAATAATGAAATGGTTAATAGATTGCAGGTATTAATGGAAAAGTTACACTATGTGGGCGATTTAACTCAGTATAATCTAAGAAACAAATTTGATTTTAGATTAGATTTGTTTAAAAATTCTAGAACTCAGAATTTACTTATTTATAAGGGATTAAAATTATCTAATAAATCTTCCTATAGAATCAAAAAATAAAAAAATTTAATAGAATTCAACTAAAAATTAGATTCTTATGTTAGAATGAAATTTAACTGATTAACTGTGCTTATTTTTACTTTATTTTTATATGTAAATTATAAATCTTGTGCAATTAGTAAATATTACTAAAAAAAAATAAGTAAAAAAATTAATTAGGTAGTTGCAATAAGTGAGTTTTTACTATAGTATATTGTAATATATTTATACATATGTAGTTGGATTTTTTTCTCAATTCTGTACAACTGTAGTTCGCACAAAATGATGTGAGAATACCTACTGGCTAATGCCTAGTGGATATGATAAATTACAATAATATAAGACCGGGTTGCACTACGTTGCTTCATATTTCTTGATATCAGTACCTAATTATTATATTCAAAATCGAACTGGCGTTGTATTTGGAGCATACATATTATATGTACATTCTAATTTTAAACAGACGTGCAGGAGCTAAATATTTTAAAGCTTTTAAAGCTTTACATTTTAATGAAGTAATTATGTTCAGATTTAGGGCAAGCCAACCCATCTAACGTTTTAATAAACCTTTAAATAAACTTTATAAGTAAAATTATGTAGATCGTTAATGTTATTTAAAAAATGTTTACTAAATTAGCTAGATTAAATTAAAAAAACATATTGGCGCTAGTTGCAGTTCAATTTAAGAAATTATTTTCAAATTTTTTAATTGCAATTATAGCTATTCCTGAAATACCTAAATGAAATAAAATCTTTTTCTCTATTCTATCTTTTATACGCTATAGAATTATTATTTACTGTAGTACGAATTTATTTATTTTAGCATTCACGTATATAAAATCAAAGTTAAGTAAATATATTATATAAACATTCCGACGCAATGAAATCAAATGAAGTTTGACTAACCTGTTTCAATTGGCTTGGAACCACTGGAGCATCTTGATACTGCTTGTCAAGGCTTACGGCAGCCGATGATCGATTGCGAATTCAATCGCGAAGTTTCTTGAAGTTAACTGCATGACGTAATTTTATGCTTGATTGCTGGAATTCATTTTAGATGCCTCGCTTATGCATTGGTATTGTTAAGAATTACTCGACGAGCTATATCTCTAATATCTTCTCGTAGTTACAAAATGGTTTAAATTTACCTTCCTCTTAATCGTTGGACTTAGATGAATACTTTCGCGTCACTCTCGATTTCTGCAGCTGCTTTCATCCATCAATATTAAAGAAGAAACACGTAACTGGTTAGCGCCCGATGAGTGTATCGCATTGGTCATAATAACCCACATTTAACCATATAAAAATATGAATACACCATATAACAAAAAAAAAAAACAAATTTTGTAACGTATACCAAATTTCAAAATCATAACAAAATAGCTAATTTGTTAGTTGTTCTTGTTACACTAGATTTTGATGAATTTTTTAAAAATTACTGTTTTATTTATAGAAAAATTAACTTTCTTTTAATGAGATACAATTTTTATATGTACGTATTTTTGTTAGAATTTCTCATTCAATAACAATCAGCATCATTAGCTTCAACCTCTTCAAATGACAGCAAAATATCATCAAGTAACGAATCAAAACTCTCCGTCTGTGAAATCCAATCAGATTTTTGCGCTATCTTTTCATTCAAATCAATACTCGTGACTTTATTTAAAAATTCCTCTGGACTCGTATAAAAATGTTTATAATAATTGTCATTAATTTTGATTTCATCAGTGTTTGTAACATTTAGCTGATTTTCATACGCGTTCACTAACAAATTTAGATCATCTGATTCAACAATCATTTCAATAATTTGCTCCGAATCCAATTTCAGAGGTGCTGCATTGGTTGATGATGATGAATCTGCACTATCGGCATTATTTCGAGTTTTTGGAAAATTGTTTATTACTTCATTTTTAAATTCCGAATAGTTGATGTCAATTACGGATATATTTTCGGAATTTTCTAGCATTTTTTTACTCTCAGCGCAATAATTGTATTTATTAAGAAACTGAATTAGAATGTCTGTAATACGGAAAGCTTCTTTAGCCACTTCTAAGTCACATTCATCGTCCATGCACTGAATCATTACTCCCAGAAATCCACGTAACGCTAATTCGCCTAGTAGTTTCGTTAATCTTAATGTAATTTCTTTTGGTGTAAGCGTAACAATTTTTTTGTGTTCCACAGAAAATGTAACCATTGGGAAGGTGCCATCAATAATTCCTTGGTGTTTGCACTGCCGGCAGAATACATTTTGCCAAAAATGGAGAGCTTCTATTTTAACCTCCCAATATAAATCATTGACGGCACAGTGCGCAAGTGATGAGAATACATTGTCCAGATATAAACGCGGAATCTTTTGTGTGATATACAGAATTTTAACTACTTTTACAGCGGCTTTTCTCACGACACCTTCACTTTCATTGCACAAGACCCTTAATAAATCAGGCTAAACAAACAAAATGATTTTTGTTAATTAGATTAAAATACTTTTTTAAATAAATTGAATTAAAAAGTAATTACCAGTATCTCCATATTTCCAAAACAGTGATCCCAAAATAGTTTAATTTCCAGCATTGCAGAGAAACAGGTCAACGCTGTTGCTCTAACATAAGGTTCGCTATCGTTTTTCGCCATGCTAATAACAATCGGGCCAATATCATTGTCTATGATGTGTTGTTGGAATGCTGGAAATTCTGTAAATTGTAATTTTTAAATAAATATGTGTGGGACATGGGACTTTCTAAATAAAATTAGAATTAAATTTAGTAAACCTTACTTGTACTAGAAATTTCTACTATCGAATGCAATAATTCTAACGTGCTGTCCCGGGTTTCCCATTCATTGTCGTGTAAACGTTTCTTAATTGTTGGGCCCAAATGTTCCATAGTAGATCCTTTCAAGGTATCGATGAGCAATGCTAAATTCGGTGCCATAAAGTATTCAATCGAAAGTTGAGTTAATTTTAACACTTGCACGGATAACTGAAATTTTAGAAAATTATTATATTGTCAGTGTTATAAGAAACAAAACTTACCCGTGTAGTTAAATTTGGATTGTTTAGAAGCGCTATCAACACGTTTAATAAAACAGTAGATTCCAAACATTCCTTCCAGGAAACTTTAAAATGGCTAATTAAAGCCTGAAGCCCTGACAGAATAGCCGATAGTAGATTGGGCCGCCTTATCAAAATGTCGGTATTCGATGTAGTTATTTCCCCATAAATAGCATCGGGTGCATATCCTTTGAGAGAAAACATCAAGGCTTGCAACACAATAATCGCTCGATCTCTATGTAAAATACTCTTCATCGAGAGAATACCTTGAATCGACTTATATGCCAAATCATCTGAATTGTCGGTCGTATTAAGAATATCTCGAAATGCATAGCACAACCGAGTCGTATGCTCTGATGAGATATTAAAGAGCTTCAATATATAAGTATCTAAACAATTTCCTTCGACAACCAGACACGTTGGATTATCTTTTTGTATAAAATGTATTATCGGCAATACTTGAAGTATTATGAATTGATCTTCGAATTTAATATTTTGATTCTGGAATAAAAATTCATGAGGCAATCGATTACCCATTTTAACCCAAATGGTATGATTTAATTCCGCCATTTTAAAAATGTTTATTGAACTCCGTCGTCCAATGCAGAAATTCATATAATTAAAAAAACTTAAACCAAATCGATTTAGATCCATTGCCGATATTTGATTATCATCTGAACCGTGCAAACGGTAGAAATTATTTAAGACAAGTACTCTTAATATTTGTCCTAAAAATTGATGATCATGTGTCATCGTTGCAAATTTCCACATTAATGTTTCCAAATTTAGCGATTCCATGAGGTTTAACACGAAACGATTACATTGGTTCGATTCCACCGACCTTTTTAGTATGTAACATACTAAATTAAGTGTGGGCGTTAAATTTTGTTGTGCCGTGACATCGTCCACCGAGATTACATTGGTTTTATTTTCATATTTTAAAAGATTGTGAAAAATTTCACGGATAATTTCTTCAACAAGGGCCTCATCTTTGGATAAGTTTGAATATTTATGCAAAATATCGTATAAAAAAGTCATAGATTCACGGACAACGTACAGCGTGTGATTCCGTTCGCAATATTTTACAACGGTTTTCCATGATGATGTTTGTTTTATCCACTGCAAACCGCTAGGATGTTTCGCTATTGATAATAAGAGTTTAACGTTTGCTAGTTTAATGGATGGCGTGTTAAGTTTAGGATTCTTGTCTAATGCTGATTGAACTCTGAAAGGGGCAGTAAAATTTTTTTAAGAAAACGTTACTTAATTTTAATTATGAAAAACGTGCTTACTGATCAAATAACTGTTTCTCTTTGATCGATGCGAACTGCCATTCATTTCCGATCAACACCGCTAACAGTTTCAAACTGAAGGCCACTACAGATGCGGTCGGTGTCTCATCTTCACTGTGCAGCCTCGAAATGACTTTCACAATGAATTCAGTTTCGCAGGAGAACTGTGCGATATTCAAAGAATCTGAAAACCCGCCAAAATATGAACAACCTTGCCATGATTCTTTTTCTTATTTTACATAAGAGTTTGAATAAAAATTAAAAATGATTTACACATACCTTTCTCATATTTTCCAGACAAATGGGTTAAAAATTTTTCCAAATAAACGTCATTTTTAATGCGACATTTGGGTAATAGAAACTTACTAAAAACTAATTCCAATTTTTCCATATTCAATTTAATTACTTATATAGTAAATCTCACATAATAACACTACTGCAGTATTAATTAAATATTTAAACAGTAGAGAAATATTACTTTTTTTTGTGTTATATCCACTTACAATTGCAGTTCGTAATGAATTGAGGAGATTGAGCGATTCATTTCGCGGTCTAATTTGATATTTGACATTCAGATTTCGGTTTATTTTGAATTGCAAATTGCCAAGCTCTGCCCAACACGCTCATATCCCTCCCGACAAAAAGATGTATCGGTCAAATAACGTAACAAAAATATTGCGTTTACGTACAGATCGTATTTTAGTATTTGTGTTTATCACCAGAGTAAATGAATACGTGTTGGTTTACATCTTGGTGCTTTTACACTATGCGATTTGCGCGCAATAGGAGGAATTTTTATTTCGAGTGTCTGTTGTATGGTGCGTCGTTGTCCTGGGACAAAATCTCAATTGTCAAACATTTACATAGGAATTCCTATGTAACACAAGTGTAAATAAACTGTTATTTATGAATGATATTTCTTGATTTATTGAAATTTTATAAGAGGTTTTCATTTATAAAGTGTTAATGAATACATTTTAACTTTAATTGGAAGATATTTTTCTATTTTATTTAAAATAAATTTAGAGTTGTATTTCTAAGCAAAACATGTCAAGATACGAATATTGTTGTTTTATAAAGATAATTTATTAGTTTTTGTGATGAGACAATTGTATCTGCATTGTTACAAATTAGTCCTATTAATTATTTATATAATTTTTTTAATACTAAATCCCAGACACACCATCTATATGTGAACTCTCTTACTACTTGAAAAATCCTCCTTATTTTCGAGTGTCTGCTGTATGGTGCGTCGTTGTCCTGGGACAAAATCTCAAATGTCAAACATTTACATAGGAATTCCTATGTAACACAAGTGTAAATAAATTGTTATTTATGAATGATATTTCTTGATTTATTGGAATTTTATAAGAGGTTCTTATTTATAAAGTGTTAATGAATACATTTTAACTTTAATTGGAAGATATTTTTCTATTTTGTTTAAAATAAATTTAGAGGTGTATTTCTAAGTAAAACATGTCAAGAAACGAATATTGTTATTTTATAAAGATAATTTATTAGTTTTTGTGATGAGACGTTTGTATCTGCAGTATTTCAAATTAGTTCTATTAATATTTACTTAATTTTTTTAATACTAAATCCCAGACACACCATCTATATGCGAACTCTCTTACTAATTGAAAAATCCTCCTATAGGAGGATTTTTCAAGTAGTAAGAGAGTTCGCATATAGATGGTGTGTCTGGGATTTAGTATTAAAAAAATTAAATAAATATTAATAGGACTAATTTGTAACATTGCAGATACAAACGTCTCATCACAAAAACTATAAATTATCGTTATAAAACAACAATATTACTTAGAAATACACCTCTAAATTTATTTTAAACAAAATAGAAAAATATCTTCCAATTAAAGTTAAAATGTATTCATTAACAATTTATAAATAAGAACCTCTTATAAAATTCCAATAAATCAAGAAATATCATTCATAAATAACAATTTATTTGCGCTTGTGTTGCATAGGAATTCCCATGTAAATGTTTGACATTTGCAGTTTTATCCCAGGACAACGACGCACCATGCAGCAGACACTCGAAATAAAAACTCGCCCTATATATGTTGTACAATATTGTCGTGCAATATATGTTGCTACGTGAAAATCGTGTAGTGTAAACGTCAAAAAATCAAATTGCACGTAAATTGCGATGAAATTGCAGCCAACCGCATTTTCATAAAATGTGTGTACAATATTTTTGCCAGCTAAGTATACCTTAAAATTGGGCCTTGATGATGTTGTGTTTGTAATTTTACGCTTTTTAATAATATTTCGAAAGACGAGGGAGTCATTCTTGCAAAATTTTTAAATATTTTAGGACCATCTAATCTTAATTCATTAAAAACAAGACTTTGAATATCCTTTTCTCCAAAATCTCCTCTTTATTTCACTATGATGATGATTCGCTGAAATATAGCTAGTAAACCAGCTGCACTCATTCTTTAATTCAATATTTTTAAGATTTATACTTTAAAACACACTAGATTTTCTTTTTATAAACATAACCTAAAAAGTTAACCATTTAACGCATAGGATAGAGTTATGCTTCAAACAGATAAGCGGCGCTCTACGCTTAGCGTCGCCTGTATTCGCTTCTATTCGTCTTTATGATTTTTTGCAACCACATAGACGCTTCTAATTTGACATTTACTTATATGAAAAATGTTGTTTGGGTTTTGTCAACAAAATATTTTCATAAAAAAATATTTGTTTAATGATTTATTACGACCAAATTTATGTTCAAATTTAAATTTGTTTTACAATTGTCTTTCTCTTGTGCCCAATTTGGATATAAATTTCAGCTAAAATTACGAACGAGTTTCCAAGCATTTACTATGAAAGCAACAACAACAAATCTAAATGTCATTGAGCGCTTAAAAAAATAGAAACTTTGCGAGTTTAGCGCCGCTCTATCTGTTCGCTCTTATGGAAATCCATGTATTCTAAATTAGCGCCGCTGTTAGCGCCGCTTATCTGTTTGATGCTTTAACTCGGTCAGATGTTACTTGGAGAAATGCATTTCAAATTATTCCCAATACGCTTTATTAATTTATGCAACTAAAATGGCGGCACTAGTAATGTCAATGTGGATTAAATGTCAAAACAAAATTTTTTTTCTAAGAGATTCACGTGTGTAACATTTTATGTCCGAATTAAATTAATTTTGTGAACTTATAAAATGAGTAATTCATCAGACAGTGAGTGTTTTGTATAAAATAACATTTATAGAACCCTAATAAATTAACATTTTATTTAATCATTAACATTTTTATTAGATTTATGCGAAAATAAACACTGAACAATTCCTGCAGTCAAATTGGAATTAAAATGTCTGGGAGCAAAAACATCTGGGAATAAAGATGTCCTAATTAAACGATAATTTAACCAATTTTATTGATTGCATATAATTAAAAATTAAATAAATTATTGAAAATAACATATTTTGTTTGTATTTGATAAGGGTTAATATTAACTGATCCCGCTTAGTCAAATATTTGTCAAACTTGGATAAAGTGGTTTGGTTAAGAAATTCAAATAAAACGTCAAACCTATTACGTTGTAATCTAGTGTACCTATTAAATTGTTCTTCCGTTAAACAATCATAAAACAGCGTTAGCTTCATAGGTTCATACGTTTGAGTAGAACTATCCCGGGTTGTAGTTGCTTTTGTTCCTAACATCTCTAACGATGGTAATAAAGGAGCTGATGAAGCTTGGATGAATTCCTCAGACATCATTTGATCAGCTTCAGTTTCATCAACGGCTGCCGTTTCTAGAATCTTAAATCCAAATGACGATTAACAAAAATTTAATTTTAATACATTTTTTCTTACGCGTGGGTCTCTCTGTTTTGGTGGTGGTCTAGCTCGACATAAAACTAATTTTCCACTACTAGACACTTTTGCCAAATTTTGATTTGGAATGGCTGTGGGTTTTAAAAATCTTCTTGCATCACCTAAAATGTAAAATTTATAAATTTTACTAACTTTATAAGAATTTTATTTTTAAATCAAGCTCACTATCAACAGTCGGTTTATAGTCGTTTTCAATTTTCATTAAAATGTAAACCACAAATTTTAGTGAATTTGGTAGGCCTTTTGCCACTTTTAATAGCCCTTAACCACTTTGTTACCATCAAGTTATTTGTCGTAAATTTGTGAAAGCTTATTTCACAATCCGGTGTTTTTTTTTGGACCGGCATTGAGGAACACAACAATAATGCACCATATTATATCTTGGATTTTTCTGAAAAATTTGAATGAAAAATGACATTAATAAGGATTATTAATTAGGGAAATAATAGATAGATGACTTACCTACATAAATATAGTTAACATTTAAACTGTTTGGTTTTCTTATAATTTTATTTATCAAAAGTTTAATTCTCACACTTTTTCCGCGAATGATTTTTAAAAATTTGACAGCTTAATCCACATTCATACCGGTAGTGACATCTAGTTTTGCTTGTCGCCATAAAGCGTATTACAGCAGTTTTGACGTTTGGTCTTCCATACGTATTTTATGAAAGAATTGATGGGGAATACATTTTTTAGCGAAATTGTTTTTCTATAGCCTTGTCTTGACGGAATAATTAATTAGATCATAATTTGATTTAGTAGTGTAATATTACTCAGCTAATGTAAAACACGAACATAATTTAACCATTTTTAGTACATTTTAGTACTATAATTAATTATCCTAAACACCCATAATTAATTGGAACATACTTCTACTTCTCGGAAAATTCGGGTGGATGGCTTCGACCAATTTGTCAAAAAATTTAAAAAATGAATGTTTTCTGTTTTCTATTGTGTATGTACGCGTTTATTTTATTTTGCAGGCTCAAACATTCACTGATTAGAAATAAATAAAACTCTTCGGTTTCTTCTTTTCTTGAGTTTTTGGATTGTTATTTTTTTTTCAAATACAAATTAAAAAGCTTCACAAATTCGCTTCAGTGCTAAAAGTAAATAACATTCATTGCCGCCTATTTCAAAATTTGACGTCTAATAACAATAACAAAATAACTAGTTTGCGCATTTGACGAAAGGAGGGAGGGTAGTAGTTTACTTTTACCGTCAAGACGATAACTCCAAATTATGATCATAAAATTAATTTTTAGAACTATAATTAATTTTGCCGTCAAGACAAGGCTTATCTCTAGTTGATATTAATAATTAATCATATTAATATTGTTTGTGAGGGTCCTTCGCGGATCTTTACTTATTTATGTGATTCCATGCAGAAAATGTACAACTAAATTTATTTTCCCTGTATATTATCGGCAACGACAAGCGACAAAATTAAATGCTTGTAATTTTAATGATTTGAATACAAACTATAGTTTAAGCAAAAATTTATGTAAATTACATTAAAACAGTCAAGTATTTCATAATTTTAATAGAAAATTTACATGAAGAGAAAATGTATAGCGTGAAGTTATTTCTGTCGTCGCGATATGTTCCATTATCTAGCTTCAAAAAAAAGTTGCGTCATAATCTCACTGTTTTTTGATTTGTATAAACACAAAAAAGAATTATCAAAAATTTGTTAGTTTTATTTATCATTATAGAAAAGTTAAAATAATTAATTCGTAGACAAAAAAAAGTACCTAACAATACAAGCTCTTGCCCTCTAAACAAAAACCCAGATCCATTTTTTCTAAATATAAATGATTTAAATTGTTCCTCATTTTTAACTCAAATATTTAATTCGTATTTTATGCATCATTAATAAATCAATTTAAATAAAACTACTAGATTTTGACAAAAAATACGTTGTTCCATTAATAATAATTAATAATAGTAAGTAATAACACATTAAACAACAAAATAATTAAAATATTTTTGCGATTTAAAAATTGCCGTGTCGCATCACAGACATACATACAATAACAAAAAGAAATTGTTTAACCCTAATACAACCGACATATTTTTGTTATGTCAGTAAATTCAAATTCTAATCAAATATTTCATTAAATTTTTTCAAAGAATGCCAAGTATGGAATGTATTTAAATGTTCTAAAATAAAATACACACAAATTTATAACTAAATTAACAATTTTCAAAATCGTTGCATTTACCAAACGAGCCAAAGAGGCACACGTTGGTTGGATTAGGTTTAAAAAATTACATTCCACACAATCAAAACTGGTATAGAACCATCTATTGGAATTTTTTGAACTAGAATCGCTCTACCGATAATTTTATGCGTAACTACTTCTCAACTACTCTATCATTTGAGCATGAGTAGTTGCGAGTAGATACAAGTACTTAAGAGTATTACTAACGCCAATGGAACACGCTTAATGCGAACTGCGAATAAATTCTACAATCCGCTAACTAAAGGCTGAACCTGAAACACACCAAGAGCAGCGCGACATGTCCCACATATTCCACTTGCGATAGATTTTTTTTTAATCGAAATTTATCTATTAAAATTATCAAATATTTGAATGTTTTTATAAAAATTGTTTATAATTTTGCATAACATACGACTATCTATGAATACATCAGCAAATTAAGGTATATTTAAATCTGCTGCTCGCTGCCGCTGCTCGCTGTGTTTCATGCTTAAGTAGGCTGCAATCGAACTCTCGAGTAAATTGGCTAAATTCGGTAAATGCATTTACCTTTTTTTATGGATGGTAAACGAAATAAAACAAGGTAAATGTTTCATGTTTAGATACGTTATTCTTTATTGTTATAAGAATTGAACGAGTATAAAATAAAAAAAAATGCGTAATTTCACAAAAAACGAACTCTAAAAATTTACATTTACCGTGATAAATGATTTACTCGAGAATTCGACAACAGCCCTTGTCGTAAATAGACGCACATAGAGCGCGGGGCGAATTAAATAAACGTCAAATATATATTTAAAAAAAAAGTCCGGAAATTTGACGTTTATTCGTGTGTATTAAGTGTCTAGGATAATTTGAAGTAAACAAAGGTATAAGCAGAACAAGAGCGATAACTATGCGACGACTTCAAAATACATTTCTCGGCCGGCGATGTCGCTATAGTAAATACAACAAGAGCATCAGCGACCGACGACAAAATTAAATACATAATAAACAAATTAACCTTAAATATCGTCTCACTAGCTCAACTAATCTTTTTTCAAACGATTTTATGTTTAATGAATTAAAAATAATGATTTGAGCGAAAACTTTTAGGATATGAAAAATTGACAACCAAAAATTCGCAACTGCCTACATAACAACCCAAAAATCAGGGTGCTTTCAAGAATTTAGTCGGCTGGGCAGCAATTGCAGTCGAAAAAACTGAAAAGCAGTCAAACTGCAATAGCTGCTGTCTGCATTTTAAAGCGACCAACTGCGCAAACAAAAATTGACATAAAAAATGTCTAACCAATAAATAATAATTACGTTACAGTGTTGTTATAAAGATGATAATTATTTATGCTAAAATATGTCAGATTTATTTAAGTGTTAAGGAAAACAAACAGCAGTTTATATGAAACTATCTTAAAATGTTTGAAAATTACTTAATTTTAATAAAAATAACCACAAAAAAACTCAAACAGAACAAGATTAAACCTAAAGAATACGAATTGCCTTTTCTTTATGTTTTAATTTTTACTGGATTTTCACATAAAAATTACCGTCTTAGCTTAAAATGGCATAAAATGAATACATTTCAATTACATTTTTATTAAAAAATATTTAATAAATATCTGTAATATACAAATAAAATTGTATCTGTGCTACTTCATACAAAAGATATGAAAAATATTTTGACGTTTAATTTGTTTTCCTAACACAAAAAATCACAATGAAGTTGTCTCCCATTCAATCTATAGATCATGTTTTCCGAAAGAGGCAGCACGATTGTTGAAAAAGTACATAGCGTTTTCCAAAAGAGGCAGAACGATTGTTGAAAAAGTACAGAGCGTTTTCTGAAAGAGGCAGCACGGTCAAAAAAGAAGTACAGAGCGTTTGCCACTAGATGTCAATATACAATCAAAAAAATATTTCGGACGTTTTTCAAAAGGGGATAGTCAAAATCAATTTAATTATCACGTATTAATAATAATCACTTTTATAACACTAAAATAATTTTGTTTATGTTTACAAAATGCACACATAAAAATATCATACAATTTTTGACAGCAAATATTTAGAGACACCTAGTGGCACTATGTGAAAGTTGCTTGTGTTTTCAGAGTTTTCCGAAAGATGGTAGCTCTTGCGGTTGTTGAAAATTTGACATTTAAACATGATCTATTCACTGCCTGCATCTAAGCAGTTAATTTAAAACGACTGCAGAAACTGCATGTTGCGTTCGTGAATGTAATTTTTGAACGACCAACTGCACTGCTTTTGCTGCAAAACTTAATTTTTGAACGAAGTATGTACTGCACAAACTGCGCAGTCGACTGAATTTTTGAATGCACCCTCAGTTGGTAACATTACAACGCATGCATGATAAACCAATTGAATAGGTATGATTGACAGTTATTTCAAATTCGTCTTTTTTTGCGCATATCGTCATTCGGTGCGATAAAATCACAAGGCTTCGTTGTTTTCACAAAATTTTCACAAAAACTATCACCGCAAAACAATTCGATTTGTTTTTGTTTGCTATGAACTAGTGTTTATAAAAAAAGTATATCAAGAAAAAAGCACCAAATGACAGAATTTTCTAGTGAAAGAGATAGCAATACATGCGCTTGTCAAAGTTGTCAACATCAATAAATTTTTATTTAATTTTTGGCTCCTTTTCGTGTGTTTTCTATTTTGTCACAGTTTTATAGTTTTAAATTCAATTTAATTTGATTTGAGATATTTTAATTGTGATTTTTGCACAAAATTTTTCCTCGGTTTCTTTTATTTTTACTGAAAATAGGGAGAAAGTGTGTCGTAGTTGGTTGTGATACCAGTTTGCCATTGACAGATAAGACTGATTCTTTGCATCTGTGAGTACAAAAATAAATGTTTATTTTAATATTCAGTGCTTGCAACTGCTTATAATTTCAAATATTAATGATGTTTTCTTTTATAAAATTTAATCTTAATGTTGATTTTTCGATTATTCCTAATAAATTAAATGGTAACAAACTTTTTAGTTAGCGAATTCGCCTCTTGACCGCCACTGTATGTTGGATCGCATATGAAGTAAGCAACTCAGTCCATTTAAAAATATATAGTCAAAGACTCTGCGTATATAGTGCATTTTTAGAGTAGAGTTTAACTCGACTCGACAAATTATTAGGTCGAGTCAAGTTTAACTCGACTCCGTATATAGTGCGAGTTAAACTAGGATTAAACTCGACTCGACTCGCAGTATATACAATAGTCGTGTTCCAGTCGACCACTTCAAGTACTTATGAGTAGTTAGGTTTGTGTCTTTGCTTAAATTTAACTACTCGTAACTGCTCTTGCATTCTGGCAAGAGCAGTTACGAGTAGTTAAATTTAAGCAAAGACACAAACCTAACTACTCATAAGTACTTGTGAGTGGTCGACTGGAACACGACTAATATGTCGTTGCCGCCAGCGACATTGGTTCTGTTAGCATCGTATGGTTTCTGCGTATTTAATTTGACAGACGTCGTCGCTTGTCGTCGTCGCTATTGTTAAGGTGTAAATACCATTTCATTCAACGTTTGACGTTAACTATACCCTGCAGCCAAATAACTTATAATACCTATAAAGGAAATTAGGTTATGTTTCCATAGAAAGTTTGCGCACCAACATCTTTGTCGTTAAAAAAATTTTGTGTTGTTTCACCAGGGCGGCGCGCTTATCGTTTTAACGAAACAGCTGTTTTGATGTCGTTGTTTTCTATAAATGTCATAGCACCATAATGAAATAACAATACATATAGCGCTTTGACATTTTAATAAAAAATAAATATATCGCTTCAGCGAGTAAAACTGATGATAAACGAAATAATACTATGGCACTATTAACAGCCCGGCGAGATGGTAAGCAGAATCGCGAAGGAAAATAGGCAAAACGGTAGGTCGAAAAACAACGCGAAGAAAAACTCGATGATTTGGCCATGGTCGGTGGAAAATCTACGTCAAATTAAAAGCCAGTGAAATATATTCTGACAATTCTGGAAACAGTAGTGAAGATAACAAACGAACAGAAAAAGCTATTCGACAAGCAGCTGTTCATCCAGTAATTCTGAAGAAGAAAAAGAGTAAGATTATTTGAAAGAAATACAAGGCTATATTTAATCCAAATATTTATTATAGATCCAATGCAAAACCAGTAGCAGGACAAATAAAGGTTTACGTTTAAATCAAGATTTTACCGAAGGTGTGTTTGAAAAATGGAAGAAATTAGCAGTACCTTAAATATTACATTATCTACTTTGGACACAATTTAACAAAAAATTAAGGATATTTAAGGCATAACGTACGAACTCAAAGAAAAGGACATTGAAAAGGTAGCGGAAGAGAAAAATCGTTTCTGGGGTCGCCCAACAAATTATGCTATGCGTAAAACTTGTCCAATGAAAGAACGTACAGCTCAATTGCGCGGTGAGGATGATTTGACACGTGATTTGATTATTCAAAGTCAAGAATTAGAAGAATGTGCCAAAGAATTGGATACACGTTGCTCAAATAGTATAAGTTCAAATGTCACGTCAATGTGTGTTTAATTTCCCTCTACAAAAATTAATTAAGCTTTATTTTATTTATTAATATTTATAGTCTACAACGACTCAACGAGTACTTAACGAGATACAGAGCATTCACAATGAAAACAGTTTTTACTTTTGACCGATTATGAATTTCCAACATAACGAACAAAAATTTTTGGAATGTTTTAAATTCAAACAAACCTGTAAGTCAAAAGTAAAATTTTTTCATTGGGCGTATCCAACGGGCTTAGGCGGAGGCCTCACTAAAAAATGTGAACTAATCTTTCAACAATGCAGCATAATAACATTTGTAGACTGTCTACATCCGCTGGATGAAATCTACATAATTTGGGTTCATAACTTGGACAATTTATCTCGTGTACACATTTAAATTTCTGAAATTTTGTTCGTATGTTGTGACTACCTACTTCTTATAAATGAATTAGAAAAATAGAAGAAAATGGATAATTTAATGGGAATTCTTAATTGTTTTACGCAAAGCGGAGGCACAAACCAAAATGTAGGATATCTATACGTAGACTACATTTTTCTAGTTGAGGTTTTGCATCCATCGGGTGAGGCCTACATTTTTAGTGAGACCTGACCCCGCTGGATACGACCATTGTGAATGCACTGATAATCGGATATCTAATTACGTGCGGGCGCTTAGGTGCATAGCAATTTTTCAGTTGTTCACATTGAAATTAAATAATTTTTTTTCACACTAAACATTGTTAGCAAATAAAAAATTTTAAATTTACATATTTAACGTTAATTAATTTAATTATTATTTTTATAAACATTTTTCTTATATTCATTTAATTTAAATGTAAATGTATGAAATTTAATAAAAACAAACTAATAAAAAAAAGAATTTTCATTTTCCAATATAACATTTATTTATTCATCTCCATCGAACACAACCTTCTTGGCTTCAAATACACCTTTCCGACTTTTCTTATTGACGCTACCCACAAAATTATCGGCGGCTTGTCTTTGAAGTTGATCAATATTATCTTCTGGGTCGGCTCATTCCAACACCAATCCTCGACCGTATAAATGCGTAGTCTCGCTTATTGCTTCGAACGCTTGTTTTGCATCCTGTTCGGTTACAAATTCAACAAATGCAAAACCCGCTTGCAGTTAACTTTTGCGGCAATCGAACAGCTTCTAGTATACCAAATAGTACTTTGAATGTATCTCGAATTTTACTCTCTTTCGCCTGGGTATATTTTATTTTGTACCCATTTGTTCGTTATCCGTCATCTTTTTCCTCGGCGAAGTACTATCACCATGCGTATTTAGCATTCGACCACTTCGATTCAATTCCACTTTATTCCCGTTAATGTTTACATAGGGAATCTGTTCTGTCAAAGAACCTTTTCTGCATCTTTATGTTTCTTGAATTGAATAAAATCCATAGCCCAAAGAAATAATTTGGTCAGGATTCTCCATGTCTTTTTTCTGGGCGATTTGTATTGAATGAATTCGGCCGTATTGTGCAAAATCGTTGCTTCTTCTGGCTCGTTGTCATCATCACCTTCCTTCCAACGATTTTTTTACTAACCAACTCAAATGGTGTGAACAATTTTTGATTTCATCGTATGTCGTATCGGCGGGTAATTTTCTGTACAATATATTTTTTATACTAAATTTTTATTTTATTTTATACATTGTATGTACATATACAATAAATTTTTTG
Organism: Tipula helvola; assembly: GCA_963556165.1. NCBI lineage: Eukaryota > Metazoa > Arthropoda > Insecta > Diptera > Tipulidae > Tipula > Tipula helvola. Next base: position 270,313,161 of record OY744482.1, read on the forward strand.
TATATGTACATTTTTTTGAAATAGATGTTTCGTTAAAATAAAATAACCGTTTCGTTAAATAAAAAAACAAAAAATTTGAATTTTCGTTAAGTAGCTACTACTGCCGCTCTGGTGAAACAACACGGAACTTGAGATGTTGGTGCGCGAATTCTAACCTAACTTCCTTTATAGGTATTATAAGTTATTTGCCTGCAGCACATTAAGGGGGTTTTATACGATACTACATGTCGTAAGACAAAGTACGATGGCAAACTAACGGTAAATTTTGATTTGCTTTTACACTGAATAACATGTTGGATAGACTTCATTATTCATTATTCGGCAAGCAGTAAACATGTGAACAAGGGAAAAAATCAAATGCCCGAACAATGACTGCCGCATTGGTTGCAGCTTTTATAATCCATTATTAAAAATGCCATTACTAAAAATGTTTGTAAAAACTTGTTTGTTTTTAATTGTGCCTTGCGATGTGAAGATGTCAAAAAAAAATTGTTGACAAAATTTACCAAGTCCGACATACATTCGTTTACATGGTCCAACATACCAGACAAACCGTCAAAAAATCAAATAAATTTGATTTTCATCGGACATGTCCATTAGACCGTAGATTTTAGCTTTTACACGATCGAACTTTCCCTCTTGTCGAACATGTCGTCCAACATGTAGTATCGTATAAAACCCCCTTTACACTGTTAAATAAATGTGTACACTCTGGCTCTGCTCAGTTTTAACTCTCATTTTTAGAATTTATGCTAGTCAAAAAAAGTTAATATGGCGGTGATGATCTAAAAGTTGTGTTGTTTTCATTTTAATTTTTAATATTTATTTGTGGAAATGTAACTGTATTTTAATTTGTTAATGTTAAATAAAAATTCTACAATATTAATGGAATATGACTTCAGAAAGGTTTGTGTTATAATTATCATATTTATCAAATAAAACTCATTGATTAGTTAAAATTTTGGTAATACACAAGAAGAAGGAATTATTCAGTCTGTCAAAATCAATACTCCAATTTTTTTTTTTGTTTTTTTTTGATGTTCGAAAGGAACGAAATAAAATTCTTGAAATATGTCGTTTTCTTGTATGTAGTCTTAATAGAATGGGCGTGCCAATTGAAAAAAAAAATTGAAATTATAATTAAGATTTAAAAAAAAAATTAGATTAAGTTTACTAATTAATATGTATAATTTATTTTGTGTTCCTTACAAAACATCTACAGATTGGAATGGGTGGAAATAATTGAGCCCCGTACAAAGGAATTATGTTATGCAAATTTGACTACTGGCGAATTCGTTTGGGATCCACCGAAGGCAAGTAGACTAAAGTAATAATAAATTGTAATTAAATTGCTGAGTGTTCGATTTTTCTAATTTTTCTAATTTTTTTGGTAATCAAATTCAATATTTTAAAAGTTTTTCTTGAAAAACTAATATGCAGCTCCTACAATAAAATATAAAAAAAAACTAATAAACAATTATTTGATATCATCTAATTATTAATAGATTTTTTTTCATTTATTATTTATTATTTTTGTTTGTTTCTAATTCGATATCCACATCTCGCTTAGAAAAATTATTGTATAATGCAAAAAAAAAGAATTTAAAAACAATTTGACTCATGAACGAAAATTTGTTTCTTGCTCATCACATTTAAGATGAATACAAAAGCAAGATACTACAAAAATCATCAATTATGATATTTTATTTGATAACAAAATACATAAGAATTCGAAATAGATCGTTGTTTTTTTGATTTGTACTACATTTGATAATTAAGTTCATTAATAGAATAACTGTAATTTATGCGGTTGACCCGTGATATGAAAAGAATGTTTGTGTGTACTTACAAGGTATAGGTATATGTAACTGTAATCAGGGTAGTCCATTTTAAAATTTGACACCAAGATTTTTTGGGGCCATTTGCTCTCCCCGTAATTAGGCAACGTCCTCTTCCTTACCTGCCGTAAATCTCTTTGTTGGTATCCTACGGCAAGACTTGCCCCGACCACTTTCGAATTATTGGCATATCCGGACATTGTTTGCGAGTTATTAAAATCCGGAAAGTATTTCACACACTGTAATGCGGATTTGATGGCCAGAAAGCGTATTTGTTGAGGCTTCTGTGTGGAATTACTATTTTAAGATCAGCATGTGATGTTCGTTGCATACTAACACCCGGTTTTGCTTTGTGGAAACAACCCAACAGAAAGAATTACAATAAATCGTTGGAATATTCTGGAACTAAACCATCGGAGTTAGCAAGAAATATTTCGCCGAAATCAGTTGATTGCTAATCGTATTTTAAGAGATGAGCCTACTTTTCAAAAAAGGTCGTCTTTTATTCGCCTTTAAAGTGCCGCAAGAGGCGCTACGATTTACACGAGCCAATGGTGGTAACCGGTTATTTATGAACCGCATTTGTATTTAAATTCAAATATTATTGATAAATTAATTACCTATCTAAATGAATTTAATTTTTTAATTGCAAAAAAACTATTATTTTGAAATAAATTCACTAAGAAACATGTCTAATTATGCGTTTATTTACCGGTTGACCACCATTGGCTAAGTTGTAAAACCGTTCACCAGATGTCAGCCACTTTGCGTTAAAAGGCGAATACAAGATCTCATCTTCGAGATGCCTCATATAGAAATAAGTCAAAATGACTGTGCTGAGTCGGCTAGTGGTACGTGCAAATAAGATTCAGGAACTTTAATTGATATTTTTTTTGGATTTGATTCTGTTTTGAAAGTCGAGGCTATTTCCTAGGGCAGTTCATTTCAGGACTACTAACACTTTCAATAGAATTGATACAGATTTCAAAAATTAGTTCCTAGTTAAATTGTGAATATCTTTCTTTAATTGTGAATGAGGGAGTTTCTCAGGATAAATAAAGTTGCCGTATTTTTACGCTAATAAATGTAGCAAAACGTGGGTGGTGAATGAAATTTCCCATTAACTAGGTGAGTTATTAAATGATAATAATCTGGTAGCAATCCACTGAATTTTATATCTCCCAGTAGATGGTCCCCGCGAGGTGCTTTCGTCGGTACTGTCTCTAAGGCCTCTTAATTATGTCGACTTTATCGAGATCGTTTCTGATCTTGTGATTCACTGTCATTCACGTGGATGGGTGTTACGCTCAGTTACAGCAATTGTTTGGATGTTTTGTGCTGTCAGTGTCCAAGACTCGCAACACACGGTGATAACTATGTAGTCTTATCAGCGCTTTGTAGATGTCCAGTTTTACTTTGCGCGATATATGAGAAGACTTTCATGTTGCCGTAAAATGATCAGTAGCCTGCTGCGATGCTCGATGAAATGTCCGCAGAAACGGAGTATTTTTCAGTTATCCTAGATATTTCAACTCATTCATCCTCTCGTATTGTGTATCTTCTGAGTGAGGTCTACACAGCTAATTTGTTGGGCTGTTAATTCCAATGAGAGGAGGAGCTAATGTTGTGAGTTGTGACCTAGAATACAAATATCGTCAGTGTCGGCTATTAGTTGGGTTGGTTTATAACACATACTCCAATGTCAGGTTGAAAAAAATTTGAGCTATTGGGTCTCCTTGCCGTACTCCAGATGTTATCTCGAAGGCATTCGAAATTGTTTGCATATTAAGCCATTTATTAAAAGCTACATATATAGACACCAATTTTGGCTGTATGTCGTCCAGGTAGGACAAGTTGTTCTATAACTTGTTCCACTTAATGCTGTCGTCCGCCTGTTAGATGTCTACGAATAGGCTATACACAGGGATATCATTTTTTAGCACTTATGATACCAGCACCTTCAGTTTAAAAGTTTGATCGGTCCTTGTCGTTGGTCTATATGGACGAAAACCACAGTCATAATCACACAAGATCCTCTCGCTATAAGTTGATAACTTTGCCGCTACTACGTTGGCCAAAACCTTATTGCTAGTGTTCAGCAAAGCTGTAACACGGTAATTGTTGCGGTTTCACCGATCTTCCTTTTTAGGTAGTCGACAGAAAAGAGCAGTCCTTCCACTCTTCTGGAATGTCTTCTGTAGACTGAGTTATTGATATGAGTTCAAACATGTGGTAGAACAGATAATCGCCCCCATATTTGAGCAATTGAATAATTGTTTATTATGGACTTTATTAAAATAATTAATTTCAAACAATGGAAATAATATTTATGCTGGCATATTCTAAAATTATTATTATTATTTTTAAGAAAATCATTCAAATCACGGTGGATTCACAAGGCTGGATTTTTACCATAGAGTATTTTTGTCCGATCTCCTTATCTAAACCAATGAAATTGATAGACGAGGTCGGCTTTTACCCTAGGTAGGCTATTTATTTCCGTACTGTTCCTTAACTGATCAATAACTAAAATAACCAAAAAAATCCCCTTGGGTAAAAATTCAACCTTGTGAGTCCACAATCAAACTGAAAAAATACCGACGGTTGCATTAAAAAAATAATCCAGTATTTGTTATTGTGGTCACGAAAAACTAATCAATCTCACCTTCCATAATTTACAAAAAAATAAAAAACACATTAAATACACAGTCACCACACAGGCACACATATACATTTTTCACAAATGCTCAATTTGGACTTGGTGGGGATTTTTAAATTAAAATTTAATTCGATAGCGATAAGAATTTTGATATATGTACAACTATTTTTTTCAAATATATACCTACATCAAAATTTCCGCGATTTACTCCCACATAAGATGGGTATAAGTAATACGCTAACGTATTGTGAATTGGATAGAAGAACAAAATTTATTCGTCGTTGTTAAGAAGATGTACTTGTTCTCACTACAAATTTAAAAAATTCTCCTAGTAAATGTATTGACTAACGAATTGGGTGAATTAAATGTTTTGCTTAACAACAACGATAAAAACGAATCTCTTATTACCTGTATTTTCTGAATCGGTCCTATTACTATATTTTCTGACTAATCAGTATTTCATAGAACCTATCATATGCACATAATTCATAGGCTTTTCATTGAAAACTATTTTCAAGTGGAATAAGTAAAAAAATCATTTTATTTTAACCAAACCTAGGGTGCAAATATAAAACGAGCTGATCCTTCACAATGGTGGGAATTATTCGATAAAAATACTCAACGATTTTATTACTACAATTTTGCATCCCAAATAACCGTATGGCATCGTCCAAGTAATTGCGATATTATTCCATTGACAAAATTACAAAAATTGCAAGAGAACACGGTACCAAATGATCGCAAGGATGGTTTTACACAAACTGCTCAAGCAAAACTTACATCTCGACTTTTTCGTGAAATTGAAAGTCGTGATTGTAGCCGAAGTGGGGATAGGGAATCACACCACCGACATCATTCAGCATCTGGGCAATCAAGATCATCGAGTAGTGGGGGAATTGGTAATCAAGAATCACGGAGCAGTGAATTATTAGCTAGTCCCCAAGGAAGATACAGTTATAGGTAATAATACATTTTCTTAAATATTCACATTAGTTAGTTTTTAATTATTTAACAAAAACAAAATAGATTACCGACATGTACAGATGCATCATCAAGTAGAGTTGATTCACATAAATTTTGTCGGCACTCTCAAGGTTAGTAGAAATGGTGGTTGGTTTAAAAAAAAAAAAATTTTAATTTAAGAAGATAAAAGGGGATGATTTTCACACAAACAAAAATTATATTTTAGACCCTAGAACACCAAATAGTAAACAAGATTCGGAAAAATCTAGTGATTCAAGTATATCAAGTACACATGGATACCGAAGGTTACAAGATGGCGGTGGTGGTGGTGGTAGCTTAAGAATAGGAAATTCACACCAACAAAGGAAACAACATTCGATGGATAATAGCTATCGAATGTTACAAGAGAGCTCTAGTTCACACAATATTCCTCACGTAACAGTACCAACATCTGAATTGAAGCTTCATCAACACTATCCCCATCCAGCCCTTTCATATTCAATATCAAATTCATCTGATTTGGCTGGAAGTGGTGGATCACCTACACATTCAATTAGTACACCACAATTTAAAAAGAAAATTTCTTCATCTTCTGATCCACACACCAAAAGTCGTGATACTACTGGATCGGGAGTATCAAAACATCAGAGTTTTGATTATGGTGGAAGTATGTTTATTTGAGTCGACAAATTTTTTATTTTGTTATATTTTTGTTAAATTTTATGTTTTATTTTATTATTTTATTGTAGATATAAATTCTGTAGTATCATTAACACGGTCAGGCAGCTTCATGTCTACTCAAAATCCGCGTCACGAACAGCGAACCGGCAGCATTGATGCTAATGGTGCCAGTGATGATTCAATGCATGAAAAATATTTTAAATCAGTTGAAAATACACCAATTTCACGGCGGCGACATAATACAATCTCGACAAATCCAACTGTACAAAAACCTACACTAGGATCGAGTGAATCCAGTCCACAAAGTCCCACTAGTCCTCAAACTCCGGTATATTTGATTGATGTTATACATTTTATTAAACCAGCTAATTAATTTTTCTTTTATTAACATAGGCTGTTATAATCAAGCCTGCTAGACCAAGTTTAATGAGTAGTCTTTCTTTGGCCATGGACCCACCGTGCTCATATACATCTAGTCAAAAGCAAGATCCAGAATTTCTTAATTTAGATTTAACGTCAAAACCGGAACGGTATTTAGACAAGAAAAAGGTCGATAAAGGTAAAATATCACCAGTAAGCATAACGAGCATCGGTTCAAATTTTATTAAGTCACAAGGTCAGGGAACAAATAATTCAACGACATCATCTCGAAAATTATCGAACAAACACAATTTGTCACCATCTAGTCAAACAAGTGAATACAATAATTCAAGTCTGTCATTACAAAAAGAGACACTATTAACAAAATCGAATTTAGAGAAGCATAAGGAGAATACAGAGCGTAAAACTTCAACTAGTAGACATAAGAAAAAACCGTCTAATGCTAATAGCGATATAGAGTATGATAATGGAAATATATCGCCACTGTATAGTAATTGGGATCAAGAAATGCAAGAGCGTTTACTTCCGCTTCAATATTATATTATAGAGCAGGCCAAACTGTCTGGATTTTATGGTCTCAGTGATCAACAAGATTCGGATTCTTTACATTCGGATAGTCAATCGGAACACTCTTTCTCGGGACATGAACCGGACAATGAAGATTCGGATCATTCCGATGAGCGAGGTGACTATTTATCACATAATTTCGTCATTGATGATGAGTACAGCGCGCATAGAGGTGGAGTTTCTTATTACAACATTGAGAAACCTTTCGATAAGTCGAATAACAAAGAGGATATGTAAACATTGTTATTATCTCGAATTTTAATGCACAGTAAATTGAAATATTATATTTTTTGATTTTAGATCACAAGAAGTTGAGAACAAATTAGAGAATGCCAAAGATGACCAAATTTATAGTCCTGTTAAGAATCATCCATTTTTTTCGAATCAAGCATCCCCACTGTCGGTTTTGCCTGTAAAACCAAATCTACCAGTACCTGGTGAAGACACTGTTCAGCGGCAAAAACCTCCAAGGCCGTATCATTTTCCATTTTCAAAATTAACCTCAGGCCCGAGTCTACCGGGTCCACCTCCGCAGTTGGCCATAATGAAAGAATGTGATATTGAAAAATTTGCACAGGATAATTTAAATCTTCATTCGAAGGGTATATTTCGAAAAAAATCTTCGGTACGTGATATGTTAAGTTGGACTTCGAATACAATAAGCCGACCAATGTTGGCTTTGTCGCATGACAAAACATTCAAAAAAATGGCGTGCGAATTATTTAAATTAGTACAAATTTATATGGGAGATCGTAAAGCTCGAACGGGTATGAGTTTAAATTCAGTAGCAATAGATATAATTTCGATGGCGGTTACAACACAGCATCTAAGAGATGAGCTATATGTTCAACTTTGCCGACAAACAACCGAAAATCCTTCAAGGGAATCATTAATACGTGGATGGGAATTACTTGCTATTTGCTTGTCATATATTCCACCATCTCCAACATTCCAGCCAGCTTTATTAAACTATATGAATCGGCATCGTGATCCAACGTTTGCCACCAGTTTTCCGGAAGTTGGAAAATGGCCAATTCATGTTCAAATTTCACATTATGCAACAATTGCGTGTCGCCGTTTGGATAGGATTGGTAGTTCGGGAAAAAAACAAGCAAAGAAACCATCAGAAGATGAAGTTAATCAGGCTAGGGTTTGTTAAATATTTATGTGGATTATAAGAATCGGGATAGTTATTTTTTTTTTTTTTTTTCAACACTAATTTTCAGGATCAAATATTCCGAGACAGCATGTTTGGAAATACATTACAGGAAGTGATTGATTTACAACGAGAACGATTTCCGGAGAGGCAGCTACCCTGGATACAGGTTACTTTGTCAGAGCAGGTAAATTTTAATTTTCCTTATTTTTGATTTATTGTAGAATAAGAAGTTTTAAAAGTATGTAAATATATTTATATTAGTTTGATCTTTGTTACATTCATTCGCACAAATCCACCTAAATTAATCAACAAGGGTCTGATAAATAATTAAGAAGTATTGTTGTATTTTAATTTTTAAAAGTAAATTACAGCCGTACATGTAACTTACATTCAACCTCCCAATTTGAAATTGAAAGTAAAAACTAGTCTCGAACAACAGACTTTAGCATCCAACAAGATGTAAATTTGTAAAATATTTCGCCATAAGATGTTCATTATTTGAATTTTTGAAATATGTCTGATAGAAACTAATTTTAATCGTTCAGAAATAATGATTTTAATCGTCTGATAAATGAATTCATAATCTTTGGGCGAATTAATTTTTGGTGCAGGAACAGGTACTACATTTGAAACAAATATGTATGGCAATCTTAAATGGAATACAATTTTAAAGCTCGATGCTTTCGTCGATCAAGATTACTCGAATTAGAAATGTTCGTTTTATTAACAAATGGAATTAGCATCTATGTATCGCGTACTCCTATTATAAACATATTTTATTATTTAATTAAGCGAGTCTCTTTATCGAGTCATTTGTATGTCTTTTGGAATTTTCGACTTTCCATGTGCACAATTTTCTTTAAAAAAACTGTTAATTTATTCAGTGGTATTCACAAAGATTTCCATATCCTCGGTCTAAAGGTATACAACGAATTAAAATTACAAGAAAACAATTGTTACAGTTTAAAATAAATATTTAAAATGTGTGGTACTATTGGAAGAAGCTGTAAGAACGATAAAAACCCTTGATCTGTGTGTGCAAGAGGTTGAAGAGCAATTAGAAAAGTAGCTGTTAATAAGCTTCTCCAAATGTTAAATTTGTTGATAATTTATTATTTTTGTTTCTAATTTTGGTCTCTCAAAACCTTTATTTTGATGCCCAAAAATAATTTTGTGTTCCCTTCCAATAGTTTCAATAGTCTGATTTGTGTTCCAAAAAATTATCCATAATATACTTCTTAAATGGGGCAGTTTTTCATATTCTTAAAATACGACAGTCTATACAAATTGCCGGGCAATTTTTTTTATCTTTTTGGCATTTATGAATTAGGTGTAATTCACATACGCTGTGGAAAGAAATGTTAAATTTTTAATGTGTCAAGTAAATTTGTTTAGAACATTTGCAATTTCTTTGTGGTTACAGTATTCATGGTTATCAACTATGATGCGATCTATTCTACTATCTCGTTTTCCTTTCATTAATTCCTTTAAAACGTTCCATACTCGTTGCGAATCATACGAAGCAGTTTCTATTTTTCTAATGAAATAGTTTCTCTTAATTTTTCTTAGTGATGAAAGATATCGATTTCGTGTTGCGATATTCATTCCATTATTCCTCATTTCCGGTTTGCTTGGCTAATTTGTTCGTTGCAATCTTTTTTGATTTTAAAAGCCGCAGATTAAAATTTTTGTGAAACCATATTCATTTGACTTGAATATGTTCATATATATTTTTGCATACTTCATCAATATCACCAGTTGTATCCCACTTTGAATCTTGGAACAGCTTATTGAATATATCTTGATTAAAATTAAATATCCCTTCAATATATTTTTTGGTGTTCGACTACTTTTACTAATTTCCATCAAATTTACGTGAATCGTCTCATGATCACTAATTTTCTCTTGCTCTAATGTGTCGATACTTACATATATTTGCCGTTGTTGTATTACCAATAACCAATAACCCAATCAATTAAGGTCTTCTTGTTTGCTGTTATTCTGGTACATTTCTCCATTCGTTGTTTCAGATTCAATCTTATCATTATTCTATCCAATTTTAATTTATTCATCGTTTGACGTAGGTAGTCAATATTAAAATCCCCGCATATTAAATTTAACTCATCTGTAGAAATATTTTCTTCACTCCATTGATCGAAATAGTTGATGAATGGTTTTATACTTGAACTGGAGGATTGATCTGACTTTCTTATCAAAATTTTACATCCATAAATAATTATTCTCAATCGAGCAATTTTTTACTTCAAAATTTACATTTTTGGATATACATATAAATATGTAACTACACCCCCAATAAACCGTGAATGTGAATCACATCGAACACATGAGTAGCCCTGACATGTGTAACACATGTTTCACTAGAACATATAACATGTGGTTGCCTCCTGTTTGCTAGATCTCTAATTTCATCTATATGGGCTAATAAACTACTGATATTCAAATAATTGATTCGTAACTAGGACATGCCTTATCAGTTGCTTCATGATTCACATCGATGTTCAACTTATTATTTTCCACAACTTTTTTACAATTGACACATGATTTAATTTGCTCCGCACATTCCTTTGATACATGATCACTTTTACCACATTGCTTACAAATGGCTTTACCTTCAGTGCATTTCTTACTAGTATGGTTGTATCCTAAGCATTTGAAACATTGTACTAACATAAAACCCTCAGTTACTCTACATCTATCCCACCCAATATAAATTCTTTCCATTTCCAATATACTGATAAATCCGCTTGTATCCAACTCGAGAATGACATTTAAAGCCCAGCTTGATGTCTTATATTTGCGTATCACTTTAATTTGACAATCTATTAATCGTTCATTCTGTTTTTTCAATATTTCAATAAATAGTTATATCAATTTAAACGATGAATTAATCGATATACCAAACGTTAACAAGGTCAGAACAAACGCAATCTCTCCTCTAGCGGTGACAACAAATTTCAGCTATTCAAATGTAAAAAACCATAATTCAAGCATGTGCAATTGATTCATATAATATTAAATCTATTTATGTGGGGGTTAATGATGATTAGGTCATGATTTTTTATGATGATAGAAACAGACAGAAATTGATAAAAAATGTATTGATAAAAATTTGGATTTCTACAGTTTTCGTTCAACTATGTTGTATGTTCTATAATATATTTAATGGACATAACTCCTTCTGGTTTACATCGATATCTGGAGTCCTACAGGGTTCAATACTAGGGCCTCGGCTCTTTTTAATTTTCATTAATGATTTGATAGATGTTGACTCCTGTTGTCTTCTCTATGCAGATTATCTTAAGGTTTTGAAGGAAGTAGGTAATTTGTCAGACTAATATTTTTGTTTTTGATTATAAGATTAATGGTTTAGTTGTTAACAGAGTGAAATTAATTAAAGACCTTGGTGTAGTTTTTGATATAGGGTTAAAATTGGATGCACATATTGATAGCATTTGTAGCAAATCGTATGAAACTTTGGGTTTTATATTTAGGAGAGGTAGAGAATTTAGATCACCTACATTATTGATTGTTTTATTTAATCATTTAGTGTGAGGTACTTTGGAGTATGGAGCCCAAATTTGGTGTCCTTACTATGAAATAGGCGCCTTCAAAATCGAACGAATTCAAAAAAAGTTTACTAGATTTTTATGTTTCAATTTTGTACCATTTACCAATAAGTTGAGTTATAATGTTAGGCTTGCAAATTGCAATATTTAATATCGAATCACTTGAAATTAGAAGATTGCTGTTAGACGAATATCTATTGTTTAAAATTATTAATTATGTTTGATTCCAATATTCTATCTAAAACTAATTTCTATGCACCTGCTTATTTTACAAGGCCATCTAGACTTTTTTACAATCCAACTCCGCGCACTAAACTTGACTTTTCATCTCCGTGTTTTAGAATCCAATGCAATCATGACGCTGTATTTAATAGTATTGATTTATTCACAGGTTCTAATTTTTCATTTAAGAAAAGGTGACATAATGTGTTTAAATAAGTTACTCGGGTTTTTTATTCGTGTTAGTAATAACCCCATTTGGATTTTGGTTTTTCTTTTTTTGTGTTTTTGGTCTTTAAATGTCAACTATAATTCTGATAGTTTGATTTTAATTTTTTAATTTGAATATTTAGAAATTGTTTAACTTTTTTCACATTTCTAATTATTCATTTAATGTTTGATTATTATTTTCTATTTTTATGTTAATTGATTTGTCTTTATAAACTGATTTTCAATTATTATTGTAAAAATCCTTTTCCATATAAGGACTGTATCGAAAAGAAAGTAGCCACAGAAAAAAGCAATTTTAAACACAAAAAACCAATTTTAAGTATTATAAAAAGATGTTTTATCATAAAGCAGACTTCTAATTAGCAGATTTTATGTTTGAAACATTTGAGAAATTATTTTCTAAATACATAGCGAATTTTTAATTTGATGCCTTTACTTAGATTCTGCACAGTAGTTTTATTCATTTGTCTAGTTGCTTTGGACTAACTTTTTGAACTTTGTTAAATTTTCTGCTAGTTTACCGTTATTTTTCAAGTAACGCTTCGTAATTGCCCAATATCTTTCAATTGGTCAAATTTCTGGTGAATTTGGCGGAGTTTATTGTTTTTCCACAAAAGTGATGCAGTGGATTTTTAACAGCTCCAAATTTATTATTGGGCAGTTGCACGGTTTTAACATGCAATTTTTTGTTTTCACTTCGTTTCGGAACTTTAGGTTTCTTATATGTCTTCAAGTCACGCCTTATTTCACCCGCTGGATCATTCCTATGCTAGTACCACCCTCATAAATCTCTGACAGACATTGATTTGTTTTTGCGAATTTCACTCACAATTTTGGCTCTAATTTGGAATTGCTGGGACCTTGTTTTCGACCGTTTTTTCGTAAATCCTTTACCGTACCATGTTCCCCAGACTTATTAATTATTTTTCTCACTGCATTTTTACTTATATTTTCGCGCTTAGCTAAATTTCTAAACGAAACACCGTTTTAAATCCAAAATTTGTGCAAAATAAATTTAAGCACTTCTTCTTTAATTCGTGACAATATTACAACTGGGTAACAAATTGTAAAAATCACACGCAATATTTACCTACAAAAAGCTATTCTATCTAACGGCACTTTTCCGTTACAATAGAATTAGAGCAAGGCGAAGAAAACTAAATTTTTTTGTGGATACTTTCTTTTCGATACAGTCCTTACACATTACATGTTTGTTGTGATAACAAATAAAAAGTATTTATACTGTAAGTTATCCTAGAACTGGAATAAATAAATAAATAAAACTAATGATAAGCCGCTTAAGGCTATCATAACAGGGTTACCAAAAGGAATTACGATTGATGAAGTTAAAAGTGACCTTGCACGACAAGGGATTACTGATGACACCATCATGAAATAAAAAGAGACAATTAAATCTCATACTCCAACTCTCTAATCTTAGCACAATTTAAAATAAAAGATGTTTCAATGAAGCAATTGCACGCTATCCGTTACCTTATTCAGCTGGATACGATGGATATCATTAATACATGCTATACGTTACCTTAGTCGTTTTTGAAATGAATACCGAAGCAGATTTCAATACATACAAATAAAAGAAAAATGAAACAAAATAATGGAATGATGTGCAAAACTTCAATCCAGTGGAAATTAATATAACTGATTTCCCCGAACCAAGTGCACCTCGTCTAACTAAAGATCATCAGAAATGGCAACAGAGTTTTTAACAATCTAATAAACAACCTAGTAATATATCAATCAATAAATCACTTACTGAACACGACAGTTCCTTAAGTTTATGTATGAGAATTGCTCCGAATAATCGCAGAAACTTAATTTAACTATTAAAAACAACAATAATAACGATCTATTTTCGCTGATATCAACTCAATAATAAATGATATAATAACTAATTTATCAAATTGTATAACTAGAACTGAACAGTTTTCAATCACTAGCAAGAACGAAGTTCTAAATCGAAGCATGAAATACGTTATGGGAGAAGATAATTATCTAAACACATCAGTTGGCTCAATATTAAAAACAACAGAGGAGGCTATGTACTTTTTATGCTACAAAACAATTATGCCATCGTAGTTTATGATCTAAAAACAGCTGCCCCCGTCATTAATTACAGTTTAACACGTTCACGACCGAGGTGCTCAGGCTAGGGTTAGCCATAAACCAGATGATAAATTTGCACGAAATGAGCTAATAGAAGCCTAATGGTAGAATAAATGTTTTATTTATGTGTTTTGTGGGGTTTGTGACGTTATTAATAATATGACACATATACGAGTCTTCTCCTAAGGCGAAAAAAAAATTAAAGACAATCTGTAAACCAATATAGAAAATAAAATATATTACTTACATAAAAAAGTACGACGCATATATGCGTCCCTGGTCTATGGAGAAAACTAAAGGACTCATATATGCGTCCTATGGTCATGAACGTGTTAAAGGCACTGCCCCATGTAAAACGGAAAACCGGCATTTCAAGCCGTCAAATCCAATTATTGACAAAATTGTTTGGTTTTCAATACGAAAATTATCAAAAAATAGTTCGAATCTATAATTTTTACATTATTTGTAAAATATTTTATTAAAATTGATTTAATTTCATTCAAAAAGCCCCAATTTTATGTTTTGCCGGCCGTCAAGCAAAAATCCGTCCGTCAAAATATAAAATTGAAGTGTTTTGAATGAAATTAAATCAATTTGAATAATATTTTATACGAATAAGGTAGAAATTATAGATTCGAATTATTTTTTGATAATTTTCATATTGAAAAACAAACAATTTTGTCAATAATTGGATTTGACGGCTTGAAATACCGGTTTGCCGTTTGTGCATGGGGTAATGCCTTAACTCAGTTCGATTATCACGCAGTAAATTGGAAATGTTATGGATAACTAAACTCAACAAATAATTTAGAAGTTAAAGCTAGAAAAGCACCAGTTCCTCTTGTACCATTAATAAACATTTCAATACAATTAAGCTTAATGACTACGTCAAGTAACTAATAAAGGTTCGAAAAACATGGCAAAGAACTCGAAGCCATGCAAAACAAACTGTGATGAACTAGGTATATCTAATTAATAAAGTCAAAACAGAATGTCAAAATACGTAACAAAAACTGGCATATAACACTAAAAGATATTGAAAAAAAAAATAAAAATAACAACAAAATGGGGTCTTTATCAAAAATTTTGCGTAAATACAAATACCTCCGCTTTCAGCGGAAAATGGAACAATTAGACCAATAGACCAATTACATTGCTTACCTGAAGACCAATATTCTGGTTTAGACCTGGTATCTCAACAACACATCAATTGAAACTTATATGTTTATCAATCAAAACAGTTTAGATAATAATCTATCACCCGGTATGGTACTGTTTCACATTGAAAAAGCCTTCGACAAAGTACGGCATCAATCAATTTCCCGCCAAATATAATTAAAATACAAATTCATTCTTATCTAATCGAACATTTTTTGTACAAATACAAAATTCCAAGTCACACGTAAAGAATATACTAGCGGGAGTACCACAAGGAGTAGTATTATTTCCTACTCTACAATATAAATATTTCTGGTGTCAACGAAAGTTCCGTAAATGGAGTTTCTTGCACCATGGTTGCAGATGATACAGATGATGTGAAAGTAACATGGAAAAATGATATTAAATATCTAGGTTAATGTTATAACATATAAGAGACATCAAAAATATTTATTCACATCACAGAAATCATATAAAATAGTTAGGATATTAAATAGATTCCATAAATAAACTCCAGGTTAAAATTATCCAAACGGAAAAAGAAATTAATATACAAATTATTAATACGATCTTCGGCTTCTCTATGCCTGTCCAATTTGGCAAAACTGTGCAAACACCCGAGAAACTATTTTTTTGCTCGTATAATTCCGATGACCTTATTTCGCAGAGCCTTTCAAATCGATCACAACAAAGTATTTAGTTTCTTTTCTTTAGCTAATATTGGTTAGGTAATTTAAATTTATTTGATATGTAATTGGGTTTGATTAAGAGTCTGTTTGATAATTCGCACGGTGCGGTGCAGTGTACATTTTTTTCTTTGTTTCGTCAATAGAAAATAAATCAAAGGAGACAAGGAAAATAGTATGCACTGCACCCCATCGTGCAAATTATCAAACAGGCCCAAAGTATCATTGTAAAACCCCATCACGATTTTCTAATAAATGCTTGTGGCTGCTCATCTTTTATTTCACAGGTTTTACTATTGAACGGAAAACAAACAGAAGGTATATTTCGTGTACCTGCTGATATAGATGAGGTCAGTTTTTTAAAATCACGTTTGGATCGGTGGGAAGTTCCTGAACACAAAATTACAATGGGTAAGTTTTAAAACAGGTAAATTTGTTGAATGTCTATTACAAACTTTATAACATTTCAGATGCACATACACCAGCTAGTCTTTTAAAATTGTGGTATAGAGAATTGTACGATCCACTGATTCCTGATGAATTCTACAATGAGTGCGTACAAACGGAAGATTCCGAAAAAGCAGCTACGATTATAAATAAGTTACCACGGCTAAATCGATTAGTAAGTTTACATAAAGAAATTAAATGAAATTTTCGCTTTTTTATAACTTCTTAATTAATTTATTTTATTTAAAGGTTTTAACATACTTAATACATTTTCTACAACAATTTTCTCTACCGGATGTTGTTGCGATTACTAAAATGGATTCTTCAAATTTGGCTATGGTTTTTGCCCCAAATTGTCTTCGGTGTACGTCACAAGATCCTAAAGTTTTGCTTGAAAACGCTAGAAAAGAAATGACATTTTTACGAACTCTAATTCAAAATATGGACACATCTAGTGTAGCTTATCTTGTTTAATAAATAATTAGAAAACATATTTTCGAAATTCATTCATAATGTTGAAATTATATACATAGTAAATATATATATTTATAATAAATTATATTTCTGCTATTAAAAAAAATTTAAAAATAAATTGTTAATAAATAAATAAAAAAAAATATTCAGAACTGCAATAAAATTATTTAGAAGCTGACCCATGCTGGACATGTCCTTCAGCCCAATTTAAACAAACTAAACTACAAACGCTAAAAAAAATATACATAAATAAAAAAAATTGAATTGATTTGTTTGTAGTCTAATACAAAAAAAAAAAAATTACACAATGAAACATTTGAAAGTTACTAATACAATATAAATATTATTATTAATATAAATAGGAAAAAATAAATAGTACATTACATATTTTAATGAAAAATAATGAACAACAAACAAAAAACTATATCATAGGTATAAATAAATAAATCACTTAACCAAATTCAAAAGACTCTTAAAAATAATTAAAGATTGTATTTTATTTGATATATAAATGTATGGATATATATTTATAAATAATAATATGGCAATACTAATAATTGCACAAAACAATTAAAAAAAAAAAAAACTAATTAACAGTTGGAAATATATTATAATATTATTCTAATATAATAAAAAATATTTATGATATTTGCTAAACATGCTTTTTGGCACCATTCGTTACTTGAATGTCTTAAAACAATAATTTTTTATGTTTAGATTTTTTTATTTAGTTAAAAACAAAAGAAAAGTTACCAAGATGATAAATTACATTTTTTATGGATTAATTGATAAAACAAAATTAGAAGTAAATTAATTTTAAAAATTTTACTTATTATTATTTATGTGAAAACGATAATTTTTAATTGAGGAAACAATTGTAAATCTTAATAAAAAAAAATCAATTAATTTTTAACATTATACGCAAAACAAAATTACTACTATAAAAATATTTAAGACTAAGGCCATATTATTTCTAAAAAGAAAAAATCATGAGGAATCTAAATAAAAAAAAAAAACAAAAAAAAAATTAATGAACAAATATAAATGAAAAACGTTTTAATTTATTTATTTATAATTAATGAAAAATAAATGAAAATGTTTAGTTGATGATTTTAAACAAAATAAATAGAGCAAATAATAAAGGATTCTAATATCAATCATAAATGATTTTTTGTTGTATTTTAAATCTGAACGTTTTGCAAATTGCAAGGTTTACAGAATATTTCCTAATCGGTTGCGGATCGATATTAGACTGTAGTCGAATTCTCGAGTAAATCCGCTGAATGCGGCAAATGCATTTATCTTTCTTTTTTATGGAGGGTAAACGAAATTTACGCCCAGGTGGCACAGTGTTAGCATGCTTGCTTAAGCTCCGGAGGTCCCGGGTTCGATTCCCGGCGGGTGATGAAAAAATCACGGCTGGTTAGTGTGGATCAATGAATTAATCACTCATTATCGTAATGATTACGAAACTTCAACATGAAGCGGCCAAATCCCTCTATGGGATGTAGCGTCAGCGAAGAAAAAAAAAAACGAAATTTTGAGCCATACATTTTGTGAATTTTTAAATTTTTATATCACAGAGAACAAGATAGTGGGTGGTGCTAGGCAATTGGTGGTGGTACGCAAAACTAAATTGTTTAAAATAGATTTAGCAAGGTACCAGTTTTTGGAGAAAAAATTGCAATATTATTTCTTTGGTACGACGCAATAACCGCTTTCTAGGAACCAGAGACAACTAGACAACAGAAGCCGTGGATCATAATATCCAGTGCCGATTGAAGACATTTACATAATGATAATTGAAGAAAAGAACATAGTAGTAGCACTAACACATCAAAAATTGAAGATATTTACGTAATTATATGCTACAACAAATCATTCACACTAGAGGCTTCAAATAAAAATGGTTTTAGGCCTGACTTAAATATGTATGTTAATTTTACGAGTGCTCTTTAAATCATCCTAGGCTACTGAAAATATTAGGAGCCAATATTAGAAATGAATTTTGATAGTTTTTGCTTATTTCTCAAGTTATAATTGACCGTAACTTGAGACTGGGTATCCTTAGTAGAAAAAAAATGCTTTCATTACTTTGTACACAAACAGATGTCTACTAGGGAATATTTCCAGGAACTCAAATAAAGGCCACGCCGTCGATAACCTCGGTGAGTTGAGCATAATTAGAATAATATGTTTTTGAGCAACCACAAGGGGTTGAATTCTAGTATCATAAGTCCCACCTCAGCATACTAAACCACAGGATAATCTCGATTCAACTAGTGCAAAATAAATAATTCTTAAGACTACTAAAGAACAGGCTAAATACAAAATATTTAATTTTTGAATAACAGAACACAAATATTGCAATTACGGAGAGAATCAATATGAGGCAGTTAACGCATAGAAGTATCCACGAATAGTCCAAGATACTTAAACTTTGAGACGAATTCAATTTTAAAACAATCAGTGCGACAAATTATTTGATCTTAATTTATATCATGGCAAATGAAATTTGGGTCAATAATAAGATCATTATTAAGTTTGAAAAGCATACCTTTAGTTTTTATGTTATGTTTCATTTTCTTAGAAAGAAGTCTTACCCACCCAGACAGTCTTGACGCTGTAGCGCAATAGTGCAAAAGTTAAATTAGGTATGTACATGAAAATATGTGCGAATTGACAAAATCGACGGGCCATCAAATTATGGATAGCTATTCCGTTTTGTAAGCCCTTGTTTTTGACCGATTTAAATTTTCCGTCGTAGTAAAAAATCTACTAATCTATTCTAGTTAACAACTAATAATTTAGCTAAATAGGTATATAAAGCCATTTAGGTAATGTTTTTCGCATGGCTTTAATTTGTATAACATCACAAAGTGACACCAACCCGTTCTTGTGTGCGTTCCGCCCGTCGATTTTGTCAATTCGCATATATTTTCATGTATGTAGGTACTTTGCGCTATTGCGCGACTGCACTACAGCGTCGAGACTGTCTGGGTGGTAAGACTTCTTTCTAAGAAAATGAAACATAACATAAAAAAATTCATGTTAGATAGTTTAAGATTATTTTAATGATAAAATGGTGCATCGTGATTGTCAGCAAAGTTTTTATTTTTTCGGTATACTAAATTAATTTTTGCGTTTCGTTCATAATTCCGTCTCCGTTCCGTCGAGATTGTTCCTACATTTAGATCACAGTTCATAGCTTAGACAATAGACCTAAGACCGCTAATACAATGACAGTTATTTTCAAATAAATGATGATGCCAACATACAACTAGCGGTCAAGAGGCAAATTGCGGCAAAAACGAAAACTAAAGATTTGTCAAAGTTGTCAACATCAATAAATTTTTATTTAATTTTTGGCTCCTTTTCGTGTGTTTTCTATTTTGTCACAGTTTTATAGTTTTAAATTCAATTTAATTTGATTTGAGATATTTTAATTGTGATTTTTGCACAAAATTTTTCCTCGGTTTCTTTTATTTTTACTGAAAATGGGGAGAAAGTGTGTCGTAGTTGGTTGTGATACCAGTTTGCCATTGACAGATAAGACTGTTTCTTTGCATCTGGGAGTACAAAAATAAATGTTTATTTTAATATTCAGTGCTTGCAACTGCTTATAATTTCAAATATTAATGATGTTTTCTTTTATAAAATTTAATCTTAATGTTGATTTTTCGATTATTCCTAATAAATTAAATGGTAACGAACTTTTTAGTTAGCGAATTCGCCACGATTTGCCTCTTGACCGCCACTGTATGTTGGATCGCATATGAAGTAAGCAACTAGCAGTCCATTTAAAAATATATAGTCAAAGGTTCATAGACTGAATATGTTAGTACCTTGCAAGATGCAATGCCAACTGGTCACTGTACAGAAACACTAGATCATCCGCAAAAGTTATCAACTTTGAAGAAGGTAGGTTTTGCAGTAATATTTTATGATTAATCATATCAAAAGCTTTAGTTAAATCCACAAAAATATATGCAACCGATTTTTCTTATCGAGACCTTTGTAACGTACCGAATTCCGAATTCGGTTGCTCATAGGGTAAAATGTCAAAATACAGAAAACTACTTCATAGGGTAATTTTATTGTAGTACTATTTTCCTATTCACTTTTGTAAAAACAAAATATAATTTTGTTTGTTCACTTTTATAAAAACAATAGTCGTGTTCCAGTCGACCACTTCAAGTACTTGTGAGTACTTAGGTTTGTATCTTTGCTTAAATTTAACTACTCGTAACTGCTCTTACATTCTGGCAAGAGCAGTTACGAGTAGTTAAATTTAAGCAAAGACACAAACCTAAGTACTCATAAGTACTTGAAGTGGTCGACTGGAATACGACTAAAAAGAATTGCGATTGTAAACTCTCGACAGAGAAGACGAATAAAAAAATAAACGCCATTTTGAATCGCATTACAAAAAATAACTTTTGAAATTTTAAATTAATTAATTTTATTAAAATACTGTATTTGAAATTAACGTAAATATTAATAAAGTTTTGTCAATAATAAAATACCGTGCCTGTGATTATTCATGTTGGAAAAATTGGTGAAATACGCGTTCACATATAAACGTTTATCGGCATCTACGTAAGCCACAAGTTTCGATATATATATATAACGCATAGCCATTTGTACGATTGCTTGATAATCAAAGCAACTACGGAGCTTATTAATCGTAAACACGCGTCCGATTAAATCTCTGGAGTCAGATTAAACCTAAGGAACGGAGCAGCATCAATCTACGCAGTGGATTTTTGATATCATCACCAACCATAAGTGGACACGACCATTCCGTCTATACAGCAACTGTAACGTCCATACCTTCATACCAGAAGTTAATGAATTCTAACAAAGCTCCTTCAGTACTTTTACATTTTCTAAACCCAAACTGCATGCTATGAAAAAAAAATTGTTTTATTCAAAAAACTAGTTATTCTTTGGTGAGCTATCTTTTCGATAATTTTAGAAAACACCGATAATAAAGAATTTGGCCTATATAATTTGCAATACTATTTTATCACCTTTTTTAAAAAAAGGATAACCAGACCCACTTTCATTTGTGTTGGAAAAATGCCCGACTGAAAACTAAAATTAACAATGTACGAAAATACATAAACAATACAATGGCAAATTTGTTTGACAAGACTGTTGCTGCCTGCCATCAATGCCAGTAGAAAAATTAGATTTCAGAACAGATATAACTATTCGGTCACGTCGATTGAAATTTTAATTTTTCCTTCGCCAGGAATCATGTCTTGGATGGTCTTGTTTATGTTGTTGATGATTTCGTTTTTCGACGCTAGAAGGGCTCGTTTGCATAACCATTCTGAGTCTGATAGCTTGATTAAAAATATGTTTCCTAAGCCAATATCACGGCACCTTGTTTTTTTAACGTAGTCCATTATTATGTCATATACAAGTTTTTGACTCTGAATTAGTAAACGTTTATTATATTGGATGTCGCATCGTAATTCGTCCACATTGTAACTTTTTCCTTTAATAGTTCACTGTTCGTGACGTCAAATCCGCTTCGTCGTGGTGGCTGAACTCCCAGTTGTATTAACGTTTGGTTGGTCATCGGAATCGCTAAATATTTAAATATCTTCCATTGCTCGCAGGGCTTTGTTGTCGGATTTTCTCATCGTAGTTCAGCCAGGATATAGTAGCTCATACTTTCCCGATATTTCAGCCATAGATGATTAAGACTTGATGGATTATATTTCAATAAATAAGATTCTTTCGGGTTTTTATAGACAAAATATATTAACAATAATCGCATTCACAACATTTTTCGATTGGTTAATCAGAAAAAATGAAGAGGCCAATCATTTATAATAATACCTAAAATGTAGAAATATCAAAATCCCACCCTTCCCTGTATTTTAACCCAAGAGTCATACAAAGTGTATTAACCCTGAACAAAAAATGAGAACCCTCCTTGAGTTCTCTATGTGGTAGTTTGGTTTCGTCCTGAAAAGTTCGGTCTACTCTTCAGGTAGCTATCTGAAGAGTAGACCGAATACTTTTTACACTTTCTGCCGAAGACCGAACTTTTCAGTACGAAACCAAACTACCATATAGAGAAGAACTCAAAAGGGGTCTTATTTTTTGTTCAGGGTTAATACAATTTGTATATGACTCTTGGATTAAAGTATGGGGATTTTGATATTTCTACTTTTTTGGTAGATATATTATAAATGAGTGGTCCCTTCATTTTTTCTGATTAACAAGTCGAAAAATGTTGTGAATGCCATTATTGTTAAATGTTAATATATTTTGTCTAAGCCTCAAGAATCTTATTGATTTTAATACAGAGACAAACTCCTCTTTCTATTGGATAGTATCATAATAGTATCCGTTTTTGATCTGCTTTAGTCATTTGCACTGCCTCTCTCATAGCAAATTCTCAGTGGTTATATATCATTCTCTAGCAGGCCTAATCGCTGACATGCTTCTCGATATGTTTCACAAATATAGGCAACGCCAGCTTTTAGATCTTCAAAACATATCGGACCATGAATCGTTTGATGCAATAAATGCAAATAGAAGCATTCAGGGTTCTCTTGAATGCACCTAGTACAGACTCGCCCTATCGTCTCGTTCTTGAGCACTACGTCGTGTCCTTGCACTGGCGATTACCGTTTTCGTCGATTGAATTTTTTCCTCAACCCATTCCATGGGTAGTAACTTGGCACTTCCGGGTAAAAGTCCTGGCAAATGGGCATCTTGGCGTACCTCGAAAAAGGCAGTCAAAGATTTTTGTGCTGGTGTTTCCGTCACAACTCTTTCTGCCGTTTTCCTCGTGAAATACACACGTTGTCCATTTTCAAGGTGGACGGTTAAATGGACAATTGCTCAATCTCTGGAAACTTAAAATTCGCTAAATCGCTTTGTCGTTGTGATCTGCTCTATACAGTTTTCCACGTGTGTTTGGGCCTTCAAAGTTTTCAATAGCCTCGTGTTTTAATCTCTACCGTGAATCCGCCTTGTTCTGAGTTCGTGATCTTCTTCCGGGCTTGAAGGTTCTACATTGATGACATCGTCTATTTGATTCGGTAGATTTTTTTCTTGAAGCCAAATCAAGTTGTGCGAATGTGTCCTCGCTTTTGCCACTCATTCATATCATCTACATCCAGTAGAAAACATTTTTGACGATGGCTTCGACAAATTTAATTTGTTTATGACAAAAGTCTCTTGCAATTATGTCACGTCGTTCAATGGTTGCCTGTCCGTATTGTAATTCTTTTTTGATTTCCGGCCAATAGAAGAATTGTATGTAAAGCATATTTTTTAATATTCGTCACTGCATTCTATGTATATGACGTGGGCTTTCGGTGAACGATGGTTAAAGATGACCATATAGCCGGTGTTGCTATCAGTCATTATTGCGCCTATTAAATGTTGGACCTTGAAGTGATTACCATCTTAGCCTTGCCAAAATATCAGTGGATACTATAATAGTGCATCGTAACTGCAACGTGTTTCAGTAACACGTTGCAGTGTATTGCTTCGGCATTGAATAACGATGTCATGTTGGCTATATTCGAAGGTTACCACTGCAACTTCGTTGACTTGAGGTGCATTAAACCTCCGTTCTTGCTCACCGGCTAGTCTTTTGTTGACACTCCCGGATGATTTTTCGTCGTTGCAACTCCCGGATAATTTCTTGTAGTCCCTGGATGTTGGTGCAACGTGTGTCCACTTCGAATTGTTCATCGCCAACAAAATATATGTACATGTGGGAATTTCGGAGTTTTAAAAACTCGGCTGAAAGTGCCTTCGTTGCTTATAAATATAGCCCCGAACGATATCATTTAGAAGCACTCATTGCCGTATGTTTTGTAGAAAGTGTTTTGATTCTGGTATCTTTCTAGTCATATAAGTGAATAAATCTGACTTTGCCACATACAACACATGCCTGGAGTTTTGCCCTTGAATTTTTTCGCACAACAGTACCCGCATGTCTTGTATGAGATACTTAAAAAAACCACGATGGATTACAACGAATTGGCGGTGGATCAACAATCGTGCAGCGAACTGGAATCACTATTAAAAAATGGTAATTATACAGTAACTCTTCCAGGTTCCAGTTCACCATTGTTTTGTAATATATATAATAATAATATTCGCTCTTCCATTACAAGAAAGTTCAGAAGTGAAGTAATCGAAAGTCTCCCCAATCTTTCACACTCTGGTGTGAGAGGAACTCAATGCATGGTCCAGGAGAGATACGTTTGGAATGGGATGAGGAAATACCGGGAATTTTTATAATCAATAAATAAAATCGTTTGTGATAAATTGAAGTGTTGTGTTTTATTCACATTCCGATTCCAGTGATATGAACCTTGACAAGGCAAAAATCTAACAGTAGTTTCCAAAATTGGAATATGTTGTGTATCGCTAGAAAAAAATTACCATCCGAGAAACCCACCATATAAATTCTCTTATACATATTCCCAACACGTGCTGGTTTAAGGTTAGTTGCCATTTTCTCGATGATCTCAACATAAAAAATTTCATGAATCACACTTTAGATCTGCGGGTATCCACTATTTTGCTGACTATTTTTTAGCATGCCCATCATAATAAAACGAACTGAGCGCAACCAAAAATATTCCAATTTTAGTTTTTTTATGTTTTCAACACTGTCAATTTTTCTCAGTTTTTTTTTGTTCGCTGCTAACGTTACTATTGTAATTTCTTGTTTAACATTTTTTTTTCATACAAAACGATTAAGCAATATAATTAAATACAAGTTACTCTTTGTTTTTATATACATCTTAATTTTATTTTTATGTATTTTATTTCATTTTTAATAAGCGTCCTGTAAAATATTAAATAAATAATTTTCATAAAAAAAAAACTTGTGTTCGGTGAAAATAAAATAACATTGCACAAAAAAGCAACAACAACAACAAAAAGGAAAGGAGTTGTGTCTTGTGTAGTGGTTTCGTTGTTTTCGTTTTTTTTGTTGGTTGAGAAATTTGGGATTAATTAAAAAACGGAAATATGGCAAAGACATATGATTATCTATTTAAATTACTATTAATTGGTGATTCAGGTGTTGGGAAAACATGTATTTTATTTAGATTTTCGGAGGATGCGTTCAATACAACGTTTATTTCGACAATAGGTGAGTCCGAAAATAAAAATATTCAGTGTGTTTCGTTGAGATGACGTTTCATATTTCTTAACAAAATTTTTTGTTTTTCTTGTGAATGAATCGGATACAATTTTATATATTACTATATTATTACTTATTTATATCAATTTCATTTAAATAATAATAATTAAATGTTTATAATATAAAAATAAAATTTCTGCTATACAAAACTTCATATTTATCATAAATACAGTGATATGTGGTTATACAGATGACTAATTCTACTTTGTGTGTAATTATCATGAATTTTACCCTATTTGTATGATTGTGATCAACAGTGTGATTATCTGGAATATGGGATGGGTGATGGTTAGTCTGTGACTATATTACAATGTAAACTGTTGCCACAATTAACTATAAATTAAAATTTAGGTTGTTTTTCTGTTTTTAGATAATTAGTACATTACAAATTGTTGTCTTCGTTTTTTGTTTTCTAGTTTTGTGCGATTAGATAATTTTCCCTAGGTACAAATAGATAAATGAACATATACGAACACTAGAGTGCAGAAGAAAAAAAATTATTGGTGGATCTGGTGGGTCCTGGGATGTGTCCATTCCATATGAAAAATATAAAAATCCGTTTGAACAGAGAAATAACCCGAGTAACTAAAAATGATCAGAACATTTTAGACCAATTTACAACAAAATGTAACTGACTTTTTGTCACAAATGTCGTGTTTCCTCGGGCAAATTTGATAAAAAATATGATATTTTTTATTAGCTTTGCCATAAAACGCACTCATTTATCACAAAAAAACCAAAATGTTTTTTGGTTTGATCTGTCAAAAAAGCATAGAGGTAAAAGCTGTAGAGAATAAATAAACAAACGTCAAGTGTAAGCAAATCGGTGAGAAAAAGAGAAAGAGTAAAATAGAACAGGCCATGTGTATTTAGAATTTTATTCAATGCACTGAAATGGAGTGAATTGCTTAAAATAAAACAAAGTTTAAAAAATGTTTTTATTTTAGTTGCAAATACACGGATAATTATTGTTTAGTTCAATTTTTTAATAAAATTAATTTTATTATTAAAAATAATTTTTCTAAAAACGCGTCATTATTTTACACTTTGCGGACCTGGTATTTTTTATTATTATTGCTGTAGTGCCATGTGGGCGTTTAGCCACCTCGCACTGCAACCTAAAAGATCTTTTGTGCTTCCAAGCCCTGCTTAATTATCCGTCCAGTCAATATGCAAGCTCTTAATGAACCTGATAATACTTCTCGGCCGGTACGTGATACATACTATCTCGCCTCATTACTCAAGGACTTCGGGAGGGCAGCCCCACTCCCGTATATTCCTAGCACTGCCCCGACTTCCGTTTTGATTTTACTCTTACCATTTGCTGGGAATGGTAAGTCGCCTTTATGTCACCCAGATTTACTACAGGAACGCTAAACAAAACTGGAAGGTGCCTTTAGTGGTGTCAGTTGCCAGTGGTTGCCACGAGGAGGCGGCACGTACACTTGCGAATTGTGATAAGGTTACCCGTTACACAATTGTACCCATCACGCAGCTGCCTAATACATGACCAGAACAGCTCACATGATGCTCACCCTACTGGAAGGTTACGGAGCTGGTAGATTAATCTACTCAACTTTGGTTCTCCCCTCAAATAGACGCCAAGCTACCGCGGACCTGGTAAAAATAGTTGTAAACAAATCGTAAGACTCCTAAGCACCCAACAACAACAAAATTTGTTTTTTTATAATTATGTAATAAATTAAAATTAAAACTGCACTTTTTTTTATCACAAATTACAATATGTACATCACAATTTTAATTTCGTTTTATGTAAACCAGAATATAACTTTCCGATGAAATGAAATTCCCGGTAATTTGTTGCGAGTGTTATCACGACATTTTCTGATTAAACTAAAACCATAGACAATCATAATAGATTTCTCATTTAACTAAAAACACAAAATAAAAATAAAAATTTTCCATTCAAATGTTATGGGTGTATTGCATATACGTATTATATTTGCAACGCATTCTAAAATCATTGCCTTATAAAATACACAACACAACGATAACATTGGAATTATCAGAAGTATTGTTTTTTTCCTTTAGTTATAATGAAATGAGAAATCTAGTATGAATGTCTATGCTAAAACTAAACACTTCATTTTTAATAAATTGGTTTTAATAGTTTTCCATAAATAATAATTATGTAATTATATATTATTCTTTTTAATTGTTTTGCTTTATTTGATAATTTGGAATTTTCACGAAACTACGCACAACTACTTATTAACGAGAATAAAAACTAAATAGTTTGTTTACATAAAAGAAAGAGCATAAAACGTAAAAGATATATAAACTGTGTTCCATTGAAAACAATTTGCTACTGCTAAGTACTTATGAGTAGATGTTCAATGGAACGCAAATTTTCGTGACAGTAGTAAAACATAACCTCAATTTAAATAAAACTGCTAGATTTTGACAAAAAATACGTTGTTCCATTAATAATAATTAATAATAGTAAGTAATAACACATTAAACAACAAAATAATTAAAATATGTTTGCGATTTGAAAATTGACGTGACGCATAACAAACAAAAACCAAAAAACAATTTTTAACCCTAACACTACCAACATACAGGGTGATTGGTTTTGGGATGCTGACCGGCCAAGGGGTGATTCCTTGGCTTATTCTGAGAAAAAATCGTATGTGGAGGGGGGGTCCATTTTTAATATCCTTCGAGATACAGGGTGTTTAAAAAATTTGGTTCAGAAAAAAAGTACACTCAAATATTAAACTGTAACTTCCAAAATACTTATCGGAGGGCAACCAAGTTAGTCTTATTTGACTGGTAATTGTATAGGCTCTTATTAAGATTCAGATGGTTATCTTATATCTGTATCCGTTTGCGAGCTACGATGTTTTAAAGTAAAAAAAATATTTTTTTTTTATAAAATTGAGTTTTTCTCAGAAAAAACCGTTATAATTTTTTATTTTTTTATTTTATTTTAATTTTTCAGGACCTCCCCTACAATCTCCCAATACATTATTTGTACCCACGTACCATAGTTTTTTACGTATATCGATTATTCTCAATCTAATTAAGAGATGTTGAAGTGTTAATATTGTAACAATTTTTTTTTTTTATCACTAAAACAGTAGGCGATTATCACTTCCTTTGTTTAAATGTTGAATTAACAAAAATTAAACATTTTCATACTAAAGTCTACACCTGCATGCATTGCTACGCAACACTTCCTCGTTTCTTACCTCTTTGCCTACAAACTTTGTGGGAGAGGTCGCGTTCCTGACGCAAGAGTATTTACAAATATTCATAGAAGACTGCGAGATATCGTAACAACATCAAATACCCGGGCGGAGCCCCTTTCAGTCTCACCAAATCATTTGGATGTCGACGAAGAAATAATTCGCAATGTAACAGCAAATCCTTCTATTAGCATAAGGAAGTTCGCAGTACAATTGAACGTCTCTCGCTACCGAATTCATCAAGAATTACACAAGGAGAATCTTCATCCATACCATATAACACCCGTTCAAGAACTATTAGCGATAGACCGCAATAAAAGATAGGGGTTTTTTAATTGGTTGATGGAAAGGAATTTGGACAATGATAGTTTTGTGAAACGTATCCTGTGGCGGGATGAATCATAATTCACAAGAGATGACATAACAAACTTTCAGAATCTACTCGAGTGGGCTGCTGAAAATCCTCATTCGGAAAAACAAACATTATTTTAGCACCGCGTATGTGCTGGTGTAATTGGGGATAATTGTACCATTCATATTACCATCGATATTAAATAGTGATCGTTATTTACCATTTTTACAAAATGATTTGCCACTCCTCTTTGATAATGTTCCTATTTTAAGTAGAGTCTCGCACACATACCAACATGATGGTGCACCTTGTCGCTACGATAACCGATCGTACGGTATTGGATTTTTATGTATGGGGAACAATGAAGGCGCTTGTATACTCCAAAAAAATTGAAACAAAAGTAGAACTCATACAACGAATCCACACAGCAGCATACTAGATAAGGAAAGAATTACCAAGAAATGAAATAACCAAAGGTATACTGAAACGAATATTAGCCGATATTCAATCAAAAGGAGGGCAATTTCAGCACCTTTTATAACTCCTAGGCTCAAACTTTATATTGGGGGATGTAGGGGAGGTCCTGGTGAATTAAAATAAAATAAAAAAATTGTAACGGTTTTTTCTGTGAAAAACTCAATTTTATAAAAAAAAAAATATTTTTTTTTACTTAAAAGCATCATAGCTCTCAAACGGATACAGATGTAAGATAACCACCTTAATCTTAATAAGAGCCTATACAATTACCAGTCAAATAAGACTAATTTGGTTGCCCTCCGATAAGTATTTTGGAAGTTACAGTTTAATATTTGAGTGTACTTTTTTTCTGAACCAAATTTTTTAAACACCCTGTATCTAGAAGGATATCAAAAATGAAACATGACACATAAAATCAATCGAATTCGAAGCGAAAATGAAGTTACATCCCACCCCTGGTATAGAGCCATATATTCGAATTTTTTGAACTAAAATCGCTCTACCGATAATTTTATGCTTAACTACTTCTCAACTACACCATCATTTGAGCATGAGTAGTTGCGAGTAGATACAAGTACTTAAGAGTAGTTTACCAATGCCAATGGAACACGCTTATAATCATCCCTCTCGAACTTCTTACACTTGAAATAGAAGATTTTATATGGGAAAAACTTTGTTTCAGGTCTCCTGTTTTTATGTCTACGCAAAAAATATAGATCATGTTCTAATGTCAAATTTTCTTTAACCGTCAGAGCTACCATCTTCTAGAAAACTCCGAAAGTATAAGCAACTTTCACATAATGCCACTGGGCGTCAATAAGTATTTGCTGTCAAAAATTGTATGACATTTTTATGTGTGCATTTTGTAAAAATAAACCAAAATATTTGCGTGTTATAAAAGTGATTATTATTAATACGTGATAATTAAATTGATTTTGGCTGTCCCCTCTTGAAAAACGTCAGAATACTTTTTTGATTGTGTAGTGACATCTAGTGGCAAACGCTCAGTACTATATCTTTGATCGTGCTGCCTCTTTCGGTAAACGTTATGTCCTTTTTCTTTGATCGTGCTGCCTCTTTCGGAAAACGCTCTGTACTTTTTCTTTGATCGTGCTGCCTCTTTCGGAAAACATGATCTATTGTTTTGTGTTTCTTCTCAAAAGAAACTTATGTGGTTTTCTTTTTGCCAAAAAAATCAAAAACGCATCAAAAAGCAAACTATTTACCACAAAAAAATCACTAGTTTTTTGCCGTTTTACTAATACCAATAAGGAACAGAAATGTCAATTTTTGTAGAAGCGTCAATTTTTATAGAAACGTCAATTTTGTAGAATCTATTGTTGAATTCTTTACACCCAAAATCGTCAAAAAAAATTGACGCACATCCAAAAACTGTGTTCTTTTCACCAAAATTCGTCAATTTTTTTTCGATGTGCTCAATTTTACGAAATGCAGATTTTTTCATGAATTTCACATCCGTAGCTACTAACACCAACAAAAATAGAAACGTCAATTTAGTTCTCAAAATTTTTCAATATATAGCAGCGATTTTTTGTATCTCGATCATTTTTATTCTCATTTTGTGTTTAGTTTAATGTGTTTAATAATTGTTGTGTTAATTATTTTAATTGAATTAAATAGAATGATGCCGCCAAATTTCAACGTTTAGAAATGTCAATCAAGTAACCAATACAAACACAAAACTTCGTCAATTTTTTTTCACGTACTTTTCACCCACAAAATTCGTATTGATTTGAAAAAACGAAAAGAACACGACATATAATTATATGATGGAGTTAGTAAATTTAGAAGATTATTATGTTTTATCGGATGGAAATAAAGACAATTAAACTTTATAACACTTTATAAAAATTCACAACGAAACGCTTGAAAAAAAACCAACAATGATTTCGTGTCATGACATCTTCTACACGTCAAATTAGTGAACAATAACCAGTTTATTATCACCAATACAAACAAAAAATCGTCAATTTTGATTGAAAGATCAGGTTGTTCTTTTTGCATCACAAGATTCAAGTAAATTGGAAATAGCAAAAAGAAATCGACTTTAATAATTTAAAATAATTTCCATTTCTATAATATAAATTTACTGAAAATATTAAATTAGTGTAAAATATTACTAAACATTTTAATTAATTTATGTTTAAATTAAAATTCACAATAAATTAAATTGTTTGTTGTTTAATTTACATTTTTATTTTTTTTATTTTGGTCGTTTCCTCGGTTTTAACATGAAACGTTTGCCCGAGGAAACACTAGGAAAGTGTTTTGTGGTTTTCAAGTTGACACAAAAAAAGACCGGGCGAAAAACAAATGACAGCAACTTTCATTTGTCGCTCGGTCAAATTTTTCGGAGCGATGCTAACAAAAAATTTGATGTCGAAAAAATGATTTATGTCGAGTTCGATTGGGCTTTGCCCAATCGTATACACAAGCAGCATAATTTATTTTATGGTTGGATTGGTAAATATGTGAATATTTTTTTTTAGGTTATGTTAACCGTCAGTAAATCTTTAGTTTGATTATGGACACATTTACAAAGATTTTTTCACAAAAATTATTTTAATAACACAACTTATTTATTAATACATAACGAACTCGTACAAATTAAGGAGTGATTAAAAATTACGAAATTTTTGACGAAAATTTTGATTGGCATTTGTTTTTTGTTGGTATTGGTAAATCTTGCAATAAATCTCGATTTGTCAAAATTGATTTAAATAAAATAAATGATTTATTTTGCCCAATCGTACGCACGAAAAGATTATAATCATTTTTTTACAGTAAATTGATTTATTTTGCCCAATCGAACTCCACATTAATGTGGATTTCAGATTAAATCATTTATTTTTTGATTTAAATCAATTTTGACAAATGAGATTTTTTGCAAAATTTTTTCGAGTTCGATTGGGATTGTCAAAATAATCAAGTTTTTGATGCCTAATCGTACGCACAAGCAGCTTGATTTATTTCTTGTATTGCTGAATATTTTTTTGAGGTTATGTTAAACGTCAGTAAGGCTTTAGTTTGATTATGCACAAAATTATACAGACTCACAAAAATTATTTTTATAACTTATTTATTAATAAATAACGAATTCGTAAAAATTAAGGAGTGATTAAAAACTACGAAATTTTGACGTC
This sequence comes from Tipula helvola, assembly GCA_963556165.1. Lineage (NCBI taxonomy): Eukaryota > Metazoa > Arthropoda > Insecta > Diptera > Tipulidae > Tipula > Tipula helvola. The sequence goes on from OY744482.1 coordinate 270,346,736, forward strand.
TTGAATTGTCACAATTTTGATTGACACTTGTTTTTTGTTGGTATTGTTAAATCTTGCAAAATATCTCGATTTGTCAAAATTGATTTAAATAAAATAAATGATTTATTTTGCCCAATCGTACACGAGTAATGATTTAAATCATTTGTTTTTTTTGACAGTAAATTGATTTATTTTGCCCAATCGAACTCCACATTCAGCACTCCTTAATTTTTACGAGTTCGGTTTTTATTAATAAATAAGTTGTGTTATTAGAATTACGTTTGTGACAAAATCTGCGTAATTTTGTAAATATGTAATCAAACTAAAACATAACTTAAAAAAATATTCACATTCACCAAAACAACCAAGAAATAAATCATATTGCTTGTGTGTACGATTGGGCATTAAAAACTTGATTTTTTTGACAATCCCATTCGAACTCGACGTAAGTCATTAGTCGCATTCGATTGGGCAGAATAACATCGCATCCCCAATTACTATTATGATATGGATTCAATCCGGGTTGAACCCGGATTAACTCGTATTAAAAACGGGATCGAGTCAACTTGGAGTTAACCCTCTAAAGGCGGACTTTACGTTTTCTTGAATTGTGTAACATTACATTATCACGAATATTTTTTTGATTTAGTTTTTACATGAGTTGTTCTCTTTTAGAGTACTCTCGTCATAACGGTTTGGTTTTTGTTGTTGTAATATGCACATTTGTTCAGCAACTACGAGTTGAAGTCAAAGTTTTGATAGAAAATGATTAAAAATTCATGCATTAGAGGGTTAACTCGATACGATTAAAAAAATTGTAGGATCGAGTTAATTCTTGTCTATTATAATGCATCAATTCCATTGTGAAGCAAAGTTTCTCAGTCAAAATAACTTGAAATAAAAATATAAAATCGGTGGTTGTGTAAAAGAGACACCCATTGACCCATCGGAGCCAGTCAACATTTTACTTACAAAAAAGGTGTGTCTATGTTAGTGGGCTGAAATCATAATTAAAAAAAAAGTATCAAATCGAGAACATTTTATGGCAGCCCAACTAATACATATTTGGGCAAACGTGATAAAAATTATCATGATACTGCACGTCAATTACTTATGTCCCTAACTTCATTCCGTTAAATTTTATGCCAAACCCGAGGAAACGATCAAAATGAAAAATAAATACAAAAGTGGAAATTTAACGTCAAACAATTTAAATTATCCTGATTTTTTTTAAACATAATTAATTGTATAATTTTTTGTAGTATTTTAAAGTATTAAATATTTCCAGTATATGAAGGGTGATCCATCTAGTGTTTGCAATTTCAACTATCGGTTATTTCGAGTTTGGCAAAGTCATTCGTGTTATGACTGAAAATTAGTTTGTTTGACATTTACGAAATGGGTCGCTTTACGCTTGAACAAAATTGGGAGATATTGAAAACCTACTTTCAAAGCGGTGAGTCTTCTACCCAAACTATAAGAAATTTACGTGGAAAATTCAGTAGAAATGAAATGCCTACAAGGGCATTTGTGGATCAATTTGTGAAGCGAGTTCGTGAAACTGGATTGTTATTAGATAAGTGTTACGCTAACCATCCAGAGACCATCCAAAACTTGAAAGATCAAATTGAAGTTGCCATTTGCTGCGTTTATACCACAGCTAAATTAGCAATGCTAAACCGAAATGACAACTGTGGCAATGGTATAAACGCGACATATGCATAGTTCAGCTAGCTAAAATAGCACCGCTAATTTAGCGTTGCTACGTAGATAGCTAAGCTACATAGCTACAGTATAAACATTGCTATATTACTAGAAATGCCAAATTGTTATTTTTGTGGTTTGTTTATGTTCACAGATCAAAAGAAATTGGAAATAGGCAGTCGTGGGTACTAAAATTCGGGATACATTTCTTTTTTTTACTAATATGTTTATTATTATTGTTTAATTCTTGTGTGTGCCAAGTTTACAATAACAAATTAAAATGGAGGAAAAAACAATTTTTATTTTTTGACATTTGTAGCAACTTGCGGTATAAACATAAGCTAAATAATTTTGACAATTCTAGCAGTGTTAATTTAACTGTGGTATAAACGCAGCAAGAGATGAGATAGGTGGCGATACAATCGAAAATGTTTTGAAATATTGGATTGACAGAATGGGGTCAGCCAGTCGTGGAAGTCATTTGAATGAAATTGTGTTCCATATTTAACCCTTGTGTTTATACCCAAAAAATTATACTTTAATATCCGGATGGCTATAATACACCACGAAGACGCAACATCTGATTAGATGCGCGATAGGACAGCAATAGCAGGAAAATACTGAGTTTGTTTAATATCTAATCCGAAGAGACGTAGGAATGAAAGTCGTATGGTGTATGTAAAAGATTAGAATGCGCGGAACATACCAACTCAGCGAGTAAACACGAAAATTACTTTAGACACCTACCTACTTAGCCATTAGAAAAACTGAAAAGTTTGAGTTTTGCGGGGCCCTTCAGAAGTCGGGGACCAAGGCGCGCCTGGTGCGCTAACCGTTAAATTCGCCACTGCCCCAGATTTGCTAAAAATAATCTGAATCAAAAGGAAAAATCATTTTTTTTTCGAAATACATAAGGTGAAATGTCATTTTGTTGATCCAGATCAATTTTTTTTTCTTCTTCTTCCGCTGGCGCTACATCCCATGAAGGGATTTGGCCGCCTCAACGATGCTCCTCCAAATAATTCGATCCGCCACAAGAGAACGCCAAACACGGTGACCGAGTGTGTTTAGGTCCCTTTCAACGTCGTCCATCCATCGGGTAGGTGGTCTCCCACGAGGTCCTACTTTCGTTGGTGCCGACTCCAAGGCCTGTTTGGTGGTCCGATTTTGTGAACGAAGTACGTGCCCCAGCCATCTTAGCCTTGACGATTTTATGAATCCAATGATGTCAACTTTATCGAGATCATTTCTGATCTCGTGATTCATTCGCATTCTGTACGTGGCTCCTTCTTTAATAGGACCGAGAATCTGAATCAAAAGGAAAAATCATTTTTTTTTCGAAATACATAAGGTGAAATGTCATTTTGTTGATCCAGATCAATTTTTTTGATCCGTATTAATTATTTTCCGAAAGAATGCCACATAAAGTCCAACTTTATTATATAAACGACTTTTGTAGGTCTCGGGACTAAACCCACTTAAGTTTATAAATTTCATTTATCAATGAAAGTTTCTGTGAACAATTAAATGTGGTGAACCTGATTATTCAAGTATGATTTATCAATCTACTCATTTAATGATTTACACAACACAATCATCGAATAATTACTAATGCACTTCTTATTGGCATTTTTTATTGGCTAGAAAATGAGTTGCAAAATAGTAAAGAATTTCGCAGGCGATTCAAGAAGAAAACCATCGTTAAAGTAGCGAACATTCTGTAGTTTTTAAAAATTAATTTATTATAGATACCACAACAATGAATTATCACAATTACAAATCGAATTTCATGATGCATCATCAGTGGTATCGAAAATATATTAATTTTTTAAAACTAAATTTGTTTATTTAATATTTAAATAAATAAAGTAAGCAAAGAGGGTTTATTGGAAAATTTCTGGAAGTACACACTTGTTGCTTCATTCGAAAACTAAAAATTAAAAAAAAAAAAAAAAAAATTAGCAGTTTTAAACTTTAATTTAAAATTTCAATTTAGCGTCATAAATTAGAAATTATCGGCGGTAAATTAAAATTTGGTATTAAAACTTAAAATTTTACTTTTTATTTTTACAAAGTAGGTAGTCACTACATCGTAAATACACGATATTTTAATTATCGTTAATTAAAAACATACGGTTTCTATTATTTTAACCTTTTGATCTAATTTCACTAACCCAATACGTCCCTCGCTAGTCATTATATTTTATAGGAGTAAATGCTCGATATATATTTTAATATGCTCGAACGTTTCTGCGACTTCCTAAGAAGCAAAAATTTAAAAAATTTGCGACCGATTTTTTGAACTCGCAATACAGAAAACAAAAGATTGTGCACAGGAACAAAATATTTTGAATGACATCAATTGTTCAATTGTTAAGGAGTTATTTATATTAAAAGAATCAATTTTAGGAAAATTACAGAATTTGTATTCAAAATAGGCGATTTTTTAAACATATGTAGTACTGTGATTTTCATTAGTATTTTGCACGAACTATAATTGTGTAATTTTTCGTGCTTCCAATATATTTTCAGGAAGTACATTCCTCACCGAAGTTTGACTTTCGTTTTATTATTTTGAAACCTACTTTTTGCTTAACCTATTAACGCCCAAAAAATAACTACCTACCTGTAAAAAAACTTTCAGACGGCAATCACAGGGTGATAATAACTAAAAAACATAAATAAAACAAAAATTTCAAAAGAAAACTATTTATTTTCGCTGGTCTGCTGGTTTTCCACAATAAATGTCGAAAGCGTAATAATATCCACTCGAACTGCTTATGATCCATTTTTTGTACCCGAATCTCCCACTGGGCTTTCCGCTGGGATTCGTCAATTAAAAGATCCTTGTGGAAAAACCACTGGGAAAACTATTTCATAAGCTATCTATAAGCGGTCTTGCTTTTGAACATCCGATGTTTTGAAATTCCAATTGCATCAGAAAATATTTTTTCGACTTCAAGGTAATGACCTCTTATTCGAATGACAAATAGTCGAGAAACAAAAAATCCGTTGGATTCGAAGAATTTACGTTATAAGGTGTTTTACCCAAACGAGTACGGTGGGCTGTAGTGGGTTAATTCAAAGTTGAAAAGGCGGTAAAATTTGTACTATGTATTTACGAAAATCACACATCCAGTTTAAACAATTTAGAAATATTACATGTACAACCAAAAAGCACACGTTTAGACAACTTAGAATCTTACGAAATCCGAAAAGCTATACTTCTTAACCAAAATATCCTCAACGAATAGAGAGAAATGCATTTCTCACCAATTACCGACCCCGCACTGTTTTATTCCCATACTCATACCATTCCATAAAATGACTAATACGTCGGGTTATAATAAAATAAATAAAAATATTTAAAAAAAAAAAAACAACAACAACATCTGGAAATTTGTTATTCGGCCGTTGACTAATCAATAATCATATACCTGTGTTTAAGTCACCCTCTTTTAATTTTTAATGTTTATTGCTCTCACCATTTTTGTTGTTTACCACTCCCACATTTTTTATTTGTATATTTTTGTTTCATTTTTTGCTTTTTCCAACTATATGTATATATAAATAACTACATTTTTATTTTTACAGTTTAGTAGATACTCCTGATGATGGCCTAACAAGCCGAAATCGATCGAGTGATTTTTTAAACCTTTTGTAATTTTGCGAAATATTTAAAAGTGTTTTAAAAAAAAATATTTAAAAATGTGTGTACTAGGTATTTACATACAGGGTGAGGGAAAAGTATAGAAACCCCTAAAAATCTTGCGAAGTTCGGTTCAAAAAAAAAAATGAGCAAGGTTTATTCTTAGGTAATTTTCAACAAGGAATTTAATGGTGAGCTTGGTTGTGACCTTGACCTTAATCTTCATGATCATTTGGATGTCAAGGTCATTTTTTTAAAGTAGAACCCCTTTTTTGATGACAGAATCGAAAAGAGCGATCAATTTTACGTCCAAGTACATATGTATCTTCCATGACCTCGCAAGATCGTCTGAAGGAATTTACATTGTATTTACAAAGTAGGTAAACCCCTAGAAATCTCGTGGAGTATGAAAAAAAAATAAGCAAGGGTTAGTCTTAGGTAATTTTCAACAAGGAATTTAATGGTGAGCTTGGTTATGACCTTGACCTTCATCTTCAAGCTCATATTGAGGTCAAGCTCATTTATTTATAGAGAAACTCCTGTTTTTGACATCGGATTCGAAAAGAGCGATCAATTGTACGTCCGAATATGTATTTTCCATAACCTCCCAAGGTCAACGAATATATTTTGCTACGAAAATTAAAAAAAAAATATAAAGTAAAAAAATCAATTCTTTATTTTTAAAATTTATATTTTTTTTATAATTTTCATAGCAACACAATCATTATTGCAATGTACTGTTATTTATGATTTTTTTAATTTTTATAGCAAATCATCAGCTTTACAATTAAAATACATCCCTTCAAGTGACCTGGGTAGATCATGGAAAATACATATTCGGACGTCCAATTGATCGTTCTTTTCGAATCCTATGTCAAAAACTGGGGGTTTCCTATAAAAAATTATCTTGACCTCAAAATGACCTTTAACATGAAGGTCAAGCGTCAAGGTCATAACCAAGCTCACCATTAAATTCCTTGTTGAAAATTACCTAAGACTAAATAGTAAAATTACCTAAGACTAATAGTAATAGTCCGCGAGATTTCTAGGGGTTTCCATACTTTGAAATACAATGTAAATTCCTTCAGATGATCTTGCGAGGTCATGGAAAATACATACTCGGACAAAAAATTGATCGCCCTTTTCGATTCTGTCATCAAAAATAGGGGTTCTAATTTAAAAAAATTACCTTGACCTACATATGACCTTGAAGATGAAGGTCAAGGTCACAACCAATTTCACCATTAAATTCCTCGTTGGAAATTATCTAAGAATAAACCTTGCTCAATTTTTTTTGACCGAACTCCGCGAGATTTTTAGGGGTTTCTATACTTTTTCCTCACCCTGATTAATACATAATAGTTATGTAATTTTGTCGTTTTGTTTTTATTAAATGTCAATATTTAATTCAGCAATATGCTGAATATTATGTAAAATAAAAAAAGGGGTCTCAAATCCGTCCTTTCTGGTGTCCATTGATAATATTATTAATAACAAATTTTAAGTTTTCACTAAAATAAGAAAAATAATTTTCTCTATATTTTCTTTTGATCGTAGCTCATGGGTTAACAGTTTTACCAACCTTACCATTGTCGTATGGATTGTTGATCTATTAAATTTGAATTGTAAAACAAATCGAAATTTCATAAAAGAAGAGAAGGAGGAAATAAACAGAAGGTTGGTTGTATTATTCAACCGGACATTGGTATTTTAGTTGTAAATGTGATGCCGCCGTGCATAATATTTTCCTTCTCTCCTTTAATTTCATTTTTATTGGTGAGTGAAGGAAAACATTGTACCTTGTAGACTGCAATGTACCGTGAATGCGCATTATCGAACATACCCTAAGCTCTTCTTTCTAAATTAAACGTATGTACCTATTTCACAAGTTTTTAGATTTCTATTCTAATGAGCAAAAGTAATATGTAATCCAAATTTTGGTCATACGAATTTACGTAGTTTTTCAAACTATACATACATATTAGAGTACAAAAATAAAGAGTTCAACGAAAATGTACAAACATAAATTAGCAAGTCATTTCACTAAAAATACGCTAAACGAACTAAATTATAAAAGACTTTCAGGAAAGAAAATAAATTTGTATTTTATATGTTATTTATAAACTCATTAAACAAAAAGAAAAGATAAAGAAGAAATAAGAAAATTAATTTTTTTCTACTTGATCTTAAATTTTAAACAAATGTAGTTATGTAAGGTATTAGAAGAAGAAATTGTTAATAAAATAATCATTAACAACTTGTTGCAATGAGCATTAATATTAATGATGTTGATAGTGACGAATAGTGGAGAAATAATTTAAAATTTATCAATTTGATTAAACTGGTATTTAGTTTGTTTTATCTAATTAATCCATTTTCATACTGGTAATGAATCCAATTAGTTTATTTCTATGTTCGAGGAAGAATATTCTCATTAGAGTTCTGTAATACATTATTTTAAATTTAGAATACTATTGTGATCAAAAAGTAGTAAGACTTTTCCATTTAAATCGCGGGTGTTTATCCAAATGAGAACATTTTTTTAGGAGACGTCTGTGTCAAATTTCGTGTCAAATCTTTAGTAGTTAACAAGATACGCTTGTATATTTTTATCTAAAAAAGTGATTTTTCGATTTTTAAAATGAGTTCAGCAAAGAAGTTTAATCAAATTTTGCTTCAAAAATGGCATTTCAGCATCCAAAACGTTGGAAATGTTGGCAAAGGCTTTTGATAATAATGCACTGTCGAGCGCTAGTGTTTTTGATTGGTGTAAGTTGTAAACACCACATCAAGAAAGTCAAATATCGCTTGGGTCAGAATTTTGGGCAGACAACTCTTGGTTGTTATAATGCTCCGTCGCATACTGCATTGGTGGTTGTACGTGACTATTTTCCCAAAAACTTGATCCACATGGTTCTGCAAGCTCCCTACTCGCCTGATTTAGCTCCGTCTGACTTCTGGATATTACCGAAACTTAAATGAACAGATGCAAGCTCCACTAAATTGAAGATATTGGCTACTGCCTATTCAATATTACAGCTTGTTTTGCTTCTCGAATTATCTACTAACATATATACCGAAGTAGAGAAGTTGCATACGGACATTCAACAGGTTGAACAAAAATAAGAGAAACAAAAAAATAAAGAAGAGAAGTTACAAACGGAGGTTCAATAGGTTGGATAAAAATTAGAAACAAAGGTTCAGCGGGTTAAAGAGGAATTTCAACGTCTCGAGAAAGAGCTAACTGATGTCAAGGCAAGTGGAATAAAGATGCAAGTGATTTAGACTGTTCAGTCGATCAAGTTAATACTACCAACAATCAACGGAACAATCGCCAATTTCAAATTTCATTTTGAAACTGACCACCAAAAGGGAGGAGGATCGCTACAGGAATTTTCATTAACAATCGAGCGACTAGTTCTTCTAGCAGATACAAGTACGTTGGTCGATCATATGGGAAGGCTTAAAATTGACGCAATCATTGACGGCATTCGAGATCCAGAGATACGCAGCGCGATAATGTTGTCACATAGAGCAACTTTTGAGAAACCATCGCTTGTGCGTTGGCAAACGAGACTGTACAAGCCATCACCAAACTGGCCACATCTCGCGGGACTGTTGGAAAACATGAAGGAAATGGAAGATCACCAGACAGTAACTATAGAGTACCAATTGGGACTCTAAATCTCTCGGAAAAGACGAAAACATCAAGACAGAGGGACAAGAAGCACGTTGGATCGGACGTCTTCAAAGCTAGGATTTCCAAATAGCGCCTACGGCCAACACATTAACAAACGTCCATCCCCAGTAGAGTGCAAACATTGTGCGCATGTGGAAGGAAAATAAGGCATCATCGTTGGTAGGCTTACGCAAGTGCTGTGTTACGAGGAGTGGACTGACTTTAATGATCAGAAATGAGCAATTACGGGGGACGGATTTATCAGTAATTACATAATTTAAGGAAAACCACCTAGGAATTTATAAACACGAGCCAAGATTCGCCAGCGATTATACTGGGCAGGATGTAGACAATCGGTGATAGGTTGATGCCAAAAATGTGACCAATGTGCGGCGGTAAAGGGCCCGTATAGTATAACGTGGGAGCAACATTCGAGAGAGATGCAATGGGTGTACGGGACCATTTCCCACCAACGAGAGCGGTCATAAATATGTGCTAGTGACAATGGATTAATTCAGCAAATGGCCGAAGGTGTGCCCCTTACCCAATCAAGGGGCAACAACAATAGTTGATGCCGTGGTCAACAAATCGATTAGCAGATTTGGAATTCCGTTCATCAGCGATACATATCCATGGAAATGGCACCAGCTAAAACCATATTTGGAGATAACCTACTAGGATATAATCTAGGCTACACGACCCGCAACGAAAGAAGGGAATATCACCGAAGCTGCAACCAGCATGCCAATGCTTCCTCTGTCATCGCAAGGATGAACGACATGGTTTATCGGAGTCAGAAAGGACATCGGAATAAATGGAAAGTTTTACAGCGGAGGTGATTTGGGTACTGTTCGTGATGAACAGGCTTAGATGAGTCTTCAGATAGATTTTCAGTGACACCTAGGTTAGAATAGAATAAGTTGAATTAATAGTGTAAATGTAAAGATTACTACTAGTGATGCCTAAGTAGGTTAGGGTATTTCAAGTGAATTGTACTAAATGGAAATTTTTTTTTTTCGCTGGCGCTACATCCCATAGAGGGATTTGGCCGCTTCATATTGAAGTTTCGTAATCAGTTTTTAACGAATAATGAGTGATTAATTCATTGATCCTACATTAAAACCAGCCGTGATTTTTTTATCACCTGCCGGGAATCGAACCCGGGACCTCCGGGGCTTAAAGCAAGCATGCTAACAACTGTGTCACCGGGGCGGCATAAATGGAAATTTCCCATGCCAAAACTTGTTCTACATTGACTAGAACAATCTTACAGAAAAAAATTATAATAGTTCTAGAACTTTGGCTTGAGTATATAAGAAGGCAATTGAGATCGAATTGTAAGGACTACATAGTAGTAAGTTGAACAACCAAGTGATTTAAAAAGTTATTTAGTGCGATATAGTTATAATTGTTAGTAAAACAGTACGAATATTATGTTAAGTGATTTGGTGAATTATTGTTAATAATTGTGTTAGCAAAAATGAAGTGATTTGTTTTATTCACAATCCAGTGATTCAAATCTTGATGGACAAGGCGAAAATAAAATATTTTTATTTTAGAAATTTCGTCTTTCCAAATTTAGTCTTTATTATGTACCAATCAATTTTGTAGGGGAATCCTCGGGATTTGTGGAACTCATATTGGAAAACACTATTATAGAATGATAACGACATCTAATCAGTGACATAATTCCATGTATTGTTTGTTATTATCGCTAATAGATTGTTTTATTATTTCAAATTTAAGTATGTCTTTTTAATATTTATATTATGTATTTTAAATTATCGCTCCGTTGATAAGGTGCAGTTAATGAAAAAATTGCCGTCGTTTGAACTTTGTTGAAATGAAAGCCGCAAACATTAATTATTAATGTTTCATTATATCAAATTAATTTATGAGGAAATTATCAAAATAAATTAATTTAAAACCTTTTTCTGAGAAGCCAGTAAATGCTTTGTCACCAATTTATTTTAATTTATTGAAAAATCGAATCACTTGATACTTTGATAGAATGATCTTCCAAATGATCTCAACAGCCCCATATGCAATTTTTTCTGGTCAAAATTGTTCTAAGTTCCATATGGGCGCCCACACATCTTAAGTATCCATGCCGCGATGATTAACAAGTAGGATCTAAATGGAATTCTAAAATAATTTTTACGACTTATACAATGGAAATGAGATTCTAAAATGATTTTGCAATGAAGTTCTGGAATATGGTTAATTTAAATGAAACTGATCTATTTTCTTAACAGATAATAGAAATGTCAAACTTAGCTTTTTGATGGAAACCTATGAATTCTTTTCGATATCGAATCGTTCGCTAATATCGAGCATTTCGAAGTTGTTCGAAACAAAAGGTTTATTTATCATAAAATATATAAACTCCCAATTACACAAATTAAAATAATCATCAAAACTATAAACAGATTTTTTCTAATATTTTAAGTCTAAAAACACTTCAAACAGTTTTATCGTCAAAAATCCTCCTTTGGATATTCCATCACTTTTTACTAGTCTCGCGATCAATTTATTAATAGTTTCTTGGATTATATTATTCCAGCTTTCGTATAAAGCCTTCTACATGTTTTCATGTGAACAGGGACACCTATCACGAACATTTCTATCGAGCTCTTCCCACAAAAGTTCAATAGGGTTGAGATCAGGACTCCGAGGTGGATATATCATATTCTTTAATACACCATTCATTTCTTTCTGTTCTAAATAACCTTTGCGCAAGTTAGGTCATTATCTGGTTGAAAAATGGATCCATTACCAAGTAATCTTAGCCCAGAAGGAATGGTTTGTTGCTTTAGAATCAGTTTATACTGCGTTTTTCATAATTACTGTGATTTGTACCAAATCTCCAATTCCATGGCCCGAAAAGTAACCCCAGACTATAACGGAGCCACCACCGTGTTTGATAGTTGGCACCACACATTCTTTTTGAACCAAATATTTTAAACTTAGATTCGTCAGTCCATAACATTTTTCCAAAGTCTTCTTCTGTCCAATCACGATGGATATGGGCCCAGTGCATCCGTTTCTTCTTGTTTTGAGGCCATAACAGCGGTTTTCGTACGGCAACGCGACCAAACAAATTAGCATCCCTCAATCGCCTTTTTTTACTGTACTCAATGATACAGATGTCGATCGAGTCGTGTTCACTTCGTCGCGTAAATGAATTTGTCCTCCGAAGACGTGGTAGTTCTCAGCCTTCCTGAACGTGGACGATCTCGATTACTGCCAGTTTCTCTGTATCGAATAATTGTTTGATGAACACAAGTCTTCGATAATTTAAGTCGAGAGGCAATCACACGTTCGGATTTGCGATCATTATGTAAAACAATCATGGCAGAACGTGTTTCGTTGCTGATTTTGCGTTTTCCCCATTTTCAAGACGTCTTGACTGTAGAAATCCCAATTTCAGACTAAACGAGGTTGTCTGTGAATAACTTAAAATACGTAGGTATAATAAGTAGAAGTAAAAAATAGGAAACATCTGTACATCTGTTTTAGGAAACTAACGCAATCATAAATTTCAGCAAATGTTAAATAAAATAAAAATAAAAGCCAAATAATTTGTAATGAGGGATTCGCAAAATGACTCTACCTCTCTCCTTTAATCAGAAATAAAGTAAAAAATAACAGTTTAAATATTCCATATTTGAAATAGAATATCCAGGTGTGCAATTTGTTTTTCTCAACAACTCATAACTGGAGTCTAGACGCACCCCACGCGAACTTTGAACTACGCTCTTGAGCTAGCGAGCAATATTATGGACTCCTGATCGGAACCATAATTCAATTCGAAGATCTATGAGTGGTGTCAGGTCGGATGCAGCTACAGTTGGTCGCTGGCTGTCACACAGTGCGTAACAAAACAAACAGAAACAAAACAAAACAAAAACAGTTTCATGTTAATTTTTAACCTTAAGATTTTTGGGGTCCTTGAATCCGAAAAATTGGGTCTGTTGGTCTATATGCCAGTCAGTTTGTAATCCAGATGGTTTCACTAATCAAACTGCAACTTGATGTTTAAACTTTTTTCATAAATTTTGAGGTCCCAGCTTTTAGCGTTCGTGAATCAGAAAATTTGTTTTGCAAATATCTCAATGGACAATTTACAGAAAACATGAAAAAAAAACTTAAAAGAAAGTAAAAGAAAGTCGTGGCTCGTACCACACCTCAATTTTTTAATTGAATAAAGTGACAGTATTTTTTTCTCCGATATCTCCCCCTCAAAACACCGCTTGAGATTTTAAGATTGGTTGAACGGTTGAAAAGTTCCAAATTTTTATAAAAAAATGAGCTTTTTAGTGATTTTTTCGGTTTTCAGTCTTCAAATGGGTTTTTCATTGGTATCTCCACAAAATGTCGAATCATAAAATTTCGAAAACATAAAATTCCGACAAGAAAATGTATTAAAATCTTGACTACAAAATTTCGACTGCACAATATCCCGACTAAACAAAATCCCGAATCAAGAAAATCTCAAGCTAATCAAATTGCTTATAAAAGACAGTTTTCAAAATATTTTTATAGAATTTTCTACCGTTTTTCCAGAATATGACCCGGCTCTTTTCCAGAATATAATACATATTAGAAAGAGCAGTAAATTCCCCCTTTTCGAAAATATTTTCAAAGAATTTATCTCAATTTTTTTCCAGAATATGTCTCGGCTCTTTTCCAGAATATTTCTCGTGCGAAATTTTATTTTTAAAAGTCGGGATTTTTTCGAGATTTTCGAGATTTTGTGCCGTCAGGATTTGGTTGCGCGTAGACGAGTATTTATTGGATCAAGATATCGTTCAGTCGGAATTTTGTGGGGTGAGATTTTATTACTCCGGATTTTCTGAATCGGGATTAACTACCATACCAATTTTCATTAGCCGTAAATAAAATCATAGTTCTCGTACACCATTCCCTTCCTTATGAAAAAGCGAAGGAAACTATGTATGATAAAGTCTGTTTGTCAGCATATTACCACGTGCGTTCGAACTCCAGTCATGAGTTTGAAGGTAAAAAACGAGTCATGAGTTGTAGGGTTAATTGGTCATAATGCAACGTGGCTATTTCATAACCATTAACATGAAGAAGCAAGGTAACTCCTAGCTCAATTCCGTCTCAGTTTGTTGGCATAATAATACTTATCCATAATGTTGTTTTGAATAAAACAAAATATATAATGACATTTTTCCGAAAAACAAATAGGCTAGGCACGTGAATAGAAAAAAAATGTAGTCCATTAGGGAAGTAAACCAGGGAGACGTAGAACTACATTTGCCAGCGACGACAGTTCCAGGTGGAATTGCTTAAATGATTGTTGGTATTTAGTTTATTTATTATTCAATTTACCATTTTTTAGTTTTATCCGTATCAGTTAAGAATTCACCGAGTTGTGTATCTAAAATGGCCGCCGGTTCATCATTTATTTATTACCCTTATTGATTAGATCGCATTGGGGTTATTTGATTGGCACTTTTAGCGTTCGAATTAGTTCAGATCATCTCACGAAGTTATGCATCTAAAGTGGCAGCCGCCGATATGCTATATTCGAGGCGCGATTTGTCCGATCCTCCTACCTCCTAGCCGACCTTGTCGATCCCACCGGTTTCTTACGCTCATGTAAACTAGTTGCAATTCTTTGTCTATAACTTGGTATATTTTGTGTTTCGCTAGTATAAGCGATTAAGAACATTTTTTGTGGACATCGTTTTTGAGCGATTGGCACCCCATAGAAATTAAATACAAAGACAGTTCTTCGTTAAAATGATTCATTTATGTCAAAAGAAAATGGGTTCAAACAAAGTTCTTTTGTTCTCTGAGTCTGGTTCGGGTTTTGCGATAAATGCTGAACTTGACTTTGGGTGCATTCAAAAATTCAGCAACCGCGCAGTTATTGCAGCTATTATTGCAGTTATTAATTGAAAATGTAGTCCGAAATTGCATCAATGCAGACTAAATTAAAACACTGCAAAAACTTCGTAATGACTGCAATCGTAAATTTGATTTGCGAATGTCGAATTGCTGGGTATTTGCAACAGAATTGTGTATAGTTTGGCTGCATTTTTGAATCTCTTAATTAACACATTGAAGACAACCGTAAGGCATGTTGCCAAAGAAATTTGTCTGCGTATTATTGCAGTGAAATTGTGAGTATTTTGCCGCAGAATTAATTTTTGAGCTTCACAAATTTAATAGGCTTCCTTTGCTTTAAAGCACCTGATTTCTTACTACTCCGAATTTGGTTGGAAAAAACATTTTATTTTAATTTCACGATTAAATATACTTTTAAGAACATTTTGTAATTGGAACGGCTTTGCAATGCTGAATACAGCCGCTATTACATTGCAGTTAACCTAATGCTCCACTCTAATAGAATATCTTATTGATTTTTGAACCAACAATTTAACTTAATTTTACTAATGAGCGAGAACACTACAATTGGTGCTTCCAGCAAACGTTTGAGTCAAAAATATTGTCACAATTGTATTTTGGCTATTTTATCAGACTCATCGAAGAGTCTTTGAACGATTCAAAATATACTTAAATGTTTTCCTCATAAATTTTTCGCGTACGTCTTCTATCTATTAAAATAGGTTTTATCAATCTAATGGACAAGCTGTAACGCCCATTAAAATACGATGATACACGATGATGTCATTCTGATGATGTAGAATATATTTTTTTCTTTGCCGACTTGTTTAACCCGTTGCAACTGACGAAGTAAATTTACTGTTTTTTATTCAAATGAAGGAGGTGTATTGTGTGTATTTCTTCTAAAAAAAAAACGAAACAGGTGGATTTTTATTTATGTTACTTCGAAAGTCGCATGAACATACAAAAATTACATGAGATTCGAATAATTGACATTTTAGATTTAAATGGGGGGTAAGAGTTACTAAAAATCGTTGGATGCCATCCAATTTTGTCGAAATTTATCAATTTTATTTCGCTTATAAACGACCTTGGTTAGACTCTTTCAAAGTTCAAAGACAACAAATAATTAAGAAAACAAACGTATTATTTTGTTTTATTAAAGGGAACCAGATGTTTACTTACATTGCAATTTTGATTTGTTGTTGTCATTATTTGTAATGAATTTGGAATGTTTTACTGTATTTTGGGAAAAATATTTGGATATCAAAGGTCAGTGACATGTTTTGATGTGATAATTTAATTGTGATGACAAACAACTCATATTTTTATAAAACTGTTGCATCTTAAAATTTGAAAATCTAAACTAGTACAACTTAGTTTAGCTAATAATTCAAACAAATTTGTGGAATAATCTAAACTTTTATATATTCATAATATAGTAGTAAGGGCCGGTATTTCAATTAACAACTTTTGATTTCCCCTGTGGTTAATTAGCATATTAATTTGTACTGCAACAAATCGGTAATCGGAATTATTTTAACGCCAAGTTCAACTTTAGTGAAATATTTTAAGTTTAAGCATGAAAATCTTTATTGAAATTATTTTAAAATTTGTGCGAAGAAGGAATCAAATTTATTAACATTATTAAACTTTTATATTCCTGATACTCTCGCATTAGCACTTTCTATTTACATTTCTTATGGACAATGGACGAATCTTCACAGTTTATTTTATGAACTGACACGATTTTCTAGGTGGGTACGACGGTTTATTTCATTTCCGATAGTTGGGGTCCAAAGGGATAGATTTGCTACTCACAAGTAATGCAAGTAGATCACCATTGGAACGAGAAAATTATGTGAAATTAGTAAAACACAATCTATATTTAGTAAATAATTTGTTGCTGCTGTGAATAGATGGATTTCTTTGGAGAAAATTAACAAAAAATATCTTTGAAATGCTCAAAAACTGGACTTATAATGAAAGCGAAGCCATAATTAGTGCATGCGCAGCTAGAAAATAAGACAATATTGACAGAACTGGAGCCGCAAGATGTTCTACAAATTTAAATATTTAATTATAAGCTTTCTTGAACACAAAAAGCTTTTCTTTATTTGCCAATTTACAACAGCAATTAGGTACACTATTCCTTGGTGGGAATTCGTTAAAAAATTTGCTATATTTTTGTCAAGTAACAGCATGCCATGAATTCAATTCCAAATTGGAATTTGACAAAAAAACACGATGATTTGTTTTTTAATCCCGATCCCTATTGAATAATTGGATATAGTCAAATACATACTGCCAATAAGCGTATTTCCTTGAAAAATGTACAACAACAATTGCATAGGATAAACCCTCGCAAGAATAACATTAACCCAAAAAAATATTGGGTTAAATTAAACCCAATTCTAATTTTTGGTTATGATACCTGCCACCAGGTCATATTACATATTAAATTTATATTTTATTTCGAAAAGTTGGCTTTTGCCAATTAAATCAAATTGGCTATTTTCTTGGGAAACAAATAAACCCAAAATAGTTTGGATTCAATTTTGGTCAACAAAATACGCTAAATGTAGTGTAAGTTTTTTGTTTGATTTTTATTTTACTTGCGGGATTCGAGACGGCGGTGCCATCTTACGAAACTATAGTAACTACTGCAAGTTTGAGCTGATATATGAACCAAAACTGAAACTTTTGGAACTTAATTGGGTCTTTACTGAGTATATATTTTATTCAATAAAATTATACTTGAAAGACAAAGAAAAGTATCTACAATGAGCTTATTATGTTAACACCAAATCAAATAACAAATACATTATGCATATTTTGTGTGTTTATTGTAATTGTTGTTGTATGTGTGACTTTGCAAAGAATAAATCAAAAAAAAATTATTTTTACGTAAATATGTAGCTAGGAATATTTTTTCAGGAAAACATTTTTTTAGGCGAGTGGATGATTTTTAAATTTTGAAAATTTTTTATTTTCTATTTGGAATTTGTTTTTTTGTAAAACTGTATTTGGAAAAACTGCTGATTTTTTTTAAAACAAATGCACATGTGAATAAGCTAATCAAGTTATTAAACGTTTTATTATTATATGTGATTTGTTTAATGCATTTTGGGTGATAGATAAAGTTTGCTTAAATTGATTACATCCATTTTTTTGTGTTTTATTAATAGAATTCTCACTACAACGGACATCGGCGGGACCAAAAAAGTTGTCCGTTGTAGTGAGGTGTTTGTAAAACTGTATTTGGTGAAACTGCTGATTTTTTTTTAACAAATACACATGTGAATAAGCTAATAAAATTATGTATAAATTTTGGTTTATTTAATTTTAATTAAATGTTTTTTATAAAATCTTAAGATTAACAAAATCAATAAAAAAACGATTATGTATCTACCATTATTTTCACCAAAATTGGTATAGAAATAGCTATGTTTCATTCTGAGTGGTTGTATATTCAGAATTTCATTTAAAAATCATTTCAAAATCCCGTTTTCATCACGTATGTTGAATGGAAGAAATAGACAAATCCCCTACTAATTGGACTTATTACAGAAATTTGTCTTTCAAATGGTAAGTTCTATAATAGGGCCAATTGATAGTAATAAGGCCAAGTGCTGGACACGGAATTCGAAAATGATTTACAATGAACTGCAATTCAATCTACAACTTCGATTTTCTCTATGTAACCTTTCATGCTATCTAAAAATATCGAGTTCTAATCTAGCGTTAAGCGTGATAAAAAAGGGCTAAATTTTCGAAATACCATTAAATCTTTTAATTAATTTTTAAGAGCAGCTAGCTGGTGCGGATGGAATTTTCTCAGTTTCAAATTTATTTGAATATATGTATACAGATACACTATACACATATCAATCGCAGCGGTAACCGAATTACTAAGAATTTGTGTGGCGGAACATCCTCTCATTTTTGCAAAACTTTTGGTTCCACATTGTTAAATGTAAGTTTCGGACACATTTTTATTGTAGTTTTTCCATCTAAGTCGTACATTTTTCTTATTATTTCAAATTTTACTTGTCCCTCGATTGACTTAATATCATTTTCAGGTAATATATTCCTTACGGATTTAATAAAGTTTGGCGTATAATAAAATCTTATATGTTCACGCCGTTATGAACAAAATATGGATTTTCGACGGTTAAACCGTATCTTCTAAATAACCGACGATTGTTAGATCCTTGGTCACAAACAAACGCTCTGACCGATATAATACGATCATAGCATTCATCGAAAATTCGCCAAATAAAAGTAAGAAACAAACCACTTTTAATATCAGGATTGGTTAAGACCTGTGCTATAATTGAATTCTATGAAGATAAGAGAACTCGTCCTCCACTTTGTGTGAACGAGTACTTCCATCGGTACAAATGCCATCAATTTCATCGGATTGGATATTATATTCTAATGCCGGTTTAATGTAAATTTCATCAAAGACTAAATAAACACATTCTTTTTGAAAAACGTCATTTACTCCTTTCAATTATAATTTAAGGTTATTGAAGCTTTGGCAGTGAATTCCAATTATTGATTGAACTCCTTGAGCGCAAACGAAAAACTAAATCTCTCGAATAAGTATAATATTGAGGTGATTTGAAGAAAATGGATAATGCTACTTTCCTTTCCCGTTCTTCTCACATTTATCTAATTGATTTGTTTCGAAAAACCATGGAATAAAATGCTTTTGTTGTTTTGTTTGGGTTTTGCGGCACAGGAATATTCGGAATCATTTGGCAACTGCTGTTTTGTTGTACCGAACATTTAATTTTATTAAAGTACGTTTTAACATTAGCACTTACTGACAGAGCTTTTGTACAAGGCAGTAAATCTGCCATTAAAACATTATCATTAGGCGATGTCATATGTATCGATGACAAACTTGATGTGAGATTATAGCCCAAATGAAGCGTTGGTTTTGCATTTGAAGTTAATATTTTATTTAATAAGCCAAAAGTCTGCCGTGCAAAATGTTTGCTACAAATAAAAAAAGTACCATGTCCGGGTTGAAAACCAATTAGCCTGTTCCAATTATAAAAGTTCTCGGATCCGCATTAGGGGTATATTATAAAATACACCGACGTGCCTTCACAATTTGAAACAATGCATTGTTTTTTCCTAGGCATCCGCTGGAAGTTTGTAATTTAAAATATTTTATAACACTAATTATTTGAATATTAGCAATAGCCAATACAAGCACCTAAATTTTTTTAAGTAATACTGGGAACTGTATTTGGTGAAACCGTAAAATCAAATATTGAGCGCGTTTAATTGCAATGCAAAAAAAATCAAATACAACACGTACATATGTAAAATCAACTACAGTAACCCCTCGATCTGCGCGGTAGTTACGTTCTAAAAAAACAGCGCGCAATCCGAAATCGCGCACTGTGAATCCTATTGCGTATTAAATTAGGAGGATACCAAATCTTAAAATGCTCATGAAAAATTTAAATTTAAAGTTCATTAAAATAAGTGTTTATTCAGTGACTACATGGTTATAGGTATTAAAAATAAAGTGAAACATGAACAAAAAATAAAAATTTAAATTAATTCATAACAATGTAACAAAAAACCTTTAAATCACTTCATTTTCACAACTATCTTCTGATGAATTTAAAATTGTCGCAAAGCGTTTTGTAAAAAAAATTGTTAATAGTGATAGCTCACTATCTCTCGAATTATAAAGTTCATTATATGGCGCTAAAGTTACCGTCAAACGTCTACGGTATATTAAAGCACGCTCCAAATCAGGATCTAGGTGAATAGCTTCTTGACCAAGTTGATTGCCAAGTCTCAAAAATTCTGCTAATGCTTTGCTACTAAATTTTTTGTCTTGAACAATTTCGTAATCTTCATTCCCGTCATTTTCATCATTAATATTACCAATTAATGATTTTTCATCAATAAGTAAATAAGTCAACATGTCTTCAACAGAAAGATCTTCTTGAGTGCATTCTATAACTTCTGAAATATCTTCTGATGCTATATCATCAAATCCTTCCCCACCAATCGTTTTCTCAATTTCCACCAGTGCTGGCATATCGACAACAGCTTCTCTGATACATCACTCTGGCCATATTTTTTCCAAACAGCATTCATTGTTGAGTTCTTTACCTCATCCCACACAAATTTAATATTTTTTACGGCATCTAAGATGTTGTATTGTTGCCAATATTCACGAATTGAAAGGCTGTCTGGTCCACCAGCAGCTTCAATCAGTTGCAAAAAAGTTCTTCTAAGATAATAAAGTTTAAATGCAGCAATTACACCTTGGTCCATGTGTTGATTTAACGAGGTTGTATTCGAAGGAAGAATTATTACCTTAACATTTGGATGCAAATCAGCCAAATGCGCTGGATGATTTGGTGCGTTATCAAGAATGAGCAAAATCGACTTGGATGACTTGGTGCGTTATCATTGGAATGGATGACGTGGTGAGTTATCAAGAATGAGCAAAAATGTTTTAATTTTTGCAGTAAGTCTCAGCTTCTACGCAAAAGCATTTTAAAAACCAGTCTTCGAAAATCTTATCTGTCATCCAAGCTTTCTTGTTCGATTTCCAATGAACTGGCAGGAAACTTTTTGAAATTTATTAAAAAGCTCGAGGATTCTCAGATTTATAAGGCAAAATTATAACGCTTGGTTCTTATAATCACCAGCGGCATTTCCACACAGCACGAGTGATAATCTATCATTTGCAACCAGCGAAATTTTGGGTCAGTTTTCTGATCATGCGGTGTAAAACGTTATCACGTCAATATATATTCCAAAACTTCGTTTAAAAATCATTTGAAAATTTCATCAAAATCAGATAAGAAACGGTCAAGTTTCTTCCTAATGGGCCATATTCCAGAACTTTATCTAAAAATCATTTTAGAACAACATTTCTATTATGCATGCTAAATTTCATCAAGATCGGATAAGAAATGGCCAAGTTCCTTCCTAATTGGCCATATTCCAGAACTTTGTCTACAAATGGTTTGAGAATCCCATTTCAATTGGAAATGCCGAATTTCATCAAAATCGGATAAGAAATTGAAGCCCAATAAAATTTTTATAAAAAAAAAACCACAAATCCTCACTACAACGGACAACTTTTTTGGTCCCGCCGATGTCCGTTGTAGTGAGAATTCTATTAATAAAACACAAAAAAATGGATGTAATCAATTTAAGCAAACTTTATCTATCACCCAAAATGCATTAAACAAATCACATACAGTCGTTGTCAAAATTATTTGTGTCACGCAAAAATTGTTAATGTATTCCGCAAAAGTTAAAACATGGGCTTAACACTTAATAAAATAACTAAATTTTTTTTTGTATATTTATTGTTAATTATTGATATTTCATTTAGTAAAAAAAAAAAATTAAAAATCTTTTTAATTCATTGAAATAAAATTAAAAAACAAATGGACAAAATTATTTGTGCAGTATGAAAAAAATCAAAATAAAATAGTAAATCAATTAAATTTAAGATTATTTTTGGGTAATTACATAATGATAAAGTCACTAATGTTGTGTATGCAAATGGTCGGTTTTTGTTTAGTCTCTATATGATTTCGCATCTGGTTCAATAATTCGTTCTTAACATTACGTAGAATCTTATACCACTCGGTTTTCTAGGCACCTTGCTACAAATTTTTGGTCTTGTTAGATCAAGAATATCTTCCACTTTAACTTAAACATCTGCAGGCGTAAATCGAAACCCTTCACTGGCCGAGTCAAATAATTATGTTCAAGATTTTTGTATAATTTCGTGGTAGTGACTCTTCTTATGTAAGGGAGCAAAACTATGCTGAAGGAAATATTGAGGACCGACTAGCTTATTATCAACCAGGGATGTTGCCTCATAAATTAAACCGAAATTGAATAGTCTCCTTGAATAGTTCTGTTTATAGAGGCGTCTAACCTTTTATGTGTTGCCCAATGGAATCTATCCGAGGCAGTATCCACACTAATTAATGCTCGATGTTTATGTAATAATAAAAATATTTCCGATATTATCAAATTAAGACAAAAAC
The DNA here is from genome assembly GCA_963556165.1 of Tipula helvola. NCBI lineage: Eukaryota > Metazoa > Arthropoda > Insecta > Diptera > Tipulidae > Tipula > Tipula helvola. The sequence continues at coordinate 270,369,681 of OY744482.1, forward strand.
GCACTAATTTGGGTATAAACCAGTTCTCTATATTGCAATGGGCTTATCTTATGAAGCCGTTCACGTTTTGATGGTAGATCATATTCCGTTTGTGTGTAAGCCCTAGAAACTACAACTGTTCAAGGCCATAATTCAATTTCGGTTTATTGAATTAGGTAACATTCCTAGTTGACGATAAATTAGTTGGTCCCTAATTTGCTCTTCAGCACAATGATGCTACCATACATAAGAAGCATCATTACCATGAAATTATACAAAACTCTTGAATATAATTATTTAACTCGGCCAGTGTAGGGTTTCGATTTACGCCAACAGGTGTTTAAGTTAAAGTGGAAGATATTCTTGATCTAACAAGACCAAAAATTTGTAGCAAGGTGCCTAGAAAACCGAGTGGTATAAGATTCTACGTAATGTTAAGAACGAATTATTGAACCAGATGCGAAATCATATAGAGACTAAACAAAAACCGACCATTTGCATACACAACATTAGTGACTTTATCATTATGTAATTACCCAAAAATAATCTTAAATTTAATTGATTTACTATTTTATTTTGATTTTTTTCATACTGCACAAATAATTTTGTCCATTTGTTTTTTAATTTTATTTCAATGAATTAAAAAGATTTTTAATTTTTTTTTTTTTACTAAATGAAATATCAATAATTAACAATAAATATACAAAAAAAAATTTAGTTATTTTATTAAGTGTTAAGCCCAAGTTTTAACTTTTGCGGAATACATTATACAATTTTTGCGTGACACAAATAATTTTGACAACGACTGTATAATAATAAAACGTTTAATAACTTGATTAGCTTATTCACATGTGCATTTGTTTTAAAAAAAATCAGCAGTTTTTCCAAATACAGTTTTACAAAAAAACAAATTCCAAATAGAAAATAAAAAATTTTCAAAATTTAAAAATCATCCACTCGCCTAAAAAATGTTTTCCTGAAAAAATATTCCTAGCTACATATTTACGTAAAAATAATTTGTTTTTGATTTATTCTTTGCAAAGTCACACATACAACAACAATTACAATAAACACACAAAATATGCATAATGTATTTGTTATTTGATTTGGTGTTAACATAATAAGCTCATTGTAGATACTTTTCTTTGTCTTTCAAGTATAATTTTATTGAATAAAATATATACTCAGTAAAGACCCAATTAAGTTCCAAAAGTTTCAGTTTTGGTTCATATATCAGCTCAAACTTGCAGTAGTTACTATAGTTTCGTAAGATGGCACCGCCGTCTCGAATCCCGCAAGTAAAATAAAAATCAAACAAAAAACTTACACTACATTGGCAGTATTGTATTTGATATAGTGCAATTGTTATTGTACCGGAATTAGATAAATAACATTGTTGTTGTAAATTGTCGAATAAAATACTGCAAAAGTAATAAACAAATTGTTGATTGCTTATAATACATTTTTCTAGTTTTCCTCAACAACCATTGAAAATGTCGAAATTAAATAGCTTAGTCTTTACCGAAATTACAAAACCGCGAAGGTTAATGGAAGAAATGTATCCGCTAGTATGCTCAAATTCTGTGTGTGTTAGACCTTAGACTAGATATTTAGCCAGACCCACCATCAACGCAAAAGAAAGCTTAACTTAAGAGAATACTACGAAGGGATAATTCAGGAAAAGAAAAATAAGCTGGAATTACTTGAAAACACATGAGGAAGATGTGAAAAGGAAGATGATCAGGGGAAAACAATTAATTAATTTTAATTCCATTGGAACTTGGTGGTCATCCAGATACTCTATCTCACAGTAACCATTTTCAGATAAACATCCAGATAAGGGCTTTCAAAAAATTTTAGCCTTCGAAATCCATATTTTATCAACCCAAATTCATTCTCAACTATGATTATGGTTGCTGAATGCAAATAATTAAATTTAAGCATTTAAATTGCCAAAATTTTTATATGGTGTATCTAGTTAGCTATACTCGGCATACGCAGGGTCGCCAAGCAACACATCTCCTGATATGGTTGCCGAAAGATCCTCACTGTTCGTCTATAAAATGTGAATTTTCGAAGCGGTCAGGCATCGCACATTGATATTGGCTCGCCACAATGAACATCTTAAATATTTTTTCGGCATTCACAATTCCTTGTAGGAACAAGTATTATATTTTTTTCTGTTGTAACAACCCGGGTCACTCCTTTCATCATTGCAAACTGTAGTTGGTTCGTTTGCATTTCTAAAGGTGTTGGTCACTTAATGTAAAGGAGCTTGAATGGTCAATCATTTGATGACACGGCATGTATAGATCTTCGAGTAGCATTGAACATATCAGAAAGTTACCGATAAGTTTCCGCGTTCGCAAGAAACCATAAAGTTTTCGGGCGCCCTCCGTGCTCTTTTATTTGCGAAAATGTTCCTCGGTAATGCTCTGAAAAAAATTATGTTTAGCGCAATATTCTTTGGGCAGATAATTTAGGCGAATAATAGAAAAATTGTGTATTTAAAAACAACATAGACGCTTTAAGTTGACTATGTTATCATAGTAATTGGTTTACCCGAGAATTAGTTGGCATCCTGAGCCTAATGAAATATCATCTCAAGCGCAACTTTGTACACTCCTTTGTCACATAGAAAGACACTCACAGTTAATGGTACTAAGTTAACCGTAATAAGTACATAAAAGGATAAAATATTGCCGTACAATTAAAAAATCTGCCTAAACGAAAATCTGCCTGGACCGTCTTATGAAATTGCCTTCAAAAAACGTAAATCTACATGTCACGTCCGTGAAGTGTTAACTTTTACTTTGAAGATTTAATGGCTGAATAAAATTAGTTTGTTGTACTATTGACAAACCGTTCGTAACCAAAGTTTTTTTTTGTCTATCTCTGCAATCTTTTCTGGGGCTCAATGCACTCCCAACTCTTTCGCAGTTCCCTTTTAACGTCCTACCTTACGCCGTTGCCAGCCAACTCGAGGACGTACGGCTATATACCCGCTTTTGTTTAAACCACCTGCACATTGCATTTCTTTATTCCAGCCTATAGTACTGAAATGAAAAGTGGGTCGGCCCATGGATTCCGCACTCTCAACAGGGGGTCATAAATGTGTTCATCGTCATCACCGATCGTAATCTGATGATGAAAAATCCCTTTTGCATCCCGCCCCTATAGGGATTCGAACCCGGTACCTCCCGATCCAACCGCCGTAGCTTTAACCACTGCGCCGTGTATTGTAACCAAAGTTTCGAAACCTTAATTTCCCATATAAAAATGATGACACTGAAATTTGGTAGATATAAAAATAGGTAACATTTAGTGTCCGAAACATTTGTTTTAGCGCTGTACACAGTAAATTGGAACAAATTGGGGGGAATTAAATCAATTTGATAATTGATAAACATGAGTCATGACTCATTCATGACATACCTACTAGTTTGCATTAAGAGATATCCTATTCGTCAAATTAAACGAAATTTTTTTAATGAAGTACTTGTGAAGTTTTAGTTTTTTTAACCCGAACCCTAACCCAATTATTTTCTTGTTTTGAACCTGAACCCGAACCCGAACACAAAATTGTGCGAGTTCGAAACCCTGGTTTATTGCGTTTTGAGGTCGTGTAACGCGATTACAGTAAAAGCTTGATTTAAACCAGGGCTTCGAACTGCACCCGAATCTGAACCCGTTCCGGTTCAGAGATTTCTTCATAATTTTGTAAACCCGAACCTGAACCAAATCAAAATTCGGGTTCGAGTTCAAATTAATTTTTTTTTCGAACCCGAACGCAATATTTTCTTGTGCAAAGAACCTGAACCCGAACCCAATATTTTCTTGTGTAAGAAGCTGAACCCGTGCCAGCAATTGTCAAGGTTCGAGACCCTGATTTAAACTTTAAACTGTTAGTGTTATAAGAAAATTTTTGTATCAAAGTTAGCTTTCTATTCCAGTGTCCACGATAATCTATGATTTTCTCAATTTAGAATTTTTGAAGTGAAACTTCTATAGCCACATGTAGAGTAAATTTTAGATAGAAAAGTGAAGAAAACTTATCAACTTTTCACTTATCTTATTGACAATTTAAGTGCAAAGTAAACTTGTTTCACAAAGTATATTTAACATAATTTGCAATTACCAAATTTATCTTTTGCACTTTATGTAACTTTTCACCTTGCACAGTCTATATAAAATTTTGCATTTTTTTGCAAAGTTTAATAGATATTATGTGTTCCACAAAAACGTTACTACTTTGCAGTAATTTACTTATTTAATGTTAACTTATGATTAATTTGGAAACGAATTAGACCGAAAATAGATTTAAAAATACTGTTTTGATTTAGAGTCAAAACCGGCAAGAATTCTCTATTTAGAAAGCTTTGTTATGTTACCAGGCAGATGTATTTTTTTCTTTTCGCTGGCGCTACATCCCATAGAGGGATTTGGCCGCTTAATTTTTTTTTGAAGTTTCGTAATCATTTTTTTTTTAACGGATAATGAGTGATTAATTCATTGATCCAACATTAACCAGCCGTGATTTTTTCATCGCCCGCCGGGAATCGAACCCGGGACCTCCGGAGCTTAAAGCAAGCATGCTAACCACTGTGCCACCGGGGTGGCGTGATGTATTGGTCAACACGAAAAAACTATAATTAAAAAAGTTAAATTTTCCGTTATCACTAACTATCACCACTTATAGTTGATATAATACACTGTATTCACGACCCTAAATATTATCACTAATACAATCAGCAGTTGATACATTTTACAGCAATCATATACAAATGATTGGGCTTTCTACAGGCAAAATTTTCAAAGATTTGTGCCCCTACACGAGTACCATGCTTGATTAGCAACCTGGATAATAGGAAAATTATTTTGAATTTAAGTGGGAGATGTTGAAAATTTGCTGACTGCGTTGCAATAATACAAAAGAAAGGCGCGAAAAAGAATTACCATATAAATTATAGCTTACAAAGTTAATCAGTTTAAGTAATGTCTTATAATAAAAATACGTATGTGCATATTAAATACTCGACAGCCTTTGACAAGGCTTGCTAGAGACATCTAAGTTGTCACTTAAGTATAAATTAAACACTATCGCTTTTTCTCCACTCCGACCACGTTCCTTGGTTGGTGAGAAACACAGACGAATGATAGTTGAAATAGAATGTCATTTTATTCTAACTAGCTAATATAACATTAATAAAATATATTTCTACTAAGTGTTAGTGTTTCATATTCAGTGTTAGTGAAAGAGACAAGAACTCACTTCTCGCTTTTTATGCAAAAGCCCAGAACCGGAATTCGGGTGCTGAGGAGCTATTATGTATCTCTCGTATTACGAGTTTCGAGTTCTCGAAACTCTTAGGCCCGATTTTAAGAACGAGGATAAATGATTAATCCTCTGATTTAGCGTAGTTTGCCTTGTATGAAACAATGCAAACTACGCTAAATCAGAGGATTAATCATTTATCCTCGTTCATAAAATCGGGCCGCACTTGAGACAACGCGATTAGGTAAGCAATTACAAGAAATACTTTTTTCAAACTATAAGTGTTGTTGTTACCGTTATTTCCGGTATACAATTTTGTTGTAATGGAGCTTATGTTCATTTTGTTTAGTTGCATTTCCTGCCATACGAATTGACCCAAAACCACCTGGTTATATAAATATTTATCAATTTTTTTTGTATATGCCGATTTGAAGATTGAGTTGAAGGTTAAGTTAGGGGCCAATTTTCGAGTTGAGTTGAAGTGGGCTGGATATACATATAGTGATTAGAATGAATTGACCAATTTTTTATATATGCTGGTTTGAGGATTCAGTTGGGCTGGGTTCCATTTGCGGGTTGATTTGGTATTGAGTTGGGGTTCGATTAGGGTCTAGAGAGCAGTTTGAACAATCTTTAGATATAAAAGTGAGTGTTTGTATGTATGTATGTATGCATATGTGTATGATATTTAAACAAATCCACACGACTGATTTGAACCAAACTTTACACAAATATTGTTTAAGACTTAAGAAAGGTCACTGTTAATAACTCATACCCCTTTCTTCTTCTTGAGGGATGGTAATCAGGTCCAAAGTTACTACGGAGATATTTCTGAAACTTCACCAATTGAGTTGATTTTTGGATATTGATAGTAAATATATGTTTTATAATTCTTGTAACGATGATGATGGTGACAATGAAGTGATGGTAATATTGCCGGTGATATTGATTGTGATGGTGATGTTTAGTGGTGATGGTGATAACTGATGATGTTATTATGGTACGATAGTATGAAGGTATTCCATTATGATGGTATGTTGGTACGATAACATGACGATTCGATGGTATGATGGTACGATGTTATGATTATGTATTAAGGTGTGACGTTATGATGGTATGATGTTATGTTGGTACGATGGAATGGTGGTATGATGGTAGGATGGAATCGTGGTATGATGGTATGATGGTTTTATATCATTATGGTGATATAATGGAATAATGGTGTGTTGGAATGATTGTTTAATAGTATGATGGTACGATGGTACGTATGTTGGTATGCTGATATGTTGTTAAAACTTAACGGACAGGCCATGTAGATTTACGTTTTTTCATTGCAACTTCGAAAGACGGGCAAAGTAGATTTATGTATGCGTTTTTATTTAATTTCTTCAAAAATACCCGGAAACTGTGAAAGCTAGGATAAACAACCCGCCCTGTAAGTTTAAGTATAAACGTATGCGTTAATCTACGTTGCCCGTCTTTCGAAGTTACGAGTACAATGAAAAAACGTAAATCTACGTGGCCCGTCCGTTAAGTGTTAAGGCGGTATAATTTTATGATGGTACGGTAGTACGATGATATGATTATACGATTCTATGATGGTATGATTTTAAGATAGTAAGATTGAGCTGGGCGTCTAGTTTGCAGGGAGTTGGGGTTGAGATGAATTTGAGTTAAGATTAAATTGAATTGGAGTCAGGGCTTAAGTTGGGACTTTTTTGTGTTATGGGTTGAGTTGATAGCTAGCTTGAGTTGTTTTGAGTTAAGTTCATGTACCAATGTAGCTCTTCGAGTCGCGATGATTTGAGGATGGAGTTGGACGTTGAGTTTGGCTTGAGTTCAGGATTGATTTGGAGTTGACTTATATTTGAGCTTCAGGTTGGGTTGATTTGAGGTCGACCAGGGTTGAATAGGGTTTGAGTTGAAGTTGAGTTGGATTGGAGTGAGTGGTTCCCGTAGGGATTAATTTGGCGTCGAGTTTAGGGTTTAGTGGGAGTCTAGTTTGAGTTGATTTTAGTTGAGTTTATACACGCATGTAGCTTTCCAATCGAGTTAATTTTGGGGTTGGGTTGGTCGTTCAGTATGGAGTTGAGTACAGGGTTGAGATTTGGTTCTGGCTAAGTCGAGTTGAAGTTGAGTTAGGGCTAGTTAGTTGCGTTAGGGTTAAGAGAGTTGTTCAGTTGGGGAATTATTTAGTTAATTGATTTGGGGTTAGGTTAAGGATTGATTTGAAAGTTGATTTGGGGTTAATTTGGTGATTGGGTTAAGAATTGGGTTGCGGGTAATTTGGTGATTGCGTTGCGATTGAGTTGGAGGATGAGTTTTAAATTGATTAGGTAGTTGAGTTAATTTTCAGAACCGAAGTTCTGATCACCTCATGAGATTAAAAAATTTCTGGATTTTTTTCAGGCAAATGTGTTTTTATTTTATGGATTATACGTATTAACAAATAAAATAATACTTTTAATCATTACGAGTTGTTTCTGTCATCTTAAAAAGTTGTACGAGTAAAAGAACAAGTCGCAATTACGAGAACTCGAAATGTCTTACATGAATGTGTTTTGTCGGGGTATAGATGGATGTCGTTAGATGTCGTCGAAACCTGAAGAGAATGGCAAATCGAATTTGTTGCTGTGTTGGTGGTAGAATTTCACCCGACCTCTCACATGTTATATCACTAATTTGATGTTTACTTGTTTCCCGTTCTTGCCAACTTTTCATTTCAGATAGAATATCGTTGAACTATAATGCAACGATGAACAACTTTTATTTTTTCAAAAAATCATAAATTGACATTAATTAAGCGAACATTTGTTAGATCCCTCTTATGTAATACAACATAGATTTTACGCTTTATAAATTTGGCAAACGTTAAATATTTAGTGTGAGCGACGTTATGACAACAAGACTTGAATATAAAATTCCAATAATCCCTACATTTTCTTCAACAATAATTCACTTTAACAACCTACAGTGAATCAACAACAAGATCTGAGACAACTATACAGATGATTTCGTACGCCTTTCGAACGTTTTTTGTATCCCATTTTAGCTGTATCGTAAAACTGAAGTAAATCTTGTATTTTATATAAAAGTGTTTAATTTATTAATCCTAATTTACCGATTCTCATTTCATGAACCTTAAAAAATTGTCTACCAATTTATAGCTTCAAAGAGACGTACCCAAAACCGACATTACAATAAACATTATGTTTTGTGTTTTATAGACTTAGCAATTATTACGTTAAATATCCAGTGTGCGCAGTGTTATTACAACAAGAATTGAACAAATTCCAAGATTTTTTTAAATATGTAAGACACTTATTAAATAAACCTTCTACTGATTAAATTACCCTAAATTTTTTAAAAGTAAAATCAAACAGCAAAATGTGAGGGCGATTGTGCTTGTTATTTTGATAAACTGCGCCCTGTTTAGTTAGATTCGACTCAGCGGCTAACGGAATTTTAAACTGCATTAAGGATAATTTAAACTATCCAATTTCGCATTATTCCAAGTTTATAAATAATAATATTAAACAAAGCAAAAAACTTCTTTAGTTTAATGCTAATGAATTCAAACACGTAACTGTTTTTATTTAATTTATTTACTATAAATTGAAATTTTCAAATTCATTAGGTTTATTCTGAAAATTTGATTGTATGGTCAAGCTGAAAATCAGTATAATTTTTCAGTAAAAGCTATTTTTAGGACGATAATATTTGAGTTGTAGGTGAATTAACTTTGGTAAAGAATGGTGAGGTGAAACACTAAAAAGCCATTAAATAGAAAAAGAGAAAACCTGAAGGTAGATTCTGATGAAATGACAATTTTTCGTGATATTTTTGTATTAGTATTTAGTACCAAATATTATCACTGAAAATTTACGATTCTGATGAAATGAGCTATGACATTTAGTAGTTTAAATCAGTTAAGAATCCGAATTGTACGAAATTATTTCCAAATTAATTTTTACTATCGCATATTTTATTTAAACAACACACAGAACAAAAGTCACCGAAATTAAAATCAATGACAATTTGCTTCAATTTATCACATTACTTATATTACTACTATTTTATAGCAGTACATTTTAGTTCACCAAAAAGTATCATTTGTCACTTGATCAAAATCTACCCCTTTCCTTGCATTTGCAGAAAATCGTTAAATGTAAATCACCCGTTATAGAATTTAGGGTTTTGGACAGTTTCTATTGTATTATATTACTAAATCATTATCTAATCTTACTAAAAAGTAGCGCTCTAATTAAACAAATTTTCTTTCTTTTTCCAGGTATCGATTTTAAAATTCGAACAATAGAACTAGATGGGAAAAAAATTAAATTACAAATATGGTATGTATCCTTAATGACTAATAATATAATGTGAAATTATTTTAAATTGTGTGGTAGAAGTAGAACATAAAATGTCGAATGTTTCACAGATGAAATGAAATTATGTATGTTTGTCCGTATGTACAATAGAAAAACTAGGATAGGTAATTTCGCTGTTTTAAAAAACTTCAGTGATATACATACATTTTTCACGTGCATGCCTAAATATTCTAAAGTGTAAAACTAAAAATTGATTTTTATTAATTATTTCGTGTGTCACGCAGAAATTTTTATGTCATTTGTAAAAGGAAGGATTATGTTTCGTGATTCAAAAATGTTTGTATGTGTTTGGCTGATTGCGAATATCGGTAGATTGTGGTTTAATAATTATTTTTGGGAAATTCATTTTATTGAATTATTTAAGGTGAGTAATTAAAGGAATTTTAAGGGAGCGTATAGTTTTCCAACAAAAATTCCTAAACAGACAAAAAATGACAGGCACGAGCACAGCTCTGAGTAGGGAGAAAGTTGTGGTTCCATACATTTTCATGTTAGGATTTCGTCTTATACCTAATGTAATTTAGTTTTACCAACTTGGTAATTTTTTATGAACTGTTATCATGATGATTATTGCTCTGATTCATTTTATTGAACATATGAGTCGTTTATTTTGAAAGTGGGGAAGAAACACCATTTTTCAATAAAATTAAATTACAATAATAAACATAAAATAGCATGATTTTTTATCGGTAAACAATTTATACTCAATCTATACTAAATAAAAAAAAAAAATGAAATCCCCTAATAGATACTTGTGCAATACATAGGATAATTCTGATTTCCGTATATTTCGGCGATTATTAGTTCTCTATTCTTTCATTATCTCGTTTCAACCAAATATTAACTTGCCCACCCACTATCACAATAATCGGCTCATATTATACCAAATAATAATTCGGTCAAAGTAAGAGACACCCTTTAAAAATCCTTTCTGGAAATAACACAACCGATGTAGAAGCTCTAAGTGGTGAGGAATTTCGAATTTAAACATGCTATTCTGCGCTATAACAACATATCAACGAATAAGCCTAATTATCTGTTTTAAACCTCCTCGGTTTACAAAACAACTGATTCTCAAATTACATAATAACGTTAGAGGTACCGACATATTGAAAAATAAATTAAAACTATTGTTAGAGATGCAAAATCCGACTTTTCGGAATAAAATAATTTATATAAATAAAGACTATTTCGTTAAATTAGTAATAACACTGTGATTAATAGTTTATTTAAAAAAGTACAGTTATTAATGTTAATTGTAAGAAATGTCGCGCGATCTTGGTTATGTGTAAACATTTATTTTTGGGAAGTGTTTGCGCGAATTTCTTTCAATATTCGTGCATATCATCTAAATGTATGATGTGGGTAGTTGTTATATTATAATATCGTACATTGCTATAGTAACTCTTACTTTCTCGGTACTTGACAAATAATTTTATTTTAATGTAGGTTTTGAATTTTTGTGTTTGATACGTAAAGAAAAATGAATGAACCATTTAATTTTAAATAAGATATGATTGTAATCGTGATTATTAATCTCGATGTGATTACATTTTATTTTTAGGGATACAGCAGGGCAGGAACGTTTTCGAACTATAACAACAGCATACTATAGAGGCGCTATGGGCATAATGCTGGTCTATGATATTACACAGGAAAAATCATTTGAAAATATTAAAAATTGGATCAGAAATATAGAAGAAAATGCATCAGCCGATGTTGAAAAAATGTTATTAGGAAATAAATGTGAATTAAACGATAAAAGACAGGTAATTATGATTTAAATATGTAAGTTTAGTTAAGGGTTAATATAAAAAATCAGTTTTTTTTAGAAAAACCGGGTGGTATTAAAATAAAACTCGTTTTAACGGCAACACACTAGGAAGTGGTGATAAAAAGATGTGGTGATAGAAATACGTTTCTCCATATTATTGGTGCCATTTTGAATTTGTATCGAAAAAATAAAAGCAAACTCAAAATTGAGCCTTACGATGGGGATATTAGGTACATATCTCAAATAAAAAGCCAATCGGCGATTTTTTTTTTCCCAACTAAAAACTTCCATAGATTGTTTAACACGTTAATCGCCATGTCAGTCATATGTGTCTGACACTAAAAAGTTGTACATGAGCCATGTCAGATGTTGACATACGGGATTTAGTAGAAGGCCACGTCAGTCACTGATTTCCGAAGTTGCTGTATCTTTCAAAAGCTTAGCCTACTAGGAGCAAAACCTGAAAATTGCTTGAGTAAGTTCGATTATGGTGGCGATTAACGTGTTAATAATGTTTTTACTCTTACTCAAAACCAACACAAATGTCTTATACAAGCCATATTATTTCCGTGACGCACGCATATTATTAAACCCAAAACCTACTATTTTCTGTCAGTGTTAGTGATATTTTATACTGTTTTTGATACAAACTACAATTTAAAATCAAAGTATGTAAAGATTATACTGTATTACGACGCTTAATACTTACAGAAATAGTAGGTTTAATTTTGTGTTTGTATGGAAATAATATGGCTTGTATAAGACATTTGTGTTGGTTTTGTCTTACTCCATCCATCGAAATGGATCCAGCAACATTCCATGTGCGTTTTAAGTGATTGGTCGTCAGATGTATTCCCGGATGTTCATCGCATTTCATGACGTATAGTGATCCGGTTCAGATCAGATCAAAGTTTACATTGAAAGCAACCTTTTCCAAGCATGCATATGCATTGCTTTCACCACTGTTCCTCAATCATAGAGCAGGAGCAAAATTATTTTTATAAAGAAATATGGAAAATCAGATTATACTAATGCCAAGGGATTGATTGGTCCCAAGGGGGTAAAGAGTTGGTTCTATGTCTCTCTTAAGGGTTTAGAAAGGGTTGTCGAAAGATTTATTAGAGATAGTTATTTATCTAAATCCCCAATCAGTAACATGGAATATGCTTATAGAGTAGGCAAGTCTTGCAAAACGGCTCTACATAAACTTGTCACTAGGATTGAAAGATCCATCCATATGGAAGAGTTTATTGTGAGTATTTGCGGGTGACTTTGATAGCACTTCGTTTTTGACGATAACTGATGCCTGTACCAAATTTGCTATTGGCCCCACCATTGTGAGACGGGTTGATACTAAGCTTAAATCTCACATTGTTGAGACTAATACCCTTGACAGACTAGGGATTAGCTAAGCGTGATTAGTGATTTTTTCGGGATTACCTGTAGTTTGTCAAGTTGAAGTTTAGCTAATCTCGTTTTATTTGAGGATTAGAAACTAACTAATCGAGATTATTGCACTAATCTTTGAAAAATTTGAAGTTTATCTCGTTGTATTGGATTTCAACATTGCTGAAAGTGTAAGCGGCGTGAGTTTATGATAGAAGTTATAAAATCAATGACATTTAAACAATTTGTGCTGAATAAATTTTGAGGTTATGTTTATAAATAGAAAAACTAGAATGTTTTAATGTATAAATCTTAGTAATATTGAATTCAAAAACGAGTAATTTACTAGTTACATTTGAGCGAATCACCATCATAGTATTTTACTTCTCTGCCTAGGAAACTAATCCCTAGTTTGTCAACGCAATTGGATTTGTGGTGGATTAGCTAATCTTGTTTCACTAATCGCGCTTAGCTAATCCCTAGTCTGCCAAGGGTATAAGCTGGATAACACAGTTCCGGTTAAAGTTATCAAAGCTTGTTCAAAGGGAAGGGTACTCTCGCCTGTTGTTTCTTTTGGTCAGAAAGGCTCTTCTTCTGAGACTGCAACATTCAGGCTTCAGCACACAGAATTATGTTGATGATCTAGTTATAACAGGTGTTTAAAAGCATCTGAATCTGTTATCAGAATTAACGCAAAACGCATTGAATATTGTTTAAGCGTTTTGCTTTATAGAGGCTTACATGTCAACCCGTCTTACTCTACGATTCACTAGGTATAGAAATATTGACGATCTATACTTTCCCTCTCTTTTTGGAAGATCGATTAACATATCGAACTATGTCAAACATTTAGGGATTTTTTTTTTTTTTTAGTTAGAAGACTATTCTGGAAAAGTCATCTAGAACATAAAATTCAAAAGGCTACCGCCATCTTTTGGCAATATATAAAATACTTTGGGAAAACTTGGGATTTACTCCCAAAATATTTTATTTTATCTATAAATTGCTGGTCCTAGCGTTGCTGTCGTATGCATCTTTAGTATGGTAGACATTGGTTAAATTAAAAACTTCTATGGCTGGTGATAAACCGGCACACAAAAAATTAATATGTACAGAGAGATACAAAAAATTGATAAAACGGCACAAATTAATAAGCAACAAACAAAAATTTCTGAGCATCATAAAATTATGTTTTTGGACCAAAATATAATAATTTGGCAACATTTATAATTTTTTGGCACTATTGGAATGGAACACAACAAATTATTTTTGGGCATCGAAATAAACATTTTGAGCGATAAAAATAATAAGCTGCTGACAACAAATTTTCATAAATAAATTAGGTAATTAAAAATTAAAAAATTGAAATTAGTTTTAAAATATTCTGGGAAATGCAGATTTATTTTTAAAATTGATTCGGAAACCTTGCAGGCACAGATCAAATATTAAATAATTTGTATCGATTAAATTTAATTTTTGGTCTCGATTTTTTTTTATTTTTTTATTACCTACTAAAAATTATATTTTTCTGTTCCAAAATATTATATGTATTTGTTGCCAATTTATTAATTTTAATGCCAATGTTTGTCTCCACAGTATTTAATTATGTCCTTCAAAAATATTTGTTTGTATTCTCGTATATTGTGCCAAAATATTATTTGTGATGCTAATGTTTGCCGCCAAAAAATGTTCCTTGTATGCCCGTTTAAATAATCCCAACTTTATAAAACGTTTCTGATGATTCTCGCTCTGAGTATAGAGCAGGTTAGGAATATAAGTCTTTCGTACGGTTTGAAGTCGTTGGGTTGTCTGGATAAATGCTGTACAATATTTCATGTGGAAATAAATTGAATCTGGCTGTTACAAATACAAATATAGTTTTCTGCAGAGATAGTTTATCTGTACTGAATTCGTTGGATAATACCTTTGACTAAGTCTAAACTTGTCAAAGATTGTAAACTCTTTATTCATGTTCTTTGGAGTTGTTTTCTATGATAAAACAATACTCCTAAACTAAACAATTTTAGGTAAAACGAATAAAAACTAAATAAATAATTGTTTCATTAGTTTATCGTTCTTTTAGAATATAATAAACTGTTACTAAGTTATTGATTGCTTAAGCCATTTTTTGTAAGACAAATTTGCTTTAGTTATCGTCGGCGAGAATCGTAGAATGTGTAAGTCCTAAAACAAATTTTTTTAGGAGACAATGAAAACTATCTTACTCTCTTACGGTCTATACGCAAAACCTGACTTACTTTCAAATTTTTTAAATTAACATTACATTTTGTTGGTAGTTTAGAAATGGCAATCGATTCACAATTTCCTTCTCTTTCGTTTGATATGAAGAATGGAAAATTGAAAATTGAACTTACACATTCTGCGTTTCTCGTCGAAGTTGTGTTTCTAGGACTTACGCACAAGAGCCCTTCTATGGGTTGATTATTTTATAGGATCAGTCTCAAGATGTATTAATTTGTATTTGTAATTTTTAAATTTTGTTTCAGGTAACGAAAGAACGTGGCGAACAATTAGCTGTTGAATATGGTATTAAATTTATGGAAACCTCAGCTAAATCCAGTATAAATGTGGAAGAAGCATTTTTCACCTTGGCAAGAGATATTAAATTAAAAATGGAAAAGAAGAAAGATGCAAATAATCCACAAAAGGGTGGCGGCCATCAATTAAAACAAGTGGATCCCCCGAAAAAACATATATGGTTATCACGATGCAATTTGCTTTGACTTTCTGTATGCTTACTATAAATTACTATATAAAATTACTATTACAATTATTAATATTTAAATTATAATTTAATCAAATTACAAGAAAAAAGGGGAAAAAAAACATTTGGTTTTTTTTTTTTTAAATTTTGTACTTGTATATTTATGGTGAAGAAAAGAAAATACATGATGAATTTTTTGAAAATTCAAAGATCGATATTAATCGAACGACATGGTAGACAATGAATATAGGTATTACATAATGATTTAACATTTATTTCTTTTTCCGAATTAAAAACAAATAAGTTAAAATATATTATGCAATGAAAATATGATTTTTATTTGTTTGGTTTTCAAGGTAATAATGTATTATGTAATTTCGAATTCAAGCATATTAATAAATATGGTTTCTGATCTAATCGGTTTGCGTCTGGTTTTAGGACGTAAAGGGTTATTAAAATTAAAGATAATATTTTAAATACATAGAAATAAACATCAAATAAATTATAAAGCAAATCGTAATCATAACTAAATGAGTAAATAAATTATAATTACATTTTTAAGAAACAAATTAAAAAATGACGTGACAAAATTATAATGTATGTTGATCGTGTAACTTAATTTATTGTTTTTTTTTCTATCTAAAATAAAATGGTACGCCCGCGAATTATATAAAATTTATATAATTTTAATAGAATTTTTATTATTTTTTATTTAAAGCTAAACTTAAAGTGTACAAAGTAGGTACTCTTTGGTGAAAAAGACATAATCTAAAATCTCGGAAGGTGTAAAATAATATTGGTCGCTCATCATTTGAATAATAATTTATTAGAAATGCTTTGTTAAATGTTGCTATGAATTTATGTCGTAGAATTAGAATACTGAAATATTATAATGTAATATCCAATTATCGAATATCGGTTTCGTACCGATTAGTAAAATATTATGTTGTTACTACTATAATAATACGGCAACTGGTACTAGATTAACAGTGAATGTAACTATCTTCGATAACTTTTCGACACGTTTCTCAACAAATTCTTATTCAAAAATTAAAAATTTAATTTCTACAAGAGATTTGATAAAACACCAAATTTCGTAATAATTAATTATAAAAACATCCAAAAACGTCCAAACATTTCAAAATTCCAGAACTTAGCCTATAACTTCTTCGTAAAGGCTGTCCGGCACTGTTGATATTGTATTAAAGTGAAGAAGCCAGCGGAAGATAAAATTCTGAGAAAAATCATCTACCATTTATTTCGGAAATTATGTAGGTATGTAGTTAGAAATCTCACTATTACACACCTTACCTACCAAAATAAAAATAAGATCCATGCTGTTTTGTCATAATTTGATTCAGAAATATTAGCTCTATTAACCACTTAACGCACAATATTTTTATCGTTTTGGGGTAAAAAAAAAACAATTTTTATTTTTGCAGAAAATGACAATTTATGTTATTTTTAATTACATAGTTTATTTAAAATGATACAAAAACATGGGCCATGGCACAACACAGAGTCCAACGTTGCAGTCACTGCACCAATACCTCTTTTCTTTACTAATATTCTTTCCATTGAACAGAGAATAGAATAAGGAAAATCGAGTATAATCGAAAAAAAATGTAAGGTTTTGTCTCTATTTTGCTTATTTTCAGTTTTTTTTTTACTTTCCCCGTTTTGTTTTCATTTCGTTTGCTATTTGTTTGTTCGTGTGTTTGCTGATAATAATTAAACTAAAATAAACAAACTAACTGAAAAAATACCGTAACGTATACAAATCTAAATTTCTAGAATAAATCTAATATAAAACGTGACTTAAGTGCTCCTTGATAAACTATGTCACGCTATTTTTGATCATTTTTAACTCCCCTGACCCTTTCGTCACAAATTATCGCAAAGCTTTATATCCATCTATAAAACAATGTTATAAATTTAGTCCCTCCTTTTCAACATACTTTTATAGTCCTTAAATTTTCGGAAAATATTTATGACTTATTACAGTACAAAAATGTATTCAATTTCTAAAATTCGTTAAATGATCACATGTTATAATCACCCCACATCACTCCCCCCCCCCCATCGCCACATGTCATCACGCTACCGAACCATCCTCCCCTCATAGGCGTGTGACGTAGTTTATAAGAACTGAAATATTTAAATTAACAAAATATTTTATGCCCGTAACGTATACGGAGCTACGCAATTTTGCTAGTAAACGCCGCCCGTGTATGTCACGGAGCTACGCGTTAAGTGGTTAAATATACAGTGACTCACAGCTTATTTGATCCAGCTGCATTTCCTTAACAAAATTGTAAATATCTCGTGGTCTTATTTTGATTGAAAAAAACTGAATGTCATATGCAATTTTACTTTCATAGATGGAAATATGAATAAAGAAATGTACAAGTAAATCTTATAAAAAAATTTAATCGAAAGTGCCACTAAATTGGGCATCAACGAGAATTTTCGGTTCTATCATGACAATAACTCCAAACATAAGTCGGGGATTGTGCAGACTTGGCTCATTTGGAATTGCCCACATATCATAGAACCCCCAGCACAATCGCTGGATTTGAAGGTCATTGAAAATGTAAGGGCTGTGCTTAAACGAGAAATTAAAACCCCCAGATTTCAACTGTTACAGATTTGAAAAATGCTTTAAGGGAAGAGTGGCAGAAGATAACTCCGGAGTACACGCACAAGCTGGTCAGTTCAATGTCAAATAGGCTTAACGATGTCTTAAAAGAAAATAGAAAGGCTATCCTACCAGAGGTGAGATGTTGGAACCATCACGTTCTTCGCTTCGATGCATTTTCGATAGAATAACTGTACTTCTTTGTTAAAAATATAAAAATTTAAAACAATTTAGTTCTAAAATACCGTTATTCTATCGAAAATGCATCGAAGTGAAAAACGTGATGGTTACAACATCTCACCCCTGGTATTAATATCTTAAATGCCCAGTTTATTAACAATAATATGAAGTGGACCATTTAAGCTGTGAGTTGGTTATGAGTTGAAATAAGGAACTTTTTAATATAATTTTGTTATGCATTCGAAATATTTATTTTTTTTTTGTGTTTTGTAATAAAAATAGATATACCTTGCAAATGGCATTTCGTTTTTTTCAAACAAAATAAGACATCACGAGATATTTACAATTTTGTTAAGGAAATGAGACTGGATCAAATAAGCTGTGAGTCACTGTATTTCGCAATTTAATCGAAATACTTCAAAAAACATGAATAATAAATAACATTTCTCTAACGCCGAAAACAAGGTGGTTTTTTGAAAAACAACAAAATATATTTTTACCTGTGTTTATTGCTTTTTCGGTTAAACATGAAAAATCATAAATTAAAATTAAAATTTTATTTTTAGTTGGTTAATTATACATTAAATATTTCATTCGTAACGTGTTGTGAATCTCAAATTAAAGTGTCTGATTCTTGTTGTAAAGATGGTAAAATTACATTTTTATTTTTACTGAGGTTTATAAGTATCACAAAGTTATATTAAGTTATATTAAGACAACGAAGTTTTATGAAATATTATAACATAGGAATTATTTTTTTTTTGAAAATTATATGCATTTACACAAACATAAATAAACGAATTAAAAATACTTGGAAAACCTTTATGTGATAAAAATGTTTAATGTAATTTAATAACCGGTCTTCTACCAAATTAAAATTTTTAAACACAAAGTATTTTTAATTCGTTTATTTATTTTTTGTAAATATGTACAATGTTCTGTTCATTTGATTTAATTCTACTCTCTAGTCTTAAAGGGATAACAGTTAGATAACAAACCCGGGCAATGCAATCAAACCCAACACAAATTTATGTATAAGCAGATACCAGCAAATATTTAGACTAATTATATTGCTAGAGTAAAATATGTAGAATAAAAATATGAAGTCAATTTTTTTTTTTGTGTCTTCCTTTGTTGTGGTCAGGTTCTGTATTTAGTATTTCCACCTTTAGCTTACAGTGTCTTTTCTCTGAAAGTACTGAAGCGGTGGATTTCTAGTCTGATTAATCACAATTGGATAATATCTTTATTTGACTAAATTTATTTTATGAATTCAATGAAAATTAAAAATTTACTATTCCAAAAACAATTAATTCAGTGTTTTATACTTTTCTTAAAACTACTACCGTCATGTGGAGCTACTTTGTGCAGCGGGGGCTACTTTGTGCAAATTTTTTGCGATATCCGCAGCAACTACTCATTCGGTTAAACATTTTGAAAAATACATCCGATACCCGACAATACGAGCCCTAGCCAGGACATTAAAATGCCAATTTATATTTTTTTTAATGTTTCCGGCAAGCAGGTTTTGTTGAACTCCTTGATGTCGGCCTTTACTTCTTTCTTCGCACCCTTAAATATTGTACCGCAATATCTACATATGAGGCTGCGTAATGAAGTAATTTGTTGTGAAATCGCTGAAAATTTCTAAATTCTACGTCCTACTGAAGATTTCGGATAGGGCCGGCATAGTCAGTCTCTGTATGAGTAAAATGCCGAGATGGTGTAACTCTTGGTGGAGGTAATTCTCCCATTATTTGTGTAGCTTCTTAAGTTTTAAAACGGTAACATCGGACTAATTGTATTTCGAATTATGTACTTGTTTGGCATTTATAATCCAATATTGCTTGCTTAAGTATGTGAGGGCTAGCTGACATCCTCCGTGCAATGTTTTAGCGTGTGCATCTTCGTTTATTAACTTTGTAATATGATAATATTTTGGGAGAATAATTGGATACTTCATTTCGAACGTGGCAAATGAGTTTTTGATTCTCCCGCCTACTCGTAAGATACCTTTCTTATCGATAAAGGGTTTAATTGCCATAGAGAGCACTTCTTTTCTAACCAATAACCCCTTTGTAAAGCCTTTATTTCTTGTTGAAAGTCTAATGCTTGGATATTGGCGATTATTGGGTTCCGAATATTTCTTAATTCGCTTGCTGTTAGTGTACCAGTTATTCGTTCTGCATGCTGCTTACATCTTGAATTATTTATAAAGCGTGATGAGTATTTTTCCCAAATATTAAGGGTAAGCACCGATGGTTGGGCTATGATATTGATTTTCTTCACCTCCTCCTGAGTATCGAACGATCGTTCCTCGAAAGTAGGGTTGTCAACATTTTACAGCCGTTTGGGCCCCAATCAGGGTGTTAAACCTCGACAAGCAGCATAAGGTAGATTATCTTCTTATTTTACGTGGAACCATTTAGCTTGGCTGATTATTTCCTGTATTTTCGTAACATGATTTGCTACAAACACCTTCCATTTGGCAGGTTGCCCTTGTATCCATGCGAGGATGATAGTTGAGTCTGTGTATGCACTTACTGTTGTTGATGTTTCTCCAATGACTGTTGTACATACTTCATTGCCTTGTTAACAAAACCGCTCCACATATTGTAATTCAACTTGGAATGGTTAATTTCTTTAACGGTGCTACTGTTGTTTTAAAGACTACTGTTGTTAAAAGAGTAATCTTTATTTCCCCAGTGCTCAAGACTCAAGGCTAATTTGCTGTATATAGCCGCGGCATATATCGCTTCACAAGCCTCCGAGAAGCCATATAGCTCTATGGTGTCATGTGTGGTGTTTATCCATCTAGGAATTTTAATACGGGTTAGTATTAGCAATTATTATTGAAAGCTTAACCACTAGTTCTCTAAATGTCGTGGTAACTTGTCGGTTATAGTTACTGGAGCTATTCAGCCTCATGTATTGAATACCTTGGCAATGTTTTAAAACATTTCATTTAGTATTCACCTTATTTGTAATTAGCGGTTGTTAATTTGAATCCTTTCAGCGGTTTATTGGGATCATCTCACCAAAGAATTGTTTGTAAATCTTGATGTTCCTTTGCGACTTTAATTTGCTAGTACATCTTTTCGATGTCAGCAGTGAAAACAAATTTATGTTTTTTCCATCTTCAAATGATGGAAAAAGATCTTGTTGAAGAGTTGGCTCGACTAGTTGCAGCTCGTTGAGACTGATTCCTGTTGATATTTTCATTGAAGCATCAAAAACCACTCTAAACTTGGTTGTTGTGCTGGCCTTTTTCTAAACAGCGTGGTGTACCATACCGCGTGAAGTAACATTTCGTATTAGTTGATTGTTCCGCGAGAACCATGTACCCCAGCTCCAAATATTCGTTTATAAATTTAAGATAGTAAGGCTTGAATGTAGGATTGTTTTTAAAACGTTTTTCTATACTTGGAGAAATCTCGCTTTGGCCTGATTTTTTGATTTGCCTAATTCTACCACTTCATATGTACTTATTCATTAGGATGATAAACTACCACTTATTCTGGCCACAGATGCTTCACAGTACGGGGTTGGAGCGGTGCTGAGCCATAGTTTCTCGGACGGAAGTGAAAGACCAATCCAATACGCGTCTCAGACGTTAAGTCGGACTCAGCAAAATTACTCACAAGTAGATAAAGAGGTATACGCTATTAGTTTTGGCATTAAATAGTTCTACCAGTACGGTTGAGGCCAAAAGTATATACTGATTACTGACAACAAGGCATTGCT
Source organism: Tipula helvola (assembly GCA_963556165.1). Taxonomy (NCBI): domain Eukaryota; kingdom Metazoa; phylum Arthropoda; class Insecta; order Diptera; family Tipulidae; genus Tipula; species Tipula helvola. The sequence continues at coordinate 270,391,773 of OY744482.1, forward strand.
ACAGATTTTTTCTCCAACGAATGGATTACCTTATATGTCGGTAATTAGAATGATACATTATGCAATTTTTTGGCAATCATTTAATTACGACATTTGTTAATAATGTAAATGGTAATGCTGATTGTATGTCAAGACTACCGGTTTCAAGTACAGAAATCGCGAACAAAATTGAGGAGGCTGAAGTAATTGAAATCAATATGATTGAAACATTACCAGTTACGGTTACAGAACTGGGCAAAGCTACGGTCGATGATCGCAATTTAAAAATCCTATATATGTGACGGCATTCGCAACGGACGTCAGGTTGATGCAAAGTACAGATTCAATATTGATCAGAGTGAGTTTTCGATCCAGAAGAATTGTTTAATTAGAGGAATACGTGTTTATCTACCAAAGCTTTTACGGAAGAAAGTAGTTGACGAATTACATTCAACACATTTTAGAATGACTAGAATGAAAGCTTTAGCGCGTGGATATTAAAAAATTGCGCAAATTGCCAAATGTATAGACCAGAACCAACTAAAGCCTTATTGCATGTTTGCATGACCTACGTCATTCCATCAATTTTAGTAAGTGACATAACGGGGCACAATTTACATCATATTGTACATAAGACAAGTGTCACTGCAACAAATGGACAGGAGGAACGATATGTACAGATCATTAAAAATAAGTTTAAAACATTGAAGTGTGACAGAAACGGATTGCACGCCGCACTTTACAATAGTTTGTTATCATATAGGAAAAACCCTCATCCGTCTACAGGCAAGTCGCCTTCAATGATATTGTTTAACATACAGATACGCTCGAAAATTGATATGATGATTCCGAAACCATCAAATAATAATGATCATCAAGATAGAACAGAGTACAGTAAAACCTCGATATAACGGACCCCGATATACCGGACTTCGGATAAATCGGACAATTTTTTTTTAATTTTTTTTTTTTTAGAATTACATGTATAGCACATACAAACAGAAAAAAATACTTATTGCTTTTGGGCAATACACCTGCTGGCCACCAAACGTATATACTGCAAAACAAATCTAGAAGAAGTGATGGTTGTGTTATCAGATGAATTTGTTGAAGAGGACACTAGAGGGCAGCGTACCTTACATAATTTAAAAATCTTTAACCTAAAATAAGCAATTTTTGATTTTGGGGCAGCCTGTAATGAAGTGAAAGTTCGAACTTTAGAGAATGGCTGGAAGAAATTGCTTAGCGATAAAGAAGCCGATGTAGATTAAGAAGGGCACCGATTTCAGCGAAATAATTCAGGATAATGGTAAATACGTGGATGAGGAAGATCTGTCGTAGTGGTTGAAGGTGTATGAATTAATGGATTGGATAATTTCATTGGAAGATCAGAATGAGAATGTTATACCGATGAAAAAGCAGTAATTCGGTCAAACATAAAATCAGTTTTAAAACCTAATCTCGACGATTTAGTAGCGTTTATTTAATGACTCCCATTTTAATAATTTTAGAGAGTTTTAGAGAAACAGACATCAAAGATGCAATCCAAAATTAATGTTTTTTTGAACCTGTATCGCTTCAACCTAGCACAACAAAAAAAAAATATTTTTATATAACGAACAATCGGCTATAACGGATTACCCTCGTTCGGGTTAATCCGTTATATCGAGGTTTTACTGTAGTTAAAAATTTCAGTTGTGGGTCAAGAGTCACCGTTAGAAGTTCGCAGAACGTGATGTCAAATGGCGTTTTGGTGAAATATTTGAAAAACATGAAAAATTGCATTATTTAGTTAGAATAGATAACGGACGCGAATGGAGACGTCATATAGACCAGATAGCTTATAGAACCTACAGGCCGATTCACGTACCAATAGGTGCAAATTATACATCAAACACTTTCCACAATATCGTTCAAAATTTTTGTAGATTTTTGATCGTTTGATTACTAATTGCATCAACTTTAAAAATCTTAACCCAAAATAGAGGAACGAGTTTGCAATAAAGGCAGAGCTCTGTAAAATCTGTTTATTGCACTTGGCTCACATAAGATGCGAGTCAAAAATACAATGTAATACGTGTAAAGCTTCACGTCACACTTTACTACATCAGCACACCGAAAGCAGAGGACAAACGTAGAAATATCAGGAATCAGGGAAAGCTATGATTAACTGATTTTGAATTTCAAATCAATGCGTACGTGTTACCTAAATTAACACGAAGATTACCCAACGAAGAACTAAATACGACAGTATGGAAACACATCAACGGCTTAATTTGGGCCGATCCCAAATTTAATGTCGCAGATGCAGTAAGCATATTGCTGGGAATGGACTACATCTCAGAAATCCTGATGCCAGAAATAGAAAGGAGGGAAACAGACCCAACAGCTCAGCGAACTAAACTTGGTTGGATCATATTTGGAGCCATTAAACCAAGCACTAGTGAACACCAAATTCAAACAACGGTATCGACTGTAGACAGCGACCTGCAAAGGTTTTGGGAAATTGAGGAAGAAGAAGCATTTAAACAACTAATATTAGAACAAGCAATCTTATATTTGATTGCATAATTTGTTTCACTTTATTGAAAGCGTGGTCACACAAACCATTCCAGCTGAATGGAACCTTTTTTGTAAATAAATTATTAATTATTGGATAAATAATATCGCTTAGATTTTTGCAAAATCTACCATAGTAGTAGATTAATAAATTTTCATAAATTTTATAACCCCCCGCCATTTAAATAAATAACTCGTCTAACGTTGGTAACGGATGCTCATCCACTATAAGTTTTGGATTTACTGTGACTATAGTCACCGCATATTCTTACTCTGTTGTTAGATTCCGGTACAGGCGCTATTGGTGTAGCCCAATTACTGTGATTAACTTTAATTAACATCCCTTCATTTACTAAATGTTGCAACTCCAACTTCACCGTATGATTAATTGAAAAGGGTATTGGCCTGGATTTTAGAAATACTGGATTTACCGCGGGCTTTAAGGTTAGTTTTGCCTGTATGTCAGTAATTTTGCCAAGGGATTTCTAGAACCCGTCCCGGTGGCACAGTTGTTAGCATGCTAGCTTTAAGCCCCGGAGGTCCCGGGTTCGATTCCCGGCGGGTGATGAAAAAATCACGGCTGGTTAATGTAGGATCAATGAATTAATCACTCATTATCCATTAAAATAATGATTACGAAACTTCAATATGAAGCGGCCAAATCCCTCCATGGGATGTAGCGCCAGCGAAAAAAAAAAAAAAAAAAAAATTTCTCGAACACCGAAGAGTATTTTGTTATTAATTTGTTTATATCTACATTAAAAGTTTTTTTTCTGATATTTATTTAATGGTCTCAAACTCTCAACACATGCAAACGCAACATCCAATTCACGCATCCACTCACGTCCAAGTAATGGGTGTCTATTTGAATCTACTACGTATAAATTTAAATCTTTATTTTTGTGCTGTATCATACACGCTTTATCAAGAGTTAAATCGCTTGATTCCAGTAACCGGTTTTGAATTTGTTGACTACTTAATCCAAATACCAATTGGTTTCGTATAGCGCCTTTTGGAGAAAATTTCCAAAGTTGCATTTATTAGCAATTTTACAAAGTGCATGTGCATCCAATATTCATTTATAGTTCTAGTTGTTTTCGCACATGAAACCGGTAATGTTCCACTTTTTTCAGGAGAACGGGATCAAAATAATCTTACAAAATTTTTACAATGTCGTTGTATGATTTTGTTGTTGGTTTGGCTGCGGTGTTAATTTATCACATACTACATTGTAAACGTCGGCATATACTACATTGTAAACATGCGTTATTGCATATAATGCAATAACGCATGTTTCTCCTTTTCCTCCTGTTTCCTGTAGTTTTATATTTTTATCTGCATCTGTTGAATGTATTTCTCAAACCACAACGTGAAAGCTGATTCTAGCCTCTCCACCCATCTTGTCCATGTAATTTTGATTTTATCGAATGGTTCTATTTGCACTTGTATCACAAATTAATATATACAGATGCTTTATGTCTAAGAAATTTATGAAATTTTACAAAATCACTGATACAAGCGACAATTGTGTGAGAAAAAAACGAAGTTTGCCATGTTACCCATTGTCTTTGCTAAGAAGTATAAATCTTTGCTAATGATTATTATAATATTCAGTGTCTGCATCTAGCGTAAATATTATTCGTTTTGTCAATGTTTTTTTCTTGCATAGCTCTAACCATTTTCATGAAAAAACCCGATTCATATTAAAACTGAAACAAAGGAAGTGCACGTATGATTTGCTTATGTACGTATTTATTACATCTATAGTATGCATAGATACAATACATACATATTTAGCTTTCAGTGCATTTTGTATTTTACAATTTGGTTTTTGAGAAATTTTCATAAATAAAATAAATGTAGGTATGCAGGATAAAAACAAAACAAAGAATACGAGTAGGGCTAGGTACGTATGTACGCACAACGTATTCTGATTATTTGAATTTTGAATATTCAAGATAAATATTGTTGTTGTTGTTACGAAAGTAAATTATAATCATGTTCGGAAAGTGAGCGACTCCAAATGTTGTCCTTAGTCGTGAGCAATTACTCATCATCATCGACAATAAGCATTACCTTTAAATATAGATTTGGATAGTTTGGTCATTAGGCTTCATGCCTTACGTATATATTATATTATCGAAATGCCACGAACCTCTCATGCCACGAGACCACCTACCCGATGGATGGATGACGTTGGAAGGGACCGTGTGTGGCGTTCTCTTGCGGCGAACTCTAACGATTCGGATGTCAATTTGTGCGTACAGAAACAGTGGCCGGTAATTATTTTTCAATTAAAATAAATAATCGCCACATAAATTTTAATTCAAATTGCAAACTACAAAAAAGCGATTTGCAATGCTTAAGACCACTGTAGCGAAAGCACGCCTCATCTGATCGGAACAATTCTGTGTAAATATTTGCGTAAACAAACAATGGCGATTAATTAATTTTACATTAAAATAAAAATCTACTTGAAGCTAATAATAATATAGATTTTTACAAATAATTATTTACAGACTATCATTATTCTCACTGCGTATAAACGTTACACGCAAACACTTGGCCGTGTAGACGACACAGATTTTTTTAATTTGAGAAGTTGCGGCTATAGTGTGAGCTTGTTCTTTTATTTACACATAACTATTTGAACTACTAATAGACCGCTCGCATTTTTTTGTAATTTCAAATTTGAATGGCAACCCATTACTGCGGGATTTTATACATTAATCCAAGGAATTTTCAACGTTTCTAATTTCAACCCAAACATCCTCGATTATATGACTTAAACCATAATTTAATTTTTGACGTGTAACAATAGAAAGTATGTAGTTTTTTTTTGCCAATAGAACAAACAATGGATGCCAGTTTTTAAGTTAACGAACCATTTTTGGCACCAGTTCATTCAGAAACTCACCAAAATATTAAATGGATCATACTTATCTCATTGCTAGAGATATCCAGATCCTAAACATATCTATCAAGCAATAGTGAAGCCCTATCACCACATCAAGAGTGCGATCCTGAAAGAGTGGGTACGCGCTTACAAATAAAAATAAAAATAAAATCATTAAATTAAAAGAAATTAAAAATGCGTTCATCACCAAATAAAACTACAAATTATTATATTGAGGTTGTAACAGAATTCTCCAGTGCAGATATTGGGTATTTTATTTGGTTTTTGAACATTTTTCTGCGTGACAACTACAATGTTTTCTAATTAAAACTAGAAGCATGAATTTAATGCCGATTTGTTGTACTCGGCGCATGGGTTGGAATCATTTTAAAAATTACCGTATCTTTTTAAAAGAATGCATTGCTTATCAACAGTAACTTTAAGACGTCGTTTTTCATGATAATTTTTGAATATTCTTGCAAACAAACAAATAAATTAGTTCTCTGCAAATTTTGTAAAACGATTCAGTTGGAACTTTAAGTTTACCAAACTCGTTTTCAACACTATAATTTTTGTATTGCATCAAATAATCCGACGGGACATCAAGTATTTGGCCAGTTCTAATCGCTACATTGACTACATGATAATTTTTTTGACATGTTGAATGCAACATACACAGTAAAAGAAATTTAATCTTTAATAGAAATTTTGTGAAGTTCTTCTCGTAAATTTACATTGTTACTATAATAATATTACATGAAAACAGCAATAATACTTTCAATATTCAGTAAAATTGGTAATTAAGTGTGTTTTTCAATCATAATGAAGTTTGATATACATAAATGTACGAAATTTCATCTTAAGAAAATAAATGAAATTAGAAACATGGAGTTTCATTAACCCTCCGAGAACACACAGTGTCGATCGTTTGAAAATATTTTGAAAATTGGCGGGCCTGATTCCGTCTAGCTATAGTTTTCGGTAGTAAATACATGTTAAAATGGTCCCTTTGTAAAGCGTAACACATAGTAGGCGTATGGCATCATTCGAAGTTCGTGCAGGGTCGTTCTGACCCTGTTGTGAATCAAGCATCGGTTTACTCCGAAAAAAAAAATTATTTTAAATAGAGAGAGATTTTGTATGACTAAAATATGCAAAGGTAAATAATTTCTGTCTCGTTTTGAAATTTTGGTTGCCAAGTAGTGAAAAGAATAAATGGAAGAACTTTGTGTACTGGCAAGTATGAAGCGGAAGGATATTTGTCTATGGCTGCTATAAGGCAACTTGTCTTTCACCTACTCACTCCATACTTGTAAGAAAACTAAAAAATTCCAAACTGCGTTCTGAATATTCAAAGGCATTCAGATTATTCTTCATCAAAAACCAGCTGCACCAGAAGATGATGACCGCAATTACAAAAAAGAGCATGATGTTCAATTTGCCTTTACGCGAAGGATAAAAAAACTAAAATTAATTGTCCGTCTTGCTTGCGTCCGAAGTGCGATGAACATCCTACATATCTACTATGTGTATGATTGCGCCGGAAATGAATAAATAAGTTAATAATTATCACACATCATGTAATTCATAGAATATGTACGTGTATGTAGTAAAAAATCAATTGTTTCTTTAGTTTTTTCACAAAAATGTTCAATTTTTCTGACGTTAAAAATCATCTTCGTCACCAAGCAAAATAAATACCTAGAAACACTAAAGCACAAACATTTTCTCGATTATACTACATTTCCAGAACACACATACGGGTCAACTTTTAGCCAGAAATATTGAAAAACAAAAAAATATTTTCGATTTTTTTTTTGATTATGTAAATAATTCCATCGGCACTTTTGAATTATGTTAATTGATTTATCAATGTTTTAAGAGCATCTGAGAACTTTTTCAAGCTGATCGCTTTCACCAATTTAAAATGGTAGACGGTCAAAAAGTGTCTAGAGTCAGATTGACCGAGAGTGTTCTCCGTGATTAAAAAACTAGGTGTGTTCTCGGAGGGTTAACTTATTCGTTTGTTCATATTCTCTACATACAATTCTTTGGTACAATTATAAAAATTTTGGTTCCTTAGTGAAACTGCGAGATTCACTTTGTATACCTTTAAATTTGTACCAGAATATTCATGTAAAATTGGATGAACTTTTACATGCAAATTTGCTAGAAGCACGTAAAATTACCGCTCTATAAGCACAGAAAAGAATGAACAGATATGGAAGTTCCATGTCAAGTATTTACATAGAAATATTCAATCAAAAAAATGTATTCCTGCTCTAATCTAACCAGTTACGACAGAGACAATATAATTCAATATTATATATTTCGCTTCTCTTCTTTGTATAAAAAACAAAAAAGAAGAGAAGCGAAACATATTATTGTATTATATTTTCCCTGTCTTAACTGGTTAGATTAGAGCAGGAATATATTTTTTTGATTGAATATTTCTATGTAAATACTTGACATGGAACTTCCATATCTGTTCATTCTTTTCTGTGCTATAAGTGTAAAAAAATGCTGGAATTTGTTCGTAAATCTCTACAATTCACGTAAAATTACACGTTTTTTTCAGTTTAGTTGCTACGTGACTTTGATAGTGAGTTTATGGTATATCAATGAAAATTGGTTTTTCAATTTCAATCTAATTTTCCATGAAAAAGTATGGCAATTTTGCCCATTTGCAAAAACACGTAATATTTAATGAAACGATTTTACTGTTTAGCTTATAAAACACCTTATAGAGACTTCTTGTAAATCGACATCCAAATTAAAATTGTTTTTCGGGTTTATCAAAAATATCAGTTTCAATGGTCCCATCTTCTACGAAATCTCATCAATATCATCAAACATAAGCTCGCTGAACCCAAAGTTTGGCTAATTTTCGTTATAAGTTTTATTTTCGATTCATCGGCTACGTTTTTGATTTTGACCGCATATTCAGTAAAACTTAGTTAAACTGTTTGGCGTTTTCATTTATGCTTAAAATGGTCGTTGATATTTAGAAATTTTATCGCGCTTAATTTTCTGGTCGTAATTTTTACATTTTAGGTGTAATAGAAAAATTGGAACACTATGACGATTTCCCCAGATTATTGAAAATTGACTCAATATTTTTCGATGTTAGATCAAAATTACAATAATTTTATTGGCGTTCTATGAAGTTAATGTCTGATTCTGATGTAGCCTTTGAACGGCTGTAAGTCTTTATAAGTGCAATTGGATGTAAATAGAAATGTTACAAATGCTGCTTTCGTTTTGTTATACAATAAAATTGTTGCCACTGAAGAGCTACTCGACTTCTCGTCATAACTCTCATAATAGTACTGAGAGTAATTCCAGAAGTAACAGTATGATTAACCGAAGGAGCATTATTAGATGAAATAAGATTGTGGGAACATAATTTCGTTTTAATTTACCCGTAGAATAGCACCGCGGTTCGAAATGTTTGCACATATTTTGACAAATTTCAAGTCGTTATTTTATAAATTACAATTGGAAATTCATTCGTTATATTTTGGGTTTTTGATGGTCAATCTAAATAATCGGATATTATGCCGATTTGAAAATTTACAACCTGCAACCGACACTTTATTCCAGATTTACGCGAATTGAAATTCAATTTCAATTAAAATTTATTAGATTTTATTTACTTTTAACGATCCGATCTCAAAGTTCAATATAAATATTGCATAATAAAAACATACATACTACAAAAGAATGTTTAAAACTAATACAAAATTATTCTGTATTTATGTACATACATACGTATCAATTCATCATTTTAACATATGTACATTATTACATGCTCTGGATTAGTGAATTTTGTTTTGTTCTATATTGAATCAAAAACTAACATGCACCAAAATAACACTTATACCTACTATCGTAAGTAGTTTTGAAAAACTGAAAATTGTATATAAATGTATATTGTATATGTATGTACTTAGATAGAATTTAAACTTTTCAATAGACCATAATTGTATAAACAATTAATTGAATTTATCCGTAAGTTACATTTTTGATCTAAGTTCATTTTGGAGTAAAAATAAGTATTTCAAAGATATGCCTACATACTTTGATGCTTGACTGTACCTACTATATACACAAACTAGAAGAAAAAGCCCGCAATACGGGATAAAAATATTATTTCTTTTAATTTCCCATAAGAACTAATGTAAATTTGTTCATTTTAACATAAATGTTTATGAACTAAAATTCACTCGAATTGAATAGTATTATTCTATAATTTTCGTCCTCAATATATTTAGAATTAATGATTGAAAAATCGTGGAAGAAAATCTCTCTACATTTTCAGGTAGGATGAGAAAATAAAACCACTATTTTTCACTACTTTACAATCACACAATAACATTTTTCTGTATACAGGAAAAAATTTAAAACAAATCAGGGCTGCCTTGATTTTTGTACAAACACGGCCCTTCACATGACAATCGCCGTCCGTATATAGTATAAAAAAATAATTTATTTGATTTTTGTCATCAATTTTTTTGTTAATTTTTAGTTATTTATTTATACTAGATGGCTCTGTTTTATACTCTCTTGGTTGGTTTGTTTCTATTCTATGTCACCCATTTATAGTACAAAAAAATATGCAGCTTCAAAAAATGGCGCTACCAATTTTTTTCATTTTTTTGTTAATCTTAATTCATCTGTATGTAATCATTTGTGCTTGTATATTCATTGTATCTACTATTATCCTCGTCACCACTTTATTATATCGATAGGGGAAGAGTATTTAATTATTATGTATTATGATTATGTTAAACACTTTTTGGTTTATTTTAGTTCGTGTTGAACACATATAATTTTATTAAGAGCTTCTTGTACAATACCGTTATTCTATATAATATACACCCTGCGCCATTGAAATGTTCGATTTCGATTATTTACTATTTCATGCAATTCTCTCATAGATTTTACCTCATTCGCTATTTTTTTTTGTTTTTTAATTTTTCAGCATATTTCACGCCTTATTAGGTATTTAAAACCAAACTAAGGATGAAATATTCGTTCGGTTTCAATTAAATAGTCAAAGAGTTAATTTTACAAAGTGTCGCTCTAAATTAAATGCTAACGAAAAAGCCAAAATTTTGCAAGCAAAGGCAAAGCGTACACACATTCACAAATTGCAAGAGTAATTTAGTGTAGCCAAACAGCAATTAGAAAGTTTTTAAGGCACTATTCCGAAAATCAAACGATAATTTGGCTCTAATGCAAAGAGGAGAACTTCTGTTTCAACAAATCGAATTTCAGATATTTAGATCTTAAGCAAAGGTTTGCTACGGCTTTGGTGTTGAGAAGTTAGCTTCTAATAGCAACAACCGACACTATTTCAGTTCATACTATTAAAAGGAACTTGGTTTATATACTTGTCGACTTGCGAGAAAATCATTACTGACAGCAAAAATGGCAGCTGCAAGCCTCAAATTCGCAATAGAATGAAAAAACTGAATGCCCAGGGACTGGCGTTGGTTCATATTCTCGGATAAATCCAAATTCAATATCGTTGGACCCGATGTAAGGACAAGGGTTCGGCGACGAAAAAGCAAACGGTATTTAACAGAATGTATTTCGCCGACAGTGAAAAATTCACTATATGTTATGGCCTGGAGAGCCATAACAGCCTTTGGAGTTTGATCACTACGCCTTCTGCATAGTTCAGAAAACGGACGAAAATATAAAAAAACTATCGAAACCTGAATCGTGACTATTGAGGACCCGACTCAACGGATTACTCTCCGTGAGTTATTGATGTTATTTGTGAAGTAAGAATGCTTAATTTTAATGTCTATTTTGTTTAGGTAGCCGAATTTAAAAATAGCTTGGTGATTGAGTCGTTATCCTGGACAGGAAATAGTCCTGACCTCAATATTGTTGAAAATATTTGGTCCTTCATGGGAAAGAAGAGTACAAATTACAAGCTGAAAAGTGCCAAAGAGCGGAAAAAACTTATAGAAAAAGTCTGGTTTGAAGAAATAACAATATATTATTTAATCAAACTTTAGAATTCATTGCTGATCGGGTTTAAGGCCATCATAAAAGCCAAGGGCTGGGTTATTAATCATTGATTTTAAAAAGTTCAATTTCTCTCAAAATATTTTGGTTGAGATGAATTATTTTATTTCTGTTAATTCTTATTTTGAGTAAAAATTACCATTGTCAACAAAAAACTAATTTTCAATTGAAAAAACTTTGTTAAAAACACTGTAAAGACCTACCAAATTGTTACGAGGTAGGGCGGTAATATTCCTTATCCGACGTTATGTAGGTCTAAAATGTCGGATTACCGTTCTTTTTATTTGAATATATTCGGAATAGTGTAAAAATTGTTTTGATAATCAGAATCTATCATTTTTACCATCTACTTTTGAAGCAAACGGTGGTATTTCCAAAATTTACTTTAAAAATTGAAACCGAACATTTCAATGGCGCAGGGTGTATATACATACATCCCAATTCCCATAGTCGTATCATGTCATTTTTCATGACTAGTCACGTCACATCAATTTTCCTATTCTCTTAGTCGTTTCTTACGTCTAAAGTCACTTTATACGACAGATGTCACTTGAATGTTGTAAGTGACAGGCGACTACAACAAAATGGAAGGGCGAAATTTTAGTCCTATATTTTTTTTTTAGATGTTTTAATTCTGTAATTTTGTTTACTTATTTAGATAAGTTATTATTTAAATAAGGCCTTTTTTGATCTAAAACGATTTTGTTTGTAATGTGGCCAACATTTTTTAGTTACAGTTGTGTCACTTGAACAGACTTCAAGAATACCAATTTTCATGCGACGTGACGTGACTTAACATTCCTTAGCATCATATTAAGTTATGAAATATGTCATAAAGAACTCTTGGAAAGTAAAGTGCGCGTAAAACAATGCTACTGACAAAAGTTGTTTGCTTTTTTATAAGGTGCCGTTAAAATATACAGGTTTGTATACAATACAAGTAATTTAACCAGATTCCCCTAAACCTAAACAACTTTTTTCTGAAATATTTTGTACTACAAGGAGTAATTTTCGAGATGTTTACATAGGTTGGTCAACTTAAAAGGTTTGTCCGATACGCGGTATCTGTAAGGCGAGTAAAGATACGAGTAAAGTTCTTTTAAACTTCCAAATATCCAAGGATTTCATGTTTTAAATTGGTCGATCCTGATTTAATCTGACCAAATCTATTTTGCAAAAGATGAGAAATATAAAACATTGTTTATTGAAATAAATACTTTAAATCAAGCTATATCACCCAATTCACAGTTAATAATGAGGTTAAAAATTGCATTTTAGAGACGTAAGTCTTTGCTGTACAAAAATTTAAACAAAATTGATCAAAAATCACAATACAAATTTTTAAATTTTAAGAAATGTAAAACAACTAATAAACATAAATCTCGCAATGTTTAATCCAATGAGAGACACGCAAGAGTTAAATGATGTATGAAACACAACCACATTCTGGATAAAAAACCGTGACCCTACCTATAAACTATAAATTATGCGCTGATATGAAAAATTCGTACACAAATTCTGCTACTGAAGTTTCTATTCGTGTGGTGTGCCATTTAAAAAGTGCTACTCGAGCTATACTCTATAATATTTTAAAATTGCTTTACTATATGTGAACTATACATCAAATATCTAAATATATTTTACTGATAAAACATTAAATTTAAGTTTTATTTAATAATTTTTAGGTATTTTGTAAGAAAATAATAAAAAAATAAAAAAAAATTAAAGATTTTATACATGAAAATGAAAAACAATAAGTCAATATGCTGTAACTAAAATAATATCGAAACAAAAAAATTATTAAAAATAAATGAAATTTATGTAAAATTCTGTTGGTTTTATTTTATATGTATACTCGACTTACTCCATTCCGGAATATAATGTATTACTTACATCAAAATAAAAAGCAACATTTTTTAATAAAAAAAATTCTTATAATTATTAAAATAAATAAATAACAACAAATCATCTTAAAAATATAAATCAGTCTTATAATAAAGAGTTACATTGATTAAATCACCTAGGTTTAAGTTTCATTGATAAATCTATTGGTTCATTTTGTTCGTTTGAACGAGCTTCGGCCAATTTGTATTCTTCAAATGTACTCGTGGTTTCCTCGTTGACTGGCCAAAAATGTTTTTCAGCACCAAACTCTTCGCCATCTGCTTTATAATTTTCGTTAATTTTAATGAAATAATCGTTACAATTGTTACTAAACAGATCAATGTAATTTGAATTGTTTTTCCCTTCTCCACTTTGTTCATTTAACAAACAGTGAATTTTAAACCAATTCGATCGTCGGCCATAACGTGATCCAGTTTTTGACATTCCGACTAGTAAGCATTTTTTGAGTCGACATTCCTTACATGTGGTTCTGTTAGTTTTGGTGATAATGCATTTGTGGTGGTTTTTACATTTTGATATTGTGGTTTGGTTGTTGAACGTTCGGCCAAAGAATGACTGTAAATGAAACAAACAAATGTTTATAAATTTTTGTATAAAAAAGAAAAGTTTTGTATTCTTACTTTACATCCCTCGCATGTGAATGCTCCAAAATGGAAGCCAGCTGCCGGTTCACCACAAACTTTACATAATTGATTCATCTGGAACAAAGCATAGGAAAAAAGGTTGAATATTAGTAATATTACGTCAAATTTCGAATTTGAATTAATTTCAGCCAAAGGTAAGTGATAAAGGTAGGGTAAGGTTGCTCAAGTCATACCCCTTTAGAAAACGTTTTCAGAAATCAGAGAATAAACACATACTTATGAGTATCACTGGAAACCTTAGTAAACCCTGCTTTTATTTGTTGCGTTTACTAACGAAACCAGTACCTTAAGTCGTACTAACTACTACTTAGGTAATGTCAGTTCATAAAACCCCAACACTATTCTGAAATTTTTTTTTCACAAAACTGCTACCGGCATCGGCCCGCACATGGATCCTACTAACTCCTGGCGTTTGTGAACGTTTACTTATTCCAATTTCGACAAATTTAAATACCAAAATTTCTATTTATTTTTGTGTTTCTCATTGTTAATATAGCTACTTTTCCTCGATTTTAAAATTTTTCGATCGGATTCAGATTAGGTGACTGATCCGGCTGTTCCGGATACCTACATATTATGTAGGTACGGACTGCAAGATTGCCCCATAAATTTTGTCGGAAGATCCTACCTATTGAATTTAAATGTTTTTGTTACATAATTCCACAAAAAATTGCTGGTTATGTATAAATTTTCAAACTTAGTTATTTAGACATGTTTTCGATGGTGGACGCGCTTGACGCCCACACTTTGTTTTAACGGAGTTATTAGGAGAAATAAATCATGGGTATCATTTAAATCCAAAAAAATTTAATAAAACAAAAATGTGATTCAAACTTAATGTTTAATTAGTTAAAATTTTTAATTTTCTTTAAGCTGCTATTAAATTTTTACGTTCGGCTTTCGAAACAACTAGCCATTTGCAATTTTTTCGAAGTAAAACCAATAAAAGAAAATTAATTAATTTATTGAAATGCTCATAGCAAAGGTCGTTATAATTTGGCATAAATGATAGAAATCTTGAATTTAGTTTCTCCAAACTAAATTTTGTCAGTTCTTCCAATATATTATTAATATGATTTTTTTTAATTAAATTTTTTTTCAAATATTTGAACTAAAAATGTAGCCATTTCAAACCACTCATTCGTTGGCGCTTTTAGAGATCCGAAGTTGGAACTATCTTTCTTGAAATTTTTTTCATGAAGAAACACAGCATTCGCATTGACCAGGCTTTAATAACTTCCTGATACATTTCTCGCAATCAATTTTTGCGAGTACACAATAGCCAG
Organism: Tipula helvola; assembly: GCA_963556165.1. Classification (NCBI taxonomy): domain Eukaryota; kingdom Metazoa; phylum Arthropoda; class Insecta; order Diptera; family Tipulidae; genus Tipula; species Tipula helvola. The sequence goes on from OY744482.1 coordinate 270,407,084, forward strand.
CAAAATATGCTATTGCATTGGAAGTCAATTGAGTGAATTCCGTTGTGGAGTTAGGCAGTAGATCATTCGCCTTTGATAAATCGATTTCTTGCTGATCCTGATGTGAGTGTATTGAATTGAACAAAACTTTCGCAACAACAATGTTCCCAAAATGTACCCCGATTTGGTAGCTCGACGGCATGTAATTGAAGCCGCCTTTGCCCCTTAATGCCAAAAAAAAATTCTCTAAAGCATACTGATTGGTTTTTCCGATAAGTATAAATTCTACATTAAAGTTAAAATTTAAAAGATTTATCAGCGCTAATTGGGCGCTCATCGTTAGTTCAAGCCCTTTTAAAAACTTAAAATCATTTTCGTTTTTTGATATAATTTTCAATTTTTTTTAAAATTCTAAATTTTGTTTTAAATAAATATACGTAGTGTTATTTAATCTAAGTGGCTTCTCAAAAGGATTTTTAGATGCAAAATTGCGACAGTTTAGACAATCGAAAATGTTGTTGAATCATTCGATGATATTTGCTGTCGGTACCACGTGCTCCATAAAATATTCAAAAATGGATGGCATCATTTCAGTGCTGTACGTATTGCACAACAAACAGTTTACTCAAAACCTGTACGGCCAACTTCACGCTCATTTTCTGGAAACTGTTGGGTTTCATGTGGTTTTTGGTAAATTTTGGCAACAGTTTCACCTTTTGATTTTTGTCATGCTCGTATAATATTTTAACAATACTAAAATCACATACTAAAGTCAGAATGCAGAAATGTATGCTTAATAAATACATTCCTAGCAGATTTTAGTAAATGTGGCGGATCATATTGCACAAAAATGTTTTTTTCATTGACCATAATATATGGTTTTTCTGGTGATACCCCAAAATATTTGTAAACTGCCACGTTTGTTGCAGCTTGATCACACGTCAGCATCACGACCTCTAAATTTAGGACTTCTAGACATGCCTAATTTACAATAATATGTCCTAGGTCCTTAATATTGATGGAGTTATTAGTTTTAGAACGTAATTTATTATGGCGTTTTTCCAACTACCGACTAAACCACGTAAAATAAAAAACATAGCTGAAGTAGCCGTTATCGCAATACTCCACGATTTTGATACATGAATATATTTTTTTTTGATGGCATATTATAACCTAAATTGTTTTATAAAAATTGCTTATTAATTTACTTTTTATTAATTTAATTAAGCACTAAGACTTTCGTGAGTAGATAATAATTACACAGAATTAATTTTTAGGCAGGACTTTATTAATAATTAATAAAGGATATTATACTAAAGCGCTTATATTAGATATAAGACACAACCATTAAATTACTTCTTCATTACTGAAGAAGCAGAATAAAAGAAAAGCGATAAAAGCAGACATGGTGTACTTAAATTAACCAGATACGCAGTGCCTGCTTTAAATTTAACTAAAAGTTGTGAAATTACTAAAGAGAACCTTAACGTGCGAACATCCAAATTTGCTGAGCAAATGGATGTAACTTATATAACATCGAAACCAAAATATCAAGCACAGCGTTCCATTCGTCAATAGGCAGCCTGGTATTAACCGGTATTAGTGGAATATTACGTAAACTGTATTATAATACTGTGGTGTTCTGTTTTTTGATATAGAAAAACAAAAACCACAGCAATGAGTGAGTATGAAGAAATTTAATAATGAAATGAGCGAGTTAGAATATAACACTGTAATAAAAAAGTAATGAATTTTTAAGTAAAAGACAAACAGCTTATTATTTCAAATTTATTTTATGAAAACAGTTCTTAAAGTCGATTACCAGAATGGCCTTCAAAACCTTCTACGATTCGGGTGCATCTCCCCGATCGAGCCAAATCGATGTCTCTGGATCGGTTGTTTGAGTTTCCGGAATAGCCAGAAATCGGACTGAGCTGAATTAGGCAAATAGGGTGTTTGTCGAAGTTTTAGCCAAATAGTCCCAAATGGTTTTTATGGCCCAAATGGTCTTTAAAAACGATATTTGTGTGATGTCAACAAGATCTCTAATTATCAGTCGACGGTTATTGCGCAAAATGCTTGACTTCGGCTGAAAAATTAAACAAGCGTATTTCATAACTCCTACAGATTTTGACACGAAATTTGACACAGAAAGCTATTAGGGTACTACCACGTAAGGAAAATAAAATTACTCGTTTGGATAAGGCCGCTCGATTTAAATGGAAAAGTTTTACTTCTTTTTGATCTCACTAGTATTTTGTAAACATACGTTTTCAGAAAACAAAACACTAATAATAATATTTACATATATGTAGGTTACCTTAATGCTTAATTGCTTATAAATGAAAGAAAATATGACGTGACATACAAAATATTAATTGTTTCTCAATTGGAAATCGGCAAAATCAAATTATGAATTTTACAAATATATTTGTACACTTATAAGTGTGCCCAGCGCCGGCTCCAGACATTTGAGCGTCCTGCGCGAGAATTGTTGAAGCGCCCCTGTTATATTTTTTTAATTGATAAAAAAATGAACTATGAAATTAGGAGTTTAATAAGAAAATAAGAAATCAAATTTAGAGCAAATTGCTATCCGACATTTTATTGGAAATATGTAGTTTTAAAACTGCATGGGCTATTTTGCCCATTAAATATCGGAAGTCTCACCAACCGTTAAAACCAACTGAAGATTGTTACAGTGTTTTTCAAGTTCTTCTCGTTTTGGCAGATTTTTTGCTGCATGACGGGGTCAAATTTGGCAAGCAATTCAATTAAGCCTAAATATTTTCCGTTGTTCTTGGTATGTAACGTATCAGAAAAACCGAGGAATGCCATCTTAATTTGCGCAAGATATAGAGTGATACTCACGATATAAGAAATTAATAAGATATGCTCACGCGCATGTTCGAGTGACAAAAACATAATTATTCATTGAATCAAAAAATAGACGCAGTAGGCCATGTTCAAATAAACGCCGTACTAAAATGTATTAAGTTGTCACGGGATGACGAAATGCGCAAAATAAAACCAATTTTGAAAACCAATTGAGCATATCTTTATATTGCCATATCGTGAGTGATACTCATCAACCTATTGAAAACATTTTTCCAGCGCTCTGTTTCCTTTTGAATTATAAGTCGTTTCTACCCATGTTTCATAACATATCATATGATTTGGGCTAATTTCATGTAACTTAATCGCTTTAGTCATATGGATCTAATTATTGTAACCTACATTTGCTTAACTTGGTTTCGAATTCGTACCACCTCGATCAAAACATAAACAACAGAAACAAAATGCACAGTCAACAGTTTCAGATTATAATATCAGAACCATCTTGATGTGAATAGAGCCGGTATGTGAGAAATGAACTTAAAATAAGGGATATAGAAACACTAAAAATTCATTTATTTTCATAGTGTTTGTATGAAAAAACGCGATTCAGATTGAAGATAAAACATGAATTAAAAGTTAAACCCAGTTAAATATTTTTTTATGAAATCGCTAATAAACAACTCAATGTCTTACTCATTTGAAACACAGATTCTCAAATTTCCCTATTTTCCAGCAATAACCAAACGAAAATAAGGGAAATTAATTTAAAAAAACATTCTACAACAACAACAATGTGTATTAAAAAGAAACAATTCTGTTTAATAACGTCATCATATGTCCACATCTAAAACCAATGGTAAGAAAAAAGACAACACGTTTCCGCTCAACAATTAAAATAAAATAAATCAGAAAGAGCAAACAGAAAAAAATAAATCAATAGACCGTTTTCTCTAAAAAAATTTGACAAGTAAGACCGACGATCCGTAGGTGGTCCGAACTAAAAATTAATGTTGTAGAAAAAAAATTAATGAATTATGTCGGGAAACTATTTCACAATTCCCCAAAAGCGTTTCTAAAGTTAAATTTAATGTAAAATTTAATTTATTTGGTTAAAACACTGAAAACAAGATTCCAATATTATGCAACATCTACAGATATTTCTAACGATTCACTATGTGTGACAATTAAGGAAAAAGGTCTATTGACGATTTTCCGCGAAAGGGTTGCCATCTATGATGAACTAACATTAGTGCTATACAATTAATTTGATGTTTGATTTAGTATGTGAAATAACATTTAAACGATATACAAACGAATTCAAATGAATAATAATTTAATTTTAATAAACAAAATTGTACCTACCAGCCATTTCATCCTAAAACATTATAATCCACTAAACGTCAAATTTGATTTATCCATAGCAGTATAGCACTAAACCTACGCGACATCTATATCAGTAAAATCGTCAATACAATAAGTATGTATGAAGAAAACAAAAAATCAAAACAGACTAAGTAGCATGCTTTGCAAATTTAAAATAACTATAGAAACATATTCAAATTCAAATTTGAATGAAGGCAATGAAAGAGATGATTAACTATTGTACTGTTTATAAATTTGAGTTATGTTGATGACGTATATTACAAAAATAACAATATTTAAAATTTCAAAAGTACCTTATTTTTCATGGCAATTTTCACTAAGAAATAAACATTTTCAAGACTTGATTTTTCAATCAAATAATATTACATGTTTTATGAACATTTTCATATAAAAACAAAACAAAAGCTGACATTTATAATAAACTAAAACTGTAAATGAAAATAACCGTTTCCCCATATACTTTCATAGTAAAGGAAAAATTGTTTGTACCTTATTTTAAGCTTAGTAAAAAATACAGTCGATACTGGAGGCTCTTATTTATACAGTAGGCTCTGATAATATCCATCGTCGCGGTACATGTTCGTTATTAGAAAGTACAAGAAAGTAATGATTATTGGAGAAATGACGGCTGGTGGTATCTTTAGGATATCGTGTAAGTTAAACTTGCCTGGGACTTTGAACGACCAAATAAACAGTAATTTTATTGTTAAGAGTTTTAGGCCATAAAGCTGAATCTGAAAAATGTATTAAGTTTAAATTTGGAGAATCGTCAACGTTTAATTGGTCGGATTGTCGGATACAGATGGGGAAATCAACTGATCTTCTATTGAAGGGCTTTCGTTCGAATTTTCGATCGAAGGAACTTCTGACATATTCGAATTATGAATTTCATAAATCTCAACACATTAAAAAATTTGTTTTACCGAAATACATATGTATTAAAATTTATTAAATGTGTTTATTTATAGCAGTGACATGGTGACATTAGAATGCAATACATGATGATAAAAAATTGTCTTATTTTATATTCAACATTTAGCAAATTCCATTAGAGTGTAAAACACAATTTTGCGCCCCTAAAAATTTTGTGCCCTGCACGGCTGCACACGTCGATCACCCCTCGATCCGGGCCTGAGTGCGCCTAGTCTGTACGTTATTATTCGTAATTCGTATAAATTATTGTTATTACATATGTATAGCTAATATTTTCTATTTTAATTTTTTTTTGAGAATAAAAATATCGATATACCTACATTATGGCCCGATTTTATGAACGAGGATAAATGATTAATCCTCTGATTTAGCGTAGTTTGCCTTGTCCCATATTTGAATCATGATAAACCAATTGAAAGGTATGATTGACAGGTGTTTCAAATTTGTCTTCGAGGTTTCGTTGTTTTCACAAAATTTTCACAAAAACTATCGCCGCAAAACAATTCGATTTGTTTTTGTTTGCTATGAACTATCGTTTATAAAAAAAAGTATAGTACCGATCACGGAATTACGTAATTTTTTAGTGAAATAGATAGCAATACATGCGCTTGATCATGCCTCTTAAATCATTCATTTACATAATGTAAACCGAGATAGGCTGTGTTATTTGGATAAAGAAAACTAAAAACCACATTTATTTAAACCAATTGAATAATGAAAGGAGTAAAGAGAATATGGTATGTTTATTTCTTTTCGTCATTCATGTTCAGTTCATTCAGTAGAAAAGTTTATGACGAAAAGAGATAAAACATATATTCCTTTCGTTTAATCTTCCTCCAAACTGTTCGAAAAATTATAATATTTTAATTTATATGTAACAGGTTAGTACCAAAGTTGTTTATCTTAAACCCTTGACAGACTGCGATTTATTAAATCCGATTTAGCTAAACTCGTTTTAAATTACGGTTAATAAATTTAAGCAATTTATTGTTTTCATAATATTTGTCAAACTAATAAACTCCCATTACATCGTTTTAATCATTAAACTCAAAATAAAGCATAAATACCATACCGTAAGTCTAACTATGGCTAATCTCGAAAATTTACTAAATCAGATTTATTAAACATGTCTAGGCTGGGTAATACTATTTTGTCTATGCTTCTACCACAGAGAAATAATACCAGAGGCATATCTTCTATCCAAACCTTATACACATTACCAAGCTGTTATACAATTTCGAACAGTACTGCGTGAAAGGGAGATATATTTGATCTCTTTTTCACCATTCGTAGTTTTATTGATCATATGACTATTGTTTTTATAATTCCTATTTCAAAATATTACCACCCATCTCTCTCTTTATTATGTCGCAACCATATTGTAACATGAAACAGAATTGTATATTTCTTTGACTATATATTTTTAAATGGACTGCTAGTTGCTTACTTCATATGCGATCCAACATACAGTGGCGGTCAAGAGGCAAATCGTGGCGAATTCGCTAACTAAAAAGTTCGTTACCATTTAATTTATTAGGAATAATCGAAAAATCAACATTAAGATTAAATTTTATAAAAGAAAACATCATTAATATTTGAAATTATAAGCAGTTGCAAGCACTGAATATTAAAATAAACATTTATTTTTGTATTCACAGATGCAAAGAAACACCCTTAAGCCGCGTCCACACGGGGTGTGAAATGTACACTTATGCGTGCGTATTCGCTTATTTAGCGAATGTAGGCGGTTATGCGGGATGTGTACATTTATCACATTTCGGTATACACGATTCGTTAAATGTTCATTGATCACATGTAGGCGAATGTTAATGAACATTTCTACTCTGGTATATATTTTTAGTACCTTGATCATACAATTTTTAATGAAAATATCACATTCCTCATGTGAAAACCATCCACACGACGTTTACATTCGCTAAATGCGCGCATAAGTGTACATTTCACACCCCGTGTGGACGCGGCTTTATCTGTCAATGGCAAACTGATATCACAACCAACCACGACACACTTTCTCCCCATTTTCAGTAAAAATAAAAGAAACCGAGGAAAAATTTTGTGCAAAAATCACAATTAAAATATCTCAAATCAAATTAAATTGAATTTAAAACTATAAAACGGTGACAAAATAGAAAACACACGAAAAGGAGCCAAAAATTAAATAAAAATTTATTGATGTTGACAACTTTGACAAATCTTTAGTTTTCGTTTTTGCCGCAATTTGCCTCTTGACCGCTAGTTGTATGTTGGCATCATCATTTATTTGAAAATTATATTGAACTGTCATTGTATTAGCGGTCCATTCTAATTCTATTGTCTAAGGTATATTTACCTTAATAAAAAAATCGGAAGTGGAAATAAAAATATCGCTTCGTTCACACAAACATACAATTTTATATTTGGCTTTACGCGTGCGCTTAAACATTTTGCCCTTGAAATCCTAATAAACAAAAGCAAGATAGAACTAATTTTTATTTTGATTTTATGTTTTGTATGGATTGAATTATTTACAGAAAAGTTTTTGTTTTGTTTCATAAGGTCATTAACATTTTGTGTTTTGATGATTATCCTTCTTACTTTGGTTGACTCGTTCTATCTGGAGCTCAGATTTGCACTTGCGCATTTAATAAACATTTGTTTTTTTAGTAGTAGAAGATTCAGATAAAACAGTTTAAACCTATTGAGTATGCATGTTTCATATGTATTTAGAGAGAAAATTTTCCTTGCCTGTTAATTAGAAATGTAGTTAGATAAGTTAGGTATCGATGAACTTTACAAGAATTGCTTTACAGAACAACTGTGCATAAATGCATAACTCTTTTTCTAGTTCTACTTTTCTTTATAACTAAATGTATCTGGGGTTAAAGTAAATGACATTTTAACAAACTTATTTTGAAGATGGGTTTACTAGTTGGGTATTATAAGAAATGGTGCATGGACCAGTTATCTTTAAGTAAAAATCAAAATAATAAACGATTTTAATATTTAATTAGTTAAAATTTTTAACTTTTTAGGTTTTTTATTTTTTGTTTGGTCTTTATTTGAAATTGACCATCTACAATTTTTCCGCAGCAAAACCAATAAAAAAGAATGTATTAATTTTTTATAATGATCAAAACATACCTACATCATTTTCATCCGGTAAAAATGTTGGAAACTCCGATTTTATTGTTTCAATGCTGATTTTAGCCATTTCCTCGCATATATTATTGGAGTGGTTTTTTTGGCTAAAATAATTTTCAAATATTTGAACCAAAAAGCTTGCAGGTTGAAACCATTCGTCCGATGGTGGTTTTAATGACCCGAAATTGGAAATGTCTTTTTTGAAATTTTTTTGTTGTAAAAATACGTTATTTCCATTGATGTGTGTGTCAGGCTTTAACAACTTCGAAGTGCATATTTCACAATCAACTTTTTTAAATACACAGTATCCAGCATAATAGGATATTGCATTGGATGTTAAGACGCTAAATTCTGACCGGGTGAATAACGTTTCTATTTCAGATGGACCGGGTTCTTCCGTTACTGTATATTTAAGACTGATGTTATAGTCATACTTAAATGTTTTCCAATCTAGTTTTAAATTTACAGCATCGTCAGGAAGCAATTGGCATGGACGGAATGAAATAACACTTTTATGACGATGATATTGGCAAAATGTACTCCAATGTCATAGCTCGATCACATGTAGTTATACCCTCCTTTGCCTCTTAATGCAGAGAAAAAAATTTCTATGGCGTCTTGGTTTGTTTTTCCAGTTAGCAGAAATTCTATTCTAGTTGGTTCTTCGCTTAAGTGGTACATCAATCCTAATTGAGCGCGTATGGTTAGGTCAAACCCTTTAACAAATTTGAAATAGATAACATTTTTAAATTACTTAAAAATTCCAAGCTTTGTTCTAAATAAACGTATATTTCGTTATTTACTCTAAGTGCCTGTTTTTTAGGATTCTTTGATGAAAAATTACGGCAATTGAGGCAATCAAAAATATTGTTGAATCTCTCAATAATATTCGCTGTCGGAATTACGTGTTCCAAATAGTTTCGAAAAATGGATGGAGTAGTTTCAAAAGCCGTACGTATAGCACAAGAAATAGTGCTACATCATTTTTTAAATTATTTTTATAAATAGTGAAAATGGGAAATAGTGCTACTTAATATCTGAACTGCCAATTTAACACCTATTTTTTGGAAATTATTTGAGTCTATATGGTTTTTGGTTGACTTTGGTACCAATTTAACTTTTTGAGTTTTGTCATTCTCATAAATGGCTTTAACTACATTAAAGTCAGTTGCACCGTAGTCCGATTGTTGAAACTGATGTTTAATAAATGAATTCCGAACAGATTTTATTAGATGCGGTGGATCATACTGTACGAACATTTTTCTATCATTAACTTTAATAAAAGGCTTTTCGGGGCCAATGCCAAAATGTTTATAAACGGCGACGTTCGTTGCGGCTTGATCACATGTTAACATCACGGCTTCTAAATTTAACACTTCTTGGCACAATTTTATATTATTTATTATTAAGTCTGCTAACTCGTTCACATTGATGAAATTGTTTATTAGCACGTAATTTAAAACGTGTAGGCATTGCGTAGGCATATGCATATAGAAAAGACATGCAAACGAAAAACTAATATAGGATATGTGAAATAGTGTGCAAATTTAGTCTTAGAAAAGGAGAAAACATGATAACTTGTGAAATCATACATAATCGGCAAATGTTTCAGAGGTTTTCTTTTGAGAATTAGTAAATTATATAGGACATCTTTGAATATTTTATTTTAGTATTTCTCAAATAAAGCCTTGAATTCCATTTATGAAGGAAAAACAGATAGCTACTTATGAAACCTATTAGGAAATGTCTCATTTTGTGTAACAAGTGGGATATTTGATAAATGAGCGCAGCGAGTTGCGGATATCACACAAGTTACACAAAATTGCATTTACTAACATCTTTATACAAGATTTCTTCTTGTTATGATCAAGTAGGCGTGGGCTAGTTTTGAAATGAATGTTTCGCCACTAGTTATGAAATGTGCTTCATGCCCTAACTAGTTGCGAAAAATAGGTCGTTTCGCAACCTACTACACTCCCAAGCAACTAAAACGATTCAAACCTTCAGCGCTCACAGAAAGGCGATTTTTTTTTAAACGGCTGAACCGATTTTCACATATCATTATTTTTTTTAGAAAGCCTGATATTTTTACTTTAAAATGACACTATTTTCATGAGAATTGGTTCAGTTCTTTTTTAATAATGAATTTTGAATGAAAACGCAACCAAAATTGATGATCATGAAAAAAACAAAATATTGGGGATAAAATGTAAATTACAACAAAAATTCAACCAAAACAAAAATAATTTTATTGGTTAATACTTAGTATTGCTTCTTTGCATCTACAACGGTTCGCATGCGGCCCCATTGGCCTTATTAAGATTTTGACAAATACTTGGGGGGATGGCACCCCAATTATAGTTTTATTTATTTAAACAATTTATTTTTTTAAACTCTGGATTTTATCCAGAGCGATATTTAAATTTATTTTATTTAAACAAAACTACAATGATATCTGGATGAATACAAAAATAATAATGAATTTAAAATATAATTTTAATGTATGGCAAATTTTACTCGTGCCTAATTTAGCAAACTAGGCAGAATGTATGGGGTCATGTTATATGTGGTAATTTCCCGGTATAATAATTGGTAGGCGCAACGTGATATGTTATTTTGTTACATCCATCCGGTTGTGTGTTGTGTCAGCTACAATTCCGAAGTCATTGATTTGGTGTATATGCAACGTGACATCAAATTGTTTGGTATTTTATGTTTAACTTCATCAGCTAGAATACGGAAGTGGATGTCGGTTCGTTGCAGGTATGTATTGGTGTTGGTTCGTTAGATGTATGTAACTCCCCACCCCAGATCCAACGCAATCTTGCGGTCACTAGATGGTATCTGATTTCTGGCTCGTACCCTCCGTTTTAGTTCGTCCCATTAATGCTCAATTGGATTCATGTCTGGACTGAGGGTTGGCAATCTCATCGTCTCGAGTCCAACCTTATCCATGAACTGCCTAGTGGTTCGAGCTATGTGACATCAGGCATTGTCGTGAATCAATATGAAATCTTCCCCTGTATATTCTGCGTAGGGCACTACATGATCCAAGACAATGTCCTCGATATATCGTTCAGTGCTCAGACCTCCTATACGGCCTCCACCAGGTATGAAAACCAGGTCAAAGGCTTTGCTAAAATCTGTATAGATAGTGTCAACTTGGGCACCTTTTTCTAAACAAGATATCGTATCATTAACAAATACCGCCAGATTGGTTGTCGTTGATCTACCAGAAAAAAAATCATGTTGTTGGGGAACAATTAAGTTTTTGATATTAAAATAAACACCATCTTTAACCAGTTTTTCAGAAAGTTTAGGGATAACAGATAAAATAGCTTTTCCTCTATAATTCTCAACTAAACTTGTTTGTCATAGATTTATATACTGGGACTACATACAAGGGTTTCCAACACTGGGGAAAAATACCTTGCCTAAGGCTGTAATTAAATAAATGAGGTAAATGGCCACTTAAGGCTTCGGAACAATTATATAAAAGTAATGAGGGAATACCATCAGGGTCCATAGACAATTTAGTATTGAAACCATCTAAAGCCGTTTTAATTTGTTCCCCCGTAAAAGAAGAAATACCGTGAATATGATTATTGAAAATGTCATAGTCAGAGACAGAAGTCAAAACATTATGCAACGTTTTTCAAATCCGTTTATTCAGGATTTGGAAAACGTTGCAAATAATTCGCAAACAGAATTTAGATCATGAGTTTCCTTATCCTTATAATCATGGGTATTGGATAACCAACAGATTTCCTTTTAGAGTTTATATAATTCCAAAAGCACGATGGATTTGACTTGATACCAGATTCAATTTCTAACAAGTATGTAATTTACCATACATAAATTGATTCAAAACCTTAAACTCATTCCGAAGGCACAGAGGGATAATACGTAAGAGGAGGTATTATTCCTCTGTGCCGAACGTGAGAATACAATGCATAACCAGCAGATGCGTTCGTCCTTTTATACCGTTTGTGTGCCTTGGTTTTACGGTTATATAATTTAACAAGTTTTTTGTTGAAGAACTTTTCACGATACGAAATATGTTTGTTGACAGTTTTTTTAATAAATAGATCCATCCCCGCATACAAAATTTCGTAAAACCGGTTAGTCATAATTTCGATATCCATCTCATTATAAAAGAAATCGCAGGAAATATTTTCAAGATATCCATTTAGAGAGACATAATCACCATTACTAAAATCAAAGATTAAAACTGATTAAGAATATTTCACAGCTAGTGATGAAATGTTCATTTCCACTCTAGATTGCGCCTACTTAATTTACAATAAAATTTTAATTAATATGAAATTTTATCAATTTAAAGACTTTTTTTTATCAAAATTGGAGAAATCTTGTATGAAACACTTTAGGAAATTCAATTTAGTGTAAATTGTGTGATCGCTTCGCTCGTACCGCAAATACCCTATCCGTTACATAAAATAAGGCATTCCTTAACAGATTGGATAAACAGCTAACTTGGGGGACTTTCCTTGTAAATTTTTGAACGTCCATATTAAAGAGAAAAAATTTAGAATTTATAGACTAATAGAATAATCGCGAAGCCATTTAGGTGAAAATTCACAGTGTTAGTCGTCTGATCAAACACCTGTTTTTTGTGAATTGTACTTTTTATAAATTTCGTCTATAGGCTGCGGTCAAATTTTTGGGTAAATGATTTACTATGGTAAATTTAGATATTTAGTGTTCGTTTTTTGTTAAATTACGATTTTTTTTCTATTTTGTACTCGTTCAATTCTTATAACAATAAAGAATAAAGTACACATTTACCTTTTTTAAAAAGGTAATTGCATTTATAGTATTTAATGGATTTACTCCAGAATTCGACCGCAGCCGTAATATTTAACGGTAAACAATTGGATATCTGTAACTGTAACTGAATTTAGTAATGTGCACGTAAATAAGTATTCCAGTTTTAAAAAAACGTATAGGTAGGTAGTTCTTATTAAATTTAAATTTAAACTTCTTAAGACAAAATAAAATTTTTTCGTTTTTTTTGTTTTTAATTTATTCCACAATAAGGAATTTAAAATTATTAAAATAAAATATTAATTTATTTTTAATTAATGTTTTAATTAAATGGAACATTTAAATGCAATAAACCGCACCGTCGCCAAAAATATTCTTTAGATCCGAATCAGGAAGAAGCAACATATCAAATGTAAAGGGAAATATCATCAAAACACGAAAGGTTAATGACCTATTGTAGAAATCAACAAATTTTTCTATCGCTAAAATAATTGTATAAATTGAACTTTCTGTAAAATACATTTTGTAAAGTTCACTGTCTGGCTGAATTATTCTTCAACAAGAGAGAAACTTATTAAAATTTGTCAAAATATTTAAGTATTCAAAAATCGAAAAGCGATATATAAAAAAAAAATTGTTTGGCATGGCATATGAATTTCAAGGACAAAATTGCTGTGATCAAACGTACACAGCCACACAAAACCCATTTTCGTATTTACCTTTGATCTCCTACACATGTAATAATAATCATTTACACATATGTAGTTGTAATTAAATGAAACAATATTGGAAATATGTATAGAGAAATGACAAGAATAATAATATAAAAACCGAATTATACGCATGTGCTAAACGAAAAATATTATTTTGTAAAATGCATGTAAGTTCAAATATGTGTGGGTGTGTTGTGTAGTAGGAACATAAATATGTATAACAGTCTCGTGAATACGATGTTGAAGCGAGATCAAATATATCTCCCTTTCGTGGAAGACTGTTCGAAAAATTATAACAACTTTTATTTTCAGGTATCAAATTTGTGTAGAAGATAAGTCTCTGGTATTATTCCTCTGTGCTTCTACCATGAAACTGGTTGGTATACAGCAAACTATTCGGCGTGAATAACTTAAAAACCACCAAATTTTTGTTTTACAAATTTTTAAATTAAAACAAATTAAATAAAAATGCTGAATTTTTATTTATTTATTTATAATTTTTTATGCGGAATTCATTTCGATGGTAAACTAAAAATCATCATCTTCAGCCGCTTTATTATGTCGTCTTTATTACGGTTTAAAACATTTTTAGAATAATTTATAATGATTTGGAAATTATGAGGAAAAATCAACAATTTGAGAAATTAATTTATTTTGCTGAAATGTCAATTGTCATGCGGACCAGAAGAATTTTTTGAGCCGAAATCAATATCAAAATTGTCAAATTATGTAATGTTTTGATTGCTGTTCATAGGAAATACTATTCGAAATTTTAAAAGCGATCATTTTGACCGGTGGTGGTAGGTTTAGTGGTAAATTGGCGACAAATATAAAACGACCAACTTTAGACGATTCTATTTGTCATTCATGTTTTTGTTTCACTATGGCGTTTTTTTGCTGTGAATAAATTGGTTCGATATTCGCCTATAACGCAAATTGGGTGACATATGGTGGACGATATTGAAACTAGAGTTGAAAGTGCACCTTCACGATGACTTCTAAACATTTTATGAAGATAATAATATAAATTCAGGTCAGGAATATGTTAATATACCATTCGCGCAGGAATCAATAGACCAATCGTTTTTCCGAAGCATTTATCCTGAACATTGTCAAATCTAATACAGACTTTCAATTTATAATATGTAGTAGAATATTCTTGTGCAGCTTACGTCGTGGAATACGTCAATAAAACTAATAGAGAGGTGTTAGCAATTTACAAAGGAACATAATTGAAATCATGAATGAACACCCAGAATTTGATATATTTGAAATCACTAAAAATATTACTATATCAATTTTTAAAAGAAGCTGTCTGGTATTTATTAAGAGAGCTTATGTCAAAAAGTTTAATAATTATTATCTATATACCGACTGTATGTCCCATTGTAAGACGAAGAATAAAAATTATCATGAGGGAATTGAGTGAATTAATAAAGCATTGAACAAATCTTAAGAAACACGAAACATTGAACAAGTGCATTAGTTTTCATAGTAGACCATTGTATTTTTTTTTTTTTTTTGATGATTGCACAGATATATGGAAAGAAAATTGGTTCGACAAGCATGAAAAAAGACCTGAAAATTTAAAAAATATTTCTCTCGCGCAATTCGTTTCTAAGTACTCAAAATTAACAAGGGAGAATTTAAGGTAGCTATTAATCTTTACTTGCAGGATCGCGCATTGGGTGCAGAAGCTCTGATAGTTACAAGGAGCTAGGACCGTTAATAAGTCCGCTCTGCATCCAATTAAAAAATTTATAAAAAAAAAAAAAAAGATAGTATGTCAAACGAGATGAACCAAGAGTAATACGTTATCGCAATTATGATACGGCAACTAATTTCAACGAATATCAGAGAGAAATGGTACCTTTGCACATTTCATTTCATCATGAGGAGGCAGACATTTTTGAAAAAATGAAATTTATTAGATTATACGATGAAAATATAGATTTGATATTACAGAAGAGATAAGAGATTAGAAATTTGTCGAGAATTATGCCGCGAAGAACCAGATGATAATGAAGAAATAAGAGATGTTGTTGGTAGAATTCCTGATCAAGAATTATACAATGACCCGAATGCAGAGATAAATGATGATTTACTACTGGCAATGCTTTATAAACTTGGAGCTATAGCTAAAAAAAAAGAAAAGATTATGTTTTAAAATGATTTGTATAATGCGCCGAGCCAATGACGAACAGCGAGAAATTCTGTTTCATATAATGCACCACCTGATATCTACAGAGGAGCCAATGCGAGAACCATTGTTCGTATATTTAACTGGACCAGCTGGTATAAGGCCAAGACTTTTGTAATAAAAGGAATGATGGAAATATATTATAGATTTTTAGATACTGATGGCATTTTCAATGCCTATATAGCGTGTGCATCAACTAGAGTCCGACTTATTGTTAAAAAACTAATCAATATAGAACTTTATTCAAATTGGTTAAAGTCTTTTTTATTAATGAAGTAGCATAATTTCCACTGAATCATTGAAACAGATTGATACTCGTCTGAAACAAATTACTGGCTTGTTTACAAAAGATTTTGGAGGATTAGATGTTATACTCTCTAAATTTAAAAAAATTGAATTGAAGCAAGTAATGAGACAAGAAGATAGTTAGTTTGTTGAAATTTTAACGAAGATTGGGAATGGAAATATTTTAACGGAAGAAGAAAAACAAGTAATGGAATCAAGATTTATTACAAAAGAAGAAGCTCAATTATAGTATGTCCTGAAGGAGTTAGACTTATATTTACAAATGCAGTGGTAAATAAGTATAACCATTCCATTTTAAACTGGGTAGAAAATAAAATAACATCTTTGGCATCGGATGTTTTGGTTGGTTGTCATAGTGCTGAGCAAGAAAATTTCGTTAGGTAGAAGTTGCATAAAATGAGAACTAATGATACTGGTGGATTGCCTTACGAATTAATTTTAGTTTTTAACCGAGCTTACATGATAACTAATAACATAGATGTTGCAGATGGATTATCAAATGGCACTGTAGGACAATTGTATCATGTGGAGAGATATGAGAATGGTGACATCATAAGAATTTGGATGAAATTTCCAAAATCATGTGGACGAAAACGGGCAACAAAGTCAAGAAATCTTAGTGCTCGCCTCTATCTTGACGATTACTACTAGCAGACATCATCCATACCACTTAATAACAATAAAACTATACTAGCGAAACGAAAACATTTTCCACACATCACAGGGAGGTACTTATGATACTCAGGGCCGTTTTTATATATTTAGGCGCCCTGGGCTAAAAATATTAGGCGCCTTTGACGAAGCAAACAAAGTTTTTCCAGTGCAGAATCATCTTCTGTTTTAAAACCAGTACATTCGACACCATGCAATTTAGAGAAAATACAAGACATGAAGTTCAAACAGCATTTAGAAAGATGAAAGACGAAAGATTTTCGACAAAGCGCCAATATGGTGTTTTATGTAATGTTACGTACCAAACTACCAACACAAGTATAATATGCACGAATATTTTTTTTCCTTATTGTATTTTACATTTTCTACAATGGAGACGATACAATGAATAAAATGACCGTATGATTGTGAAAATGCGTGCTATGTAGCATGTTTGTTTTCACAAGTTTTTAAATTTGGGATGGTTTACAATGCATAAAATAACTATCGCGACTCGTGCATTCCAAGCGACGAACAGAATAAACTTATTATAATAAAACGATTTGCATTTCCTTTGAAGTCTAATAAAAATAAAAATATGCTCTCTAAAGTTGACTAGGTCTTGCACATTTTGGGGCGCCCTAAAAATGCGGCGCCTTAGGGCTGCAGCCCTTATAGCTCCATGGTAAAGATGGCCTCGATGATACTATTGACGATTGCAAAAGTAAAGAAACCGCCTCTCGAGGACAATAGTTAAAATGATGCACCTGATAAAATGACATTATTTTGTCACAAATGCGACGAAACAAAATTTAGCAATGCGGTAATTAAAAATTGTTTTTATAGTTCAAAATTGGAATTATTTACAATTATTAGCAATCCGGTACGTAAAAATTGTGTTTACAGATCAAAATTGGAATTATTTACAACAATTTTGAATGTCAAATTATCAGGTAGCTCAGTTTAAAATTGTTCCAATAGGTGGAATTCGTGATGCTCCAATCGTCAATTGTTTACGATTACGATCGCAACATCCTAGAGAATTAGTGTAGCTTTAATAAGAGTAACAAGGGTTCAAGGTTTATTTATGATTACTACAGAAAATATTAGGGACAGCTGTAAATTTTGGATTGATAGAACAGGAATACCTCTGAATGCTTCAGAAACAGATAAGTATCGCAAGAGATCAACAAGTCATCGAGAGGATCTAATGTTAGAATTAAAAAGATTACAAAACAAGACACAGAGACACTACAAACCGACACCAAAACTTTTCTTCAATTCATCTCTAACAGGATAGGATTATCTATATTTTCATTCAATTGGCAAAGTTTACATATACATGCAGGTGATCTTAAACATGATAAGTCAAATGTTCTACTTTTGTCAGAAACTCATATGAAAAATGAAGAATCAATTGATATTCGGGATTTCAATTTTGTTGTAAGTTACAAAAGACCTGAATCTCCAGCGGCGAGAGTAGCTATTTATCACAATACACAAGATACATCACACTTTGTTATGTCATATATGGACATCAATACCAAATTCACTAGTATGGGATTGGCGTTAATATTTCTGATATAGGCGAAATATGTGTTGCTCTTTGCCATTCCTAAAATGGACAATATATTTTAATTGTTGCCGTTTATATTTCGCCTGGAAAATCCATGAGGCAGATAATAGTACATTGTGTCATTAGGATTAAAAGTGATACTTTGTTTGACGAGCAATTATATTTGCATGCGAGGCGAAGCGCAGCGTAGCCGAGCAAAAGCAAAGATTGCGAGTCAAGCAAAGTTACTTTTAATCCGAATAACACATACTATTTTTTCTCCAACGAAGAGATCATGTCGTGTCGGTTGTATATCACTAATTATACGAGCAAGTACAAATTATGTAATTAAAACTTCAAAATTGAAACTAATTTTGTTGAAATATTTTGTGAAACTAAGGAGATCATGACTTTTGTTTGGTTTGACCATAGACATTCATACTAGATTTCTCATTTCATAGTAACTAAAGGAAAAAAACAAAAACTTCTGATAATTCCAATGTATCGTTGTGTTGTGTATTTTATAAGGCAATGATTTTAGAATGCGTTGCAAATATAATACGTATATGCAATACACCGATAATATTTGAATGGAAAATTTTTGTTTTTATTTTCTGTTTTTAGTCAAATGAGAGATCTATTATGATTGTCTATGGTTTGACTATTGCATTGTATTTGACGCGTACATAGTCAAACCAAACAAAAGTCATGGTCTCCTTAGTTTCAAAAAATATTTTAACAAAATTAGTTTCAATTTTGAAGTTTTAATTACATAATTTGTACTTACTCGTATAATTAGTAATATACAACCATCACGACATGAACTCATCGTTGGAGAAAAATTAGTATGTGTTATTCGAATTAAAAGTGACTTTGTGTGATTCCCAACCTTCGCTTTTGCTCGGCTACGCATAATATTTTTCTCCTAGTATTAAAAGTACCTACTTTTACACCAAGGATTAAAAGTGTAGCTTAGCAACACACACATTTTTTAAATAATAAGAAAAAGGCCAACTTTAATACCCAAAAACAGTATTAAAACAAGAGGCTTTTAAGACGTTGGGAGAAAAAACAATTTTTATTCGAAAATTTGATTATGTTTAAATTTTAAACAAAAGAAGGTTCTGAAATATGTACTCGAAAAAAGATTTGGCGAACAATTTGACGATGTATACCTACGATATTAAGTGGAGACTTCAATATTAACTTTGTAGATGATAAAAATCTACCATTAATTAAATTTTTGAATGAATAATTTTGTTTGGATATGTTCAACAATCGAAAACTCAGCACTACAAAATATAAAACGACGATCGATGCGATTTTTTCAAGATATTTACATTTTTGATTCTCACTTCAGTTACCACAAGCATATTGTAACCTTTTTTGAATATAATGAAATAATTGATAGTACGAATAACCTAAGTATTGTTGAAATTAATGATAGTAATGATGTCAACAAAGACTGTTATTTCATAGTTTTAAGTTTTCACTTCTGTCAGCAGCCCTCAATGCCTGCCTATTTTTTTTTCTTTTTTTAAAATTGTTTCGTCAACCTTGCAGGCACAGATCAAATATTAATTAATTTGTATCGATTAAATATGATGAAATTTAAATAAACTTAAATTAAAAATTTAAATTATTTTAAGTGTTAATCTTAATCTTTTATTCTACAGCTTAAATTTCAGAAATATTGCGGAACACTGCCAATGATATGTTGGTCGATGTGCCAAAGAAAGTTCGGAAGAATTTTGGGACTGTGTGTTAAAATTATTATTTTTCTGGTTCCTCCGGAATTTTGCATTGCCGCTAACAAACTTAGCTATCTGATTAAATATTATAATATCTAAGAAACATGACATTGGGCGCTTTCAGATCCGCAAACTGTTGGCATCATGTTTAGTGAAATCATTGCTAATTTGATTGAATTACTAATAAAGTTCTTAAATTTCATAGCGTTGGCCGTGATTTTACTCAACATGTTGCCAACTGTTTGGTGCTCTGAAAGCGCCCAATGTCAGGCATTTTCCCGAACGCCCGCGGAAGTTTGAAAAACCAGAACATGTCCGGAGAAACCACGACGTATGGTTACACTATATGTGACTTTACATTTTTAGGAGTTTTTACAAGAACCGTAATAACTCAGCAATGATTTGCCATAATGAAAATCTTACTACGTCTATACATTTAAAGATAACCAAATAATGCCGCATTTCAAATTGAATAAAGTAAAAAAATTATTTCAAAGTTAACTTTTTTTATTGATTTTTTGAAAACAAATCAAGATTAAAATAATTAGGCTACACAAAATTTATCTCGACAAACAAAAAGTCAGCACAATAATTTTTAGTTAAAAAAAATGTAAAAAAGCACAAAAATTGCGAAACTAAATATTGCGAAAAATGTAGGTGTTTTTTTAATTTTGATGAGGAGTTTTTCATTTACAATTCCGTTCTCCTGCACTTAAAAATTTTTAATTTTTTCTTAAAATCTCCAAAAAATTGAGTTGGAGTCAAAAGACCGAGTTTAATTTTTTCAAATTCACTTTAATATTGATAGATAATGTAAGTACTTAACAACCAAACATTTTATATTTAAATATCTCAGTCCAGATAAATCAATCCAATGTATTAAACACAACTTACTTCAAAATATTTTAAAATCCATTAAATCCATAAAAGCTAATTTTTAAATAATTTTAATACCACCAACACTTTTTAACAGAAACAATCCACAATCTAAAATCTACACTTATTCCATTTACCACTCAATAAGCATACATGCTACTGCACCAAAAATCAAATTAAAACTAATCAAAATAAAACTTCAATAGATGAATCCTCTTACGACATGCGATGATGATCACCCAAAATAAAAAAGGAATATAAAAGGAATCGAGCATAGATAATTTAAAACACAATAAGTAGTACAAAACTTTACTATCTATCACATTGTAAGGATGTGTGCGTATGTGTGAAATATGAGTTAGATTTAAAAAAAAAAAAATTATTATAAATTAAGTGTTATTGTTAAATTGTCTTTGATAAATGATCGAGTTTTTTGTGTGCTTTGTGTTTTTTTTTTATGTAAGCTGACGGAACACAAAATTGCTGCATTGATCCATTTATACGCAAACATACATAAATGTAAATATGAGATGCATGCAAGAAGTGAAACAAATTTAATGATCATTTATAATTTATACAAAATTGATTGATCTTTTCTAAGTGTTTTTTGTGATGCATTTATGCTTTGTCATATCTGCATTCTGCATGCCTTATTTATGCCGTTTGCCTAAAGTTCATTTATCAAATCTAAACGAAAAAAAAAGTTAAAAAAAATTTGATCTAGAATTTAATATGCGATTGGTTTTGTATCGTTTTTTATGTACCATTCGTATATGGGCCCTTGAAATTGAAATAATATGTAAGCCCTAACAAAAGGTTGTCGGTTGGTGTGAGCTATTCAGAATGTTACAATTTAAATGTAACATATATTTTTCGCGCAAAGTACAATTTACTCCGTTATACTTTGCGCACGGATGATGAAAATAAGTAATATTAAGCAACGTACATGTTCTTAACTCTTGATATTTATCTTCGATGCCAAATAGCCGTAGGATAGCCAATAGTTTTACACTATAATTGTCAAATAGTAAAATCCATATCGTCGCTTCCAATTAAGAGTATTACATCTGCAAATGACTAACTTTATGGAGAGGCCTTAAAATTATTAATGCTAATTTCGACTTAATTTTTTTTTAAATAAGGTCCTTCACAAAATGTGTGGCAAGAATTTTATTTAAAAAAATTAGACCAAATTTAACATTAAAACCTTGACACGCCCCTCCAAAAAAATTAATGATTTGCAGATGTAATACTCTTAATTGGAAGCGACGATATCACTTTCTTTCTTTAAATTTAGTTCAATTATAGTATTATTTGTTAAACCTATAGTAAAGTACCTTCATTCGGTAATTAAGAAATTATATTGCAATACAAAAATGTTAATAATACATTAATGGTACAAAAATAGAAAAAAAAAATCTAAACGAATTTCTTGACATATTAAAATCAAAAATTTCAAAAACAGAGTTAAAAATTCGGGACATTTTCAAGACTGGCTCATAGAAAGTGCGTAGTATGTAGTAACAGAATCTATAGGTAACAAACCATGTCGGCGGCGCAAATAACGAGTTTGAGCGTAAAAATTAAATAGTGTAAGTAGGTATTTCATCACAATCAATTCGTGAGGTCAAAACATCGAGCACAGAGATAGCCGATGCTACGTATCTCCGGTGATCTAATCGTTGTAATTTTAATAAAATACAGCTATCTTTATAAGGTAGAAGAAGATAGTTGTTCACTCTTTCGGCAAGTAGGTGACGAAGAGCATACATAGTACAAATTGCTTCTGAACTCTTTTTCTGAATTCTATCTGAATGCTACTGATAAAATAGTGACCAGATATGAGAATAAAATTCAAGAATAGACCAAACAAAGGACACATATAAAGATTTTATTGTGAGCGGGTCACAAAAGTCTTTATAATTGCGCTTAATGGAGCCTAACGTAATATAAGCTTTAGCAATAATAGAATCAATATGTTTTGTAAAGGAGAGATCAGAAGAGAAAATTATATCCAGTTCAGATATGAACTCAACTCTGTGAACCGGCTTATTACATATAAAGGAAATACTGCTGAAGAATAGTTGATCGCTTTCTATAAAAGAGATAACCTTACATTTGGCCACATTCAAAAACAATTTATGTTGACCAACTGCTAAATTCATTCAAATCACTTTGTAACATATAGTTTTATTAATCAGAAATTATAGAAATCGGAGCGAATTTTTTCCTATCATCTGCGTAAAGAAGATAATGTTCAAATTCAAAACGTTCCACAAAATGATTATTAAATAATGAGAACAGAAGTGGACCATTGTCTTGTGGTACTCCAGAAGTTACACGAAATAAATGAGAAGCAGAATCATTAATCTTAACGTATTGTGACCAGCCAGAAAAATGAGATTGCAACAATTTGATACATACTTGTTGGCGGCCCTCGATCCTGCTGTATAAATGGCCACCATGGCATCGAAAAGTTTACGAATAAAAGATATTTTCCAGGGATCAGGATAAATCCCAGTCCGAAGGCTTTCATTATAAAGATTTGAGTCAGCTGAAGAGCTAAACTTTCTACACAATTTTTAATGAGGATGGTTGAAATGCTATCATGACCAACCTCCTTATTTACAATAAGAAGAGACAAGCAGTCATAAAACTTCGTTTCAGTGAATTTTAATAAATTATAATCAGTACGATTACAAGCAAGTGGAGACGTGTTATGTGATGGAAATAACATCGCGGATGGTTCGTACACGGACTCGAAATATTTGGCGAACAGATTGTAAATATCAGAGGGCTGACTCGCCAATGAATTATGATAAATCATCGGTGCAGAATTTTCTTGGATTGGAAGTCAACTCAACTTCAATCTGCAAAATATAGTTATTATAAAGGAACCAATTTAAAATTTTAAATTCCTTTCGAGCTGTATCGAATCTGAATAAAACTAAGCACCGCATGTAGCCTGTATAATGAATGAAATTGTTTACACCGTTTTTCCAGGCTGGCGCAGTAGTTTCATATTGTACCATGGTTCATGAAACCGAGGTTCATTTTTAATTAAACGGACATACCTTTCAACACCAGTCTTGAACGAACCGGCTTCCTTTAAGTTTTTTCCACGCCTAACGAACTCGCCTCGTTTAAAGAAATATAGGCAGCATGCCTAAAATCAAAATAGGGAAAAATTAGTATTGCATTTTTCATGAAAAATCTTGATAATAATTGCAGTATAAACACTCCCACATACTGTAAAATCATCGAATGAAGAAATATCCGAAAACTTAACATCTGATTGAAATATTAAATCCAATAGTTTTCCTCGACTGTTGCTTATCTGGTTCAATTGCTTGGTTGCTATACTAGCAAAGTAATCGGTGATGGTGATGGCCAATGCTTTTTGATCGTTAGAAAAGGGCGCGAGAACACCATCAATGTCAAACCAAACAATGTCTGGAAGATTGAAATCACCAATGCTCGTGACTTGTTCATCAACATGTACTGAAGACATTACAGTTTTCAAAAAATCAATAAATTCAAGATGAACTTCTAATATTGATCCACAGGGTTCATATACAGTGACCACGAAGATAAATTAAATATCGGCTTTAATACGTACAGCCATAATGTTATATACCGCGTACGGTACGCTATAACCTCACTCGAAAGTGAATTCCTCATGGCGACAACACACCTCCTCCTTTAAGGCTAGTATCAAACTCATGTCTGTCTTTTCTATATAGATCACTTAATCTGATGGAAAATATTCTTCAGAATTGAAAGTTTTTGTAAGCCATGGTTCACAAATAACTATGACATAATAATCGTTGTCGATAACGCCCAACAGAAACAATTTAGATTTCCCTCGAATACTGGAGTATTATGAAAATAAATAGAGGATATGGTAGTTTGTTTTGAGTATATAGGGTGGACCATCCTCCTCTTATTTAAAACAATATCACTTAAACTCTGAGAGTCTTGCTGTCTACAGTTGGGTTGGAAAATTTTACGTTTGATGCAACTGCTTTCCGAAAATTTTGATTCTTAAATGGTCTAATATAAACGCCAGTTGGCCAGGTTTCCGGACGTAAAGCCTTGTCCTTGAGCTCTTCGTTTATTCCCAACTTAAAACTTAAGTATTTCAGATTCTACATTTTTTTCGTTTTGGGGATCAATTTACCAACATGGTAGAAACTTGTTCCCAAACACTTATTTATTAGCTTAGTTTGGCGAAAACATTTTTAAGAAAATTTTGTGCGTAATTAGGTCTCTACAATCATTGCATATTTGCATAACATTATGTTGGCACATTTCAGCGTGTGTTTAAATACATGCGATATTTTTCTGCACAACCAATGGTATGCCTTTTTGTAAAAAACCAATTTAGTATAATTAATTTAACAAGCACAACAAGGAAAAAGTGAGTGAAAAACACAAACCAACGAAAAGTAACGAAAACGCAAGACAAAAACATGAAGTATTACCTGAAGTTAAGAAATTTTCCAATGCTTATGGTGTAAAAACGCGGTGTTAATAGTAGAAAATTATACACTCATCTTGTGTGTAACCGATCCGGATTGGTTCGCCATATTGCGAATCAAGCAGAAAATCAACAGAACATCAAGCATGTGGATAAAGAAGTAGACACATTGTCAACGAATTCTTTGTATTAGCGAATAATAGTGATAATAGTGAAATAATTTATTATGTAACATGAAGCAAAATTGAAGTCTCTAGGCTAAGAGACGATCGATCAAAGGCCAAATGACCAAGCTTGTTAATTTTGTTTAAACCGTGGTCGATAAAGATGGATTCCAAACTAAGCTGGCACATGCTATACTACTTCTTAAACGAGTTAAAGGTCTGGACCCCAATCACGAAAGCGTAATGCGTTGAATTTCTCTTCAATTAATTAGGATTCGTCACTTGAAGGCCACTTAATTTATAGCCAACCTCGTTAGCAGCTTGCAAATAAACAACACTGTCCAACCAGCATTCCCTTTAGAAACCATAAATCGTTCTGCTATGTCTCGGTAGCTACACAAATTTCTAAGGGTACAAATGGTCATGAGCAAGGCTGTCTCCGTGCCAACTTTTCGACGTCTTCGACTTGATTGAACAACGTTTTCCAATATCAATAACAATTTCTAAAGTTATAGTTTTATAATTATTGTACAATACAATATTACATTTTAATTTTCATAAGTTTACCTGAAAGGTAAATAATCATCATATTGATGAACTGTTTCAATATAATTGTAGATTTTAAGAATATTCCGATTAATCGACACATATCGTTTATTAATTAATTTTAATAGAACTGTGGATATTCCGTGAACTATTGTTAGTTAGAAAACAGGTACGCTGCCCTATCAATCGATTAAAATACGGCGTTGGTCAATTGATAAAATAAAAAAAAAAACAAAAAGAAAAATTTGACGATCGCAGTTCCGGCATCTCCAAAAAAGAAATAAATAAAAAAAGAAGAATATTGTTCGCTTTCATCTTCGACAGACGCAAGGATATTGTGCGAATATTTTTATTTTTTAAGTAATAATAACATTGTATTAAAGAATTTAAGTAATAAAATTGAGTAAAAAATTATTATGTGTGTGGTATGTGAAAAGACAAAAGTTTGTGTTACGAGAGTTTATTATTATTATTACTTGAGGGCCATGTGGGGGCTCAAGCCACCCCGCACTGCGACCTAAAAGATCTTTTGTGCATAAGCCCTACTTAATTATCCGTCCAGTCAATATTCAGGCTCTTGATGAACCTGATAATACTGCCTAACGGTACGTGATACATACTATCTGGGCTCATTGCTCTCCCTCCTAGATGTTTTAATTATCCGTCCAGCCAATATTCAGGCTCTTAATGAACCTGATAATACTGCCGACCGGTACGTGATACATACTATCTGGGCTCATTGCTCTCCCTCCTAGATGTAATAACATTTACTTCTGCTAGAAGAACGGTAGCATTGGGACTCAAGGACTTCGAGAGGGCAGACCCACTCCCGTATATTCCTATCCGTGCCTCGTCTACCGTTTTGATTTTACTCTTGCGAGTTGCTGGGACATACTATCTGGGCTCATTGCTCTCCCTCCTAGATGTTTACTGTTGGAAGTACTTCTACACGTGATACATACTATCTGGGCTCATTGCTCTCCCTCCTAGATGTCTACTGTAGGAAATACTTCTACACGCGTTACATACTATCTGGGCTCATTGCTCTCCCTCCTAGATGTAATAACATTTACTTCTGCTAGAAAAGCGGTAGCATTGGGACTCAAGGACTTTGAGAGGGCAGATCCACTCCCGTGTATTCCTTCCCGTGCCTCGTCTACCGTTTTGATTTGACTCTTTCGAGTTGCTGGGAATAAAAAAGTCGCCTGTAGGTCACCCAGGTTTACTACAGGAAGGCTAAATAAAACTGGAGGATGCCTGGTATCCAGAGTCCGCATATATAGACTAATTAACCTATCAGCCATTCATCTATCGGCATATGCTGTTCCACCTTAGATTAGGGATTTTTTGTCAAGGTTTTCTCCTTTAGCGCCGTACTTTAGCCTGTCACAAAAGTCTTTATTCAGCCTAATGGTTACAGTTACCGGTGGTTGCCACGAGGAGGCAGTACGTACACTTGCGCCTACTGGAAGGATACGGAGCCCCTTCCAATAGACGCCAAACCACCAGCGAGAGTTACGTTATAAACGAGAGTTTATATAGACACACTGACGCCATAGTACGTTTCTTTTATTTTTTTTTAGTTTCCTTCGAATATCTTGCGAACGTACTAAGTTATACTGAGATTCACATAAAGATTCAATTACCTACGCAATTTTTTATAATTATATTCATTTTCAATATATCGTAATTGATTTTATTTCCACAATAATTACTTTAATTCAACACGACATTAATACTATTAAACATTAATTTTTTTCTCCTTGCAAATCGGATAAAAATGCAGTCTACTTTCTGTGCATACCATCTGCGTTTCAATTTTTTGTACAGCACAGACTGTGCAGCGGCTCAATTCTTGATCGCACCGACATACTGTTACGGTGACACCTAGGGAAGAGTAGAATAAGTTATTTGATAGCGCAAAGTTCTACTGTACTAAAATGGAATTTTCCATGGTAAAGACTGTTCGAAATGTTTCTAAACTATTCTTACCGGAACAATCATGAAATTTTGAGAAGTTTTGGTTTGAGTATATAATGAAGATTAAAAAGTGTTTTAGTGAGATTTAAAAATTATAAGTGAACAGTAAAATTGTGTAAAAGTTATAATAAGTGATTTTGTGAAGTTTATTAATAAATTGTGTTGTATTAATTTTTGTGCTCAATAAATAAATTCGTTGGTGATTAATTGAAGTGGTTTGTTTCTATTCACAATCCAGTGTTTTTATTCACATGTTTTGATTCACATCCCACCCAAATCTACTCGGATATTGGCGCCAAATTTTATTGGCAGCCACAGATAATTAAACGAACTATACGAACTCTTTAAAGATGAAAGCCACTTTAAATTAATCTCTAATTACCCCACAGAAAATTATTTTGAACCCAGCATACATTTATACTCCTTACTTTAGCGGTTTGTGGAAGGCCATCATAAAATCAGTAAGACATTACTTAAAACGAGTCGCTGGAAATTCCCCGCTAACATTTGAGGAGATTACTACGTTGTTAACCCAAATTGAGGCTGTTTTAAATACCAGCCTGGTATATTCTGAGCCTAATTTAAACCACAAAGACGCATCGCACCTCTCAAAGTGGGAATATATTCAAAACAGAAATCAAAGTTTTTGGAAACCTTCGCACCGAGGCTACCTCACTACGCTCTTAACATTTTTGTTATTTCTCTGTAAGTTTCACTATCTTTCAAGTTTGTTTTGATGTTGTTTCCATTCAACACCTTTGCGTTAAACTTATCAGTTGTAGTTATTGCTTTTTTTCTCATTGAGTAAACGTAAATCATAGTGTTTAACTTAATCTATTATTACTATTGGTGATGGTGGAGATATTTTTTTTTTTGGCTATTTCTTGATAATATTTGGAACATCACCTTTTAATTGAGGTCGAGAGGGCGTGTTACTCCGTTTCCTTTTTTCATCTGACTCTTAACTCTTATCCACTCAGTTTCAAGAGCTTGTTTGTATTCATCCTTATGGTTCCCTTGTTGAGTTGTATTCTGGTTAGGAGTAGAAATATCATCCGTTGGCTTAAGGGCTTCAACTTCGTTTTCAACGGTCTGCATATGCTTCTGCATCCAAGCAATTGTATTATTCAGTTGCTTGTTTATATTGTTGACTTCAACCAATGCATTACTGGGTTTACATCATTCATTGTAAAGCTTTTCTTCGTTTGTAGAACGAGTGTTGTTGCTGCTGGCCCCAATGGCAGGACTACCGAAAAAATATCATAGAAAATGAAATTAATGAAAATAAACAAGAGGTGTTTGCTATACTAACAATCTCACATGATGGAAGGTATTGTGTTGTATTTTTCCAGACGTTTTGAGCATTACTATTTTCCTTTTTGATGCCTTATTCTAAAGGCATTAAAGAAATTACACGGTATGAACTTCTTGTTTGCTCAGTAGTTCCTCATTTGAAATGCTATTGGTCTGTTTTGCTTAGAATCTCGATCAATAATGTATTTTAATATTTTCTTGGGAGGGTCCATTTAGCAAAATGTCTTTCACATTGCCCCTGCTTAAAATATGTTTAGCTCTTGTGTGGTAATTCTGAGTTCCCGCGCCTTTACCTCAATGTT
Source organism: Tipula helvola (assembly GCA_963556165.1). NCBI lineage: Eukaryota > Metazoa > Arthropoda > Insecta > Diptera > Tipulidae > Tipula > Tipula helvola. Next base: position 270,436,981 of record OY744482.1, read on the forward strand.
ACCAAACTCGTACGTATACGTCAACCGTAAGCGCTTGGTCCAAACAATTTTAAGAATTGGTTGTAAAGATTTACATTTGAAAAATAAAAATCTCACCCAAATCATATTCTTTCAAACCATCTAATAAATTCATAAAACAAAATACATTCCGCTTCACCCAAAAAAGGGTGAAATCGAAATTTAATGATCTTTTATAACTTCTTATGTGACTAAATGAATTAATCATAAATATTCCTGTCGCATTCGGCTATTTGAATTTGCATTGTTTGGAACATTTTATTTTATTGTTTATGATTATCATTAAAAATATTATCAACAATCCTTATGGAAACTACAAAATGTACGGTGATGATATTCCCTCAAGTACATACCAATAATATGATTTTCTCACCCTACATTATTATTATTCATTTATGTATTTAGTTTCATTTTCATATACTATCATCATAGTCGTCCTCATGATCATCTTCAATTATAATCCTTTTATAGACCAAGTGCGTAAAGCATGAGTATAATTGAATTATTCAACAGGAAATATTTAAAAGTCATATTGTGTTACTTACAAATACAATATGTGAGATACGGTAGCTCTCAGGTAAAAGGCGAAATAATTGTCAATTATTCGTACGTGTATTTTAATGGTTTTGAAGTGCAAAAAGGAATACAATTAAAATATGCCCCAAAATACGTTTTTGAATTCATTATTTTTTTTGTACTTTTCCCATTATAACAAAGTTACCATATTTGGGTAAGTATTATTATCGTAAAAAAATATTGTCCGAGATTTTCACATTTCTCGACGAATACCACGACTCCAAAATATCAATTAAAAATGTCGTGTCCGTTGATGAATCTCGGATCCCCAAATCCAATCCAGGAATAAATAAAAAGCAGTTGACCTCTTTTCTTAATTTTCCAACAATTTTATTTCAATTCAATATTTATTTATTTAATGTTTATAATCCAAAGATTAAATTCTGAGTGAGTTACAAATTCTTATTTTTTCCAATTTTTGCCGATAATCATTCAGTCATAAAAAATTCAGCGTCGCTTCCGAAATTCATTCTCATATAGTATTGCTTTTGTATAATAGATGGCAATTACAACTGCGTAAACTATATCATTTGTTTGTTTAGGAAATTATCTATCGACGGCAAATAAATTTTAAAGATATAAAGGAAGTTATAGGTTAGAATTCCAGAGCGGCAGCTGAAGCTACTTTGTTAAAAGTTCGAAAGCTAGCTGATTAGCTGATTTTATTCAATTCAAGAAACATAAAGATGCAGAAAAGGTTCAGATTGGGCGCTTTCAGATCCGCAAACTGTTGGCATCATGTTTAGTGAAATCATTGCTAATTTGATTTGAATTACTAATAAAGTTCTTAAGTTTCATAGCGTTGGCCGCGATTTTACTCAACATGTTGCCAACTGTTTGATGCTCTGAAAGCGCCCATTGCCTATGTAAATATTAACGGATATGAAGTGGAATTGAATCGAAGTGATCGAATTATAAATACGCACGGTGGCAGTACAGCGAAAGAGAGTGAAATTCGTGATATACATATATTCAAACTACTATTTGGTAAACTATACAAGCTGTTCGACTACCGTAAAAGTTAACTGCGCAAGAGAGTTTTGCATTTGTTGAATTTGTAACAAAACGAGATGCAAAAAAAGCGTTTGAAGCAATAAGCGAGAGTATGCATTTATACGGTCGAGGATTGGTGGTGGAATGAGCCAACCCAGAAGATAATATTGATCAACTTCAAAAACGAGCGATTATTTTGTGGGTAGCGTCAATAAGAAATTGAAAGGGTGCATTTGAAGCCAAGAAGGTCGTGTTCGATGAAGATGAATAAATAAATTTTATATTGGAAAATCGAAATTCTTTTTTTTGATTAAATATTTATGTTTTTATTAAATTTCATTTCAGTTTACTTCAGGTATTGTGCAATCAAGATTAATTGATGAGTTCAAACGACGACAATTTAAAGAAGGCGGGGCAGTTGCAAATACAAATAGCGCATTAAGTATAAAATGCCATAAAGCAAAGGCAATAAAAGTGCTAGTAAAGGTTTTGAATGTTTTTTCTGCCACTGAAAGGGTCATTTTAAAAGGGATTGTGAAAATATAAAGAGTGGTTAAAAGGAAAGGACGGTTCGAATAAAGATGAGCAAAAGACAAACAAGAGGAATTCATGTTTATTGCATCAAGTCATACATAGTGCTACGTCGTACATAGTCACCAATAAAGAAATGTTCGATAAAATTGACGTACCTAATGTATAAAGACAAAATTTCTGTTGCTAACGGTTACAAATTAGATGTTTACGGTAAAGGTACAGTTAAAATTAAAGTGGTTGGCGAATCATCTTAAGTGAGTAAAGTGACATTAAATGATGTATTGTGGATTCCAGCAATCAATACTAACTTAATAAGTGTAAACAAATTAGTTTCAAAAGGCTTGAATATTGTATTCATTAAAGAGAAACGTGAAATAAGGTTAAATTATAACAAGTGTATTGCAAATGGATTGAAAAATAATTTGTATATTTTAAAGCAACCGAATGAAACATGCATCATTTATGGTCACAGCGAAAATTGTATTCATGAATGGCACAAAAAATGTGGGCATAGAGATATAGAAGTGATCAAAATTTTGAGTGCTGGAGAGCTCGTTGAAGGCGCGAACATAATTGATTGCGGAATAAAAGAAACATGTGATGTATGTCAGATCGCTAAACAAGCCAGAAATAGTTTTCCAAAAGAAGCAAATAAACATTCCGAAGATGTTTTGGAGCTAGTGCAAAGTGATGTATGTGAGCCTATACAGAGACCCCATCCAAGAAAAGATATTTGTTGACATTCATCGACGATCACTCCAGGTATACAGTTATATATTTGCTTGGACATAAATCTGAAACGCTACTTAAACTAAAGGAGTATGTAGAGGTTTGCTATACCTATAATAAATTCGGAAGAAAACCAAAAGCTTTCAGATCAGATGTGAATATACAGGAAATACTCTTACAGAATATTTAAAACAAAATGGAAGTGAGATGGAGTATACGGTTGCTCACAGTCCGCAGCAAAAAGGAATAGGAGAAAGAAAAAAATCGTACATTAATTGAGATGGGGCGCTGTATGATTTTAGAAGCGGGTTTACCGTATACATTTTGGAGTGAAGCAATCAACACAGGAAATTTTATCCAAAATCGTTTACCAACAAGAGCAACAAACATAACACCATTTGAAGTCTGGTATAAAAGAAAACCGAATATTAGTGACTTTAGAAAGTTTGATTCGAAATGTTTTGTTTGCGATACATCTGGAAATCGGCAAAAACTGGATCCAAAAGCATTTAAAGCAGTTTTTATAGGATATGATAAACAATCAAAAGGATATAGATGTTTTAACCCAAATACACAAACGGTGATTATAAGTCGAGATGTAAAATTCGATATTTTACAGGTGATTCTATAATAACAGCAAAACTTCCAGACAGTAACGATGATGATAAAATTGTACATAAAGAATATACTAAAGAAGAAGTAGACGAAGGTGAACATAGTGATACGAGTATCATAAACAGTAATGAATCAATACGCAATTGTTATATTGAATCAGAAGACATTAAAATAAGAAAAGATAAAAATGGAAATTTTTATTTAGGCCAAGAATCATATATAAAGAAGGTGATACTGAATTTTAAAATGCATAATGCCAAGCAATCAGATATTCCATTATATCGGCACTGCCTCTCTGAAAGGAGCAGACCTGGATTAACCATTAAGCAATATAAGCACATGCTTAGGGGCATCAAGTGAAAGAGGGTACCAAAAGAATTTAAAGAGTATTTACGTTTATTTGGTTATCCAATTGTAAAATTAAAATAATAATTAAAAATTAATAAAAAATATAAAAAAATAGATACTAAATCATTTATTAACTAATAGATGCGACTCTGTGTCATGAGAATTATTGATGCCTCCCAGAGAACTCAAACGCCGACTTCGCAACTGAGCTTCACCAGTTACACGCGTCATAAGTTTAGTCAATCAACTAATGGGAAAACATAATTTATGATTTAGTCATGCTGGAGCTTTTGGAAGACAATATTGAGTTGGCTTTTCTAAATGTAGATATTTTCTTTCGGATATTTCTGACATTGATGATCATGCATTATCATTACTAATTATAGAAGCGGGTGTGTTGCGAACAATTAGTTTTGATGATCTGATCAAACAATTTGCAATGAAGAAAAGTCGGAAAAAACATTCCAAATATAAATAAAGTGGAATTGTCTAAAAAATAACTATCCGTAGAGTGCCAATTATAATACCAAGGTACACTATATGGAAACTCCCAATATTTTCATTTTATTTTAAATCTAAATAGTAATACACTACTTGAAACGGTATACCATGGTACACTATTTGGTTTAGAATTTTAAATGCTTAAAAAACAAAATTACGCAAGTCTTTTAAGGCAGTATAGCTTTCATTCTGATCGCAAAGCGTTTTTTAATGGATAATTGATTGAAACATCTAACGGTTGAAGAAATAGTGTGGCTTTTTTGGTGCGGTAATGAATTTCACAATATTTTTTAAATTTGTATTATTCTCAGCTTCTAGGTGGCATCCATAACAGTCCATAATGAGCAAAGCACTTCCTCGCCTAAAATTGTCGTATTGTGCCTTAATATAAGATTTCTGTATCCTTTCGACCATTAGATTGGTCGTCATCAAGCCGTCATCATTCACAACCAGATGAATGTTTTAAAAAATGTTACCTTCGGAACTTTCAAATAATTTGGGTTATCGTACCTGCTGCAGAAATACACAATACCAAGGTAAAACGATTTTTAGAATGGCCCGTATCTAATCCGTCTATGGTTTTTTGTCCCTCAAAATAAAGCACTCGACCGTTAGTCTTGTCAAAATAGCACGGAGTTTCATGTTCCATCTGCTTATCCACGACTTTTTATTGCACACCACGAAATGATCTAGCCAGTGCATCAATGCTCCCATATGATATACTTACAAATAAATGAATAAAAATCACGAGTGGAAGTGGTTAAATAGATGAATTCTTAATCTTAAGTAATTTTTAAAGCTAGAAATTAGCTCAGTGGTTTTAATATTGTGCGGCAAGTTATTCTAAAAATTGAGACCTCTACTAAAAATGCTATTTTGGGTGGTTGAGTCTGTCAAAAACTGTCCTATGTGACAGATTCGTTCGGATATTTGCATGCAATTTTATGTATGTTATGCAGACCATCAAATCAAAATTGATTGGCTTAGTGATCGGCAAAAAGTTGTCCTTGTATAAATCAACAGTATGCGTTCCAAAGGGTAAATTAAACATATTTCTAATCGCTCTATTTTGCGTAACTTGAATTTCTTGCAATTTAAACTTAGATGCAGAGCGCCATATAGAACTAAGATCCAACAAAATAGAGCAAAAATAAGCAAAATATACTGATTTTAGAACCTGTTGTGGAAGAGCAAAAGATATTATTTTAAGTACTCCAGTAAGACCAGAAAGCCTCTTAATCATAAAGCCAATGTGGGGAGCCCAACTTGATGTAATCTTATTTCTACAGCAAACTACCCTGATCCATTTATTGCTGCACGAGAAATTATTTTTGCAAAAGGAGTTCCAATTGCAATTTTTTTTTTGCTTCCCACCTAAACATATTGCCATAGTTGATCAATGATCACCATTTTCTTTTCCCTTTACTTGTTAAACCAATTACCATTGTTTCTATTTCAAGGAAATGCTGACTTTCGCCCTGCACCTGGTTTTTTGATTTCTTTGTGATTTCATTAAATTATTTTCGCGAAAAACTCATTTCCTTATTTAAGACCGTTGGTACTCGGTAAGTTTTTCCAAAGAATTGGGCGACTCACCACGGTTTGTTTGCTCGACCCACAACTTCCAATTTTACAGATTTTAAAAGCCGAATTATCTATGGATTTTGTGTTGCCAAATTCGAAAAGTTATAGTCCAGTGTTTAAAAATGGTCGCACCAAACTATATAAAATATATTTTGGTAGCAATAACTAATAGATGTCGCTGTTCTAGTTATCTACTACAAAAAAATTAGTGTCTGCCTCACCCTCATAAGCACACGATGGAAGTGAAACTACTGAATTAAAATAATTGAAGCCGGGTTCTAAAGTAAATTTGAGAGTTGTGATATTATTTTTTATTGATTTATTTATTCATTGTTATCTTCTTTTATAAATGTAACTAGAGGCTTATGATAGCTAAAATGTGACACAAATCTTCGCGTTTCTATAATATTTATGTATCGGCTAAAAATAGCGTCTGTTGTTGTTCCATGTCTCGTTGTGGATTTTGTAGGATCACTTATCATACGCAAATCGAATATGTCTTTCAAAAATTTTATAAGCGGCGTAGACGATTCTGTTGGAAAATTTATATTAAAATCCCCCCCAACAATTATGGGTAGTTTTCCTAATTCTGAATTATGTATTGGCGCTAATTCAGACGAATATGGAAGTAACTTTTGATGAAGAAATTCAATAATGTTTTTAATATTTTGATTCGGTGATATATATATATATATATATCGCTACCAATAACACTATTTGACCGTGCATTGTAGAACATTGGCAGGCACATACCTCTCCTACTTCATCAATTTGCACCCAAGATGATAGCGGATGCTGGCATTGGTAACAAAATCATTGTTGAGTTGCATGGCATGAAGGGAGCATCGAAGCGACATTTTTGAGGCCTATTTGATGTAATTCCTTTGTAGCAAGTGAAAGTATGTTTATGTGTTTGAAGTTTGATGTTTCCCGAAGCTTGTGATGCTGAAACCGATATCAAGCGATCGATCAATTGAAGGCTGTTGTGTAACCCGGTATTCAATGGATCATCCGGTGTGTCTTCCAACCACAAAAGAATATGAACATGCGGACTTCCGCGATGTTGAAATTCTATCCTTTTAAAATATTTCTTGACAAAATTACGACCAAAAGGACTGTTTTTCTTAGATTGCAAAATAGTCATTAGCGTATTTATCACCTTATTGAAATAAATTGCACATGTAACTGCATCATCATTAACTAGTGAACATTTTTCTATAAAATTTAGTTGATTAACAGCTTCAATCGTGATTTCTTTACGATATTTCAACATATATAACATTCGTAGTAAATCAGTCCATCCTGTTTCATTAGCGCTCATCGTAAGAAATAATGTAGGTGAATAGCTTCGTCGATGCGACCCATTAACCAACTTTACAATTGTTAGCTGGAAAAACCCATTTTTGACGTTGCTGCAAATTTAATAAATTTAATAAATATTCATGGTGCCACCTTTTCCAGAAGTGATGCACAACTAACAAAAGGACGTTTACATTAACAGATAGCACTAGACATAAGTCCAAGAATCAAGATTTCCATCGATCTTCAAGATACAAGCTAATGTTTTAGTTCTGAGGACTATCACTAAACCACTCCAATCACATTGGATTAAATAGCGAACTACAAAAGGAAGGAATCCTAGCCGATCGTACTTTCGATATTCTCGGACCTATTGCTCTTTTAATATGCGCATTGCATACATATATAAATGATGAATGAAATGATATTAGACGGCGCAAAAGGAGATCCCGGTTTTCGATTTTTTTTATGTACTCGTTTAAATATATAACGGCATATAGGAATAACATATTACAGCAAAACCTCGGTTTGAGAGCCTAATTGGGGATTGGTATGGCATGTCTCTGATTTTTCATTGTGCCTTCGGTCCAAATGAAGAAAGTTTAAATATCCATACGTTTATATCCATTAATAGCATTTTCAAGTCAAATTCAGGCCGATTAGGAATGAACTTGGTTATTTATTAACCGATTATGATGAAATTCAGGATGCATGATAGAAATGGGATTCTAAAATGAGTTTTAAAGGTTGCTCTGGAATATGGCCAATTAGGAAGGAACTTGGCCGTTTCTCAACCTATATGATGAAATCATTAAACATGCACGACGGAAATCAGATTCTAAAATGATTTTTATTCAAAGTTCTGGAAAATGACTAAATATGAAGGAACTTGGCGATTTCTGTACCGATTATGATAGTCTGGGATTCTACAACGAGTTTTAGCTGAAGTTCTAGAATATGGCCAATTAGGCAGGACATGTTCGTTTTTAATCAGACTATGTTGAATTGGTGTTCTTGTATGATTTTTATATGAAGTTCTGAAATAAGGCCAATTAAGAAGGAAATAAGTTGTTTCTTTACCAAGAACTTCACTTCAATCCCGGAGTTCCCCAGGTTTTCTACAACTTTCTGTTGAAGCCAACATCCGACTTTCAGTTTGACTTTCACTATAACCATCACCTACGCTAAACTGAAGCTTTTGTAGACACATCATTTCAATCCAATAAATCGTGTAATTTTCTCGGTGTCGATTCCTAAATAAATTCGGGATTCCTAAATAAATCGTACTACTCACAAATTTATACAATATTTAATACCGTTGTGCCAGCGTTTTAATAATTTAAGATTTTTTTTAATACTTGTAGGTTTTTACTTAAAGCTGCTATTCCGTAATGTTCTTTTTCTACTTTAAAGTACAAGGGATGATATAGGTAATATTTATGACAATTTCAATCTATTATCTTCTATTTTTTTCTGTTAATTTTAATCCTATATATTATGTTATAAAGGGATACTTATACATATAACATTATGTAAGAATGTATATTATACATCGTTTGTACCATAAAAATATGTTTGTTGGTCAAACAAGCCATTGTTTCGTCTATTACTATAAAGCAAAAAAAAATCCCTAAAAAAAACGGCAACAGTAACAAAAATTGACAAAAAGGATAATAAACGTATCTCTAAACACAACAAAAGTTACAAAAACACAATTGTGTTGTATATTGTTGTGGGGCAGAGTGATTTACGAGGTGAGAAATAAAATGTCTATTGTTCAAAAGTTCATCAACTATTAATATATTTGGGATGTTACGTTTTATTACAACAAAATATGACTCAAAAAAGAAGATCATTATTTCATTCAAGATCCTTTCTATTGTCTAATCTAAATATTTTTTTTTTTATTATGCTGTTGAATTTTGAGTGCCATCGCATAAATACAAAATTAAATAGGGAGGGTTTTGAAAAACGGTCATATGAATATCTCTATGATTAAGAGTGTTTTGAATTGTTATATAACAGTTTTCTGTTGAGTTTTTATTTCAAAAGGATATCAGTTGATTTTTGATTTATAAAGTGCCACTATTATGATCACTGTTTTGATATATTTTGAACTGTATTTGAAAAATTGTACATCGAACACGGTATGATCTATTGTCTGGGTGTCTTGTTTGGTTTAAATATTTATAGAAGGCTACCCCTCTCAAATACTATTTCAAATTGATTAATTTACTTATTTTCATATAAGTTAAATACTTAAACATGATTAGAATCCATTGTTATGGATATATGCTAAATTGTTACGTGATGGGAAGATGTTATGCGAAATAATTATAAACGTTTTATATTTTAAAGCATGCCAAATAAAAGAACGGATACTAAAATATTTACAATATAATTTAGAGAAAACACTGCAGAGCAATAATGAAAAAAAAACAGCTTTTTCAATAATACATGGCAGTCTAAGATAAGCTAATAAAATCAGTATTGAATCAACACAACACAAGTCACGACCGAGTAACAATTACAAGCTAAGGCGGCTTGTTGCATGCTTAAAGGAAATCAGATTTTTCAATACTAAATAAACAGGCAAATCAATCAAAAATGTTTCTTATTTATTTCCCAATCAACTTTTTAAACGAAGCATAGCCTAAATCAGCCTCATTGTCCTCATCTCTTTCTCTTCATCTTATTTTTAGTTATAAAAATCCATAACAACTTTTAGGCTGCAAGTATTTCTAGTTTACGTTTCCATACAACACAATATCATATACAAAAATGTATATTCGCTGTATAATTGGAGAAAAAGCAATTTGAATTGTACATGCAAACGAGAACAGTATATGAGATGAAATTGTTTTAGCAGCATTTAGAGCACTGCAGAAAGCTCGGTTTTGTTTTCTTTGTCCTTCTTTTCTCATTTTTTTGTTTCTTCTTCTATATCACTCAAGACTTCACTATACTGCTGTATTCTTTATCATCTCTCTTCCATTACTTCTCCTTTGTACCCAATAATTGTAATAATAATTTTTATTTTATCATAATCATGTTCCAATATTCTTATATGTACGTAACTACGTACATACAAATTCAATAAATTATATACCAATAATACCTATAAAATAATAATGAATTATGTATATATTTTAAACTCAGTGTTGTTACAAACTGTATCCAAATATGCATCATTCCTCAACCTTTAATCGGGTAACTACTCGTTTACATTCCTGGCTCAAAGCGTACCACAGACGTTCTCATACAGGTTGATTTTATTAGTTCAACGTCTGGTTAGTCCATTAAAGTTGGTTTTTGTTCCCTTGCGATTATAGATTTTCTGAAATTAGTTGTGCGGAATACATAACTCACTATTTTTAGGTTTTTTAAAGTTACTCGCCTGTAAATGTACCTATATTTTTCAGTATCATCCCGCAGTAACGACATAAATACCTACGGCATAATTTCTGACCCATACCAAGTTACTTAGTTTATATTTTGAAGCAAGATCACTCCCTTCTGATACTCAAATAAATTTCTTTATCGGTAGAAGTACTGATAGAAATATTCTAGGTTGTCGATCATGTAGCATATCCGCTGTTGATTTTCCCATTCTTCTATTTGGCGTAGTTCTGTGTATGTCCATACAAAATTCAACAGAGCAGTTTCTTTGTTATCTCCCACCAAATTTGATTTATTCACAGCATTCTTAAAGTATCGCACAAAACGATTAGCTGAATGTAAGTGCTGGATATTATTCCGCTTACAAAAACAGTGAAATTCACCGGATATAAACTGAGTACCATTATTTGTCACTAACAAATCAGGGTTTCCTTCCATAGCAAATTCTGAAGTTATAGTAGACATACACGGAAAAAAATTTATAGTACACATTTCCATAAATTATAGGAGCCCAGGCATTTGTGGCTTATTATCGGAACGCTTACTATATAATATTACGAAAATATTAAATGATGTGTGTGGTACCGGTTACCATAAAAATAGTAAAATATCTTATAACAATATAGTAACAATTACCATTATGAAAAGTACTCACAAATAATTATCGTATCGTTTACACTGTAATATAGCTATGGGTACTTTAAAGTATAGTATCCTTTCCATTGTGTAATAAAAAACGTTTTCAATTTATTTGATTTAACATAATAATATTCATTCAATTTATTGTCTTCACAAAATAAAAATAAAATACATATTAAAATATAATTAATTTATAATTATTATTTTTTCTAATTTTAAATATTTGATTTGGAATTTAATTTATTTAATGTATTAGTTAACTCTAGGATTTTTTACAACATATGCATACTTGTGAAAATCGAAATATTTTATGTCATATGTACATAGTATCATTCTTGTTTCAAATTTCGTTGAATCAACACGTAAATTAGTAACTAATAAAAATATAAATAAATAAATTAATAAATAAAATATATATACAGTACGTTGCATAACTATATAACCACTCGATTTTTTAATGTCCTAAAATAACGGATTGAAAAATTTCAAAACTTTTGATGCAAAAATTTTAATAAGGACGTAATACAGTAAAAAATAAAAAACCGTTACAAAATTCAATTGTTTTAAACAAAAAAAAAACAAATATTAAAAATTGCCTTGTTGCATAACTATATAACCACTTTTCTTAACTCAAAAAAAAATCAATAAAATAAATCAAAATAAAAAAATTAATATGACGTTGGACCTCTTTTGTTTTCTGCTATAGCCAAAATCCTGTTCGGCCTACTTCTAACCAACAAATTGATAATTTCGGGTGATATTTCCTCCCAGGCATGTTGAATGGCTAATTTTAGTTCATCTATTGTGTCAAATTGGCGGTTATCTATGTAAATTTTCCGAACCAATAGTCCCCAAAGATTTTCGATTGGGTTTTGGTCTGGCGAACAAGCGGGCCAATCTATGCAATGTTCTGCAAACCATGATTTTGTACTCCGGCTCTTATGTACGGGAGCATTATCTTATTGGAAAATCCAGCTTTCGTCTTGATGTAGGTACAAAAATCGTAACAGATGGTTTTCTAAGACGCCAATGTACTCTACGCTGTTCATTTAAGTGGATGAAAAAGCTAAGCTAAGGGTTCCTGCTGAACAGAAAGCCCTCCAATACCATTAAGCTACCACCACCAAAATTCCGTTTAGAAAAGTACTTTGGCTCTTTGGAAATATCCCTACCATAGTACTGAATGCCATCTGGCCCATTAAGGTTACATTTTTTTCATCAGAAAAAATTACCTGTAATTGAATAGTGGTTAGTTATGATAAAATCGGGTAGTTATCATAAAAACAAAACAAATAATTCTTTAATTACCTTTTACCATTCGCGACTCATGTTTGCCTTAACAAATTCAAGACGAGCTGTTGTGTTCCGGCTTTGTATCGTAGCAATAACTTTGGTGCTGACATCGTTTTACTGTATTTCAGATGCCCAGCAACTTTCAAACACCGACTGATTGTGCTTCGAGATCCAGTTAATTTAAGCTCATTTTTCAGGCACTTAAGGCTTTTAAAAGAATTACTCGCGGCCTTAACCAACCCACGAGTTTCGCGTAAACTCATCTTTTTTATTTTGGCCCTCCGGTTTTGTTTGTTCCGTAATTAACCGTATCGCCTAAAAAATTAGCAACGGTAACATGATTTCGGTTTAATTTTTTGCCCGATTTGCCTAAGCGAAAACCCTGCTTCGGAAAGGGCTAGAATTTTACCGTTTTCTACGTCCGATAAATATTTTCCACGTGGCATTATTGTTCTGTGACACTGATTTATATTCGGAAGACTAATTAATACTAAAGTTTGTATAATTTCTAAAGCTGAGCGAGGAAAATGATCAAAAGGCTACTGTGGTTATATAGTTATGCAACAAGGCAATTTTTTAAATTTGTTTTTTTTTTTTTTAAACAATTGAATTTTGTAACGGTTTTTTATTTTTTACTGTATTACGCCCTTATTCAAATTTTTGCATCAAAAGTTTTGAAATTTTTCAATCCGTTATTTTAGGAAATTAAAAAAACGAGTGGTTATATAGTTATGCAACGTACTGTATACATAATAATCAAAATTAGTGAATACAAAGTCAGTTATACAGTTTGTGTGAAATTCAACAAAACAAGTGAACATTTTTGAAAACAGTGCAAATGGTGATGGCGGATCGCCATGCGGTCCGCCATCTTTGAATATGACCAAAACTACCAATAATAGTGGAGATGAAGATGATTTTCTCGGTTTCCCGAATAGCCCTTCACCTGCTATTAAAAGATCGTATGAAAATACAACAATGAAAAACAATACGGAGAAAAGTAAAGCATATTGCGCCAAGAAAATCTTAATTGAAACATCACACCAACAGGACGTGTTAAATACAGTTACTAAAAATAATACAGACATGAACAATAATTGTGATATGCAAACAATTGATGAAACAGTAATTCAACCGGGAACAACAAGTTACAACATTAATACTGGAAACCGTTTTACTGGTTTAAATACTGAAGAACATAATTTAAATAAACATGTAATTATTGACAAAACTAGGATACCACCAATAATCTTAAATAAAATGAATAAACAAGAAATTAATAAACTTATGCAAACACTTAATATTGAGGAATATTACATTAAAAATATGTCAATAGGTGTTAAACTCACAGTGAAAAATATTATACATTACAATAAAGTGAAGAGTAGTCTTCAACTGGATAAACATAATTTCTTCACATATGAGAACTCAAAGGATAAACAGCTAAAGTTTGTTCTAAAAGGACTCACAAAAATGTCAGTTGATGAACTGAAAAAATTGTTAGCTGAACAAAGCGTACATCCTTGCGACATTAAAGAAATTGGTTTAAAAAAATGCAGCTACACTGATCAAGTAAGCTACATATTATATTTTCAAAACAATGAAATAAATATTAACCAATTGATGAAAATAAAATATATCGACTATACGGTTGTACACTGGAGTAATTACGTTAATCGGAGAAATGGACCGACTCAATGTCGTAACTGTCAAATGTGGGGGCATGGGACTAGAAATTGCTACCAACAAACCATATGTAATTTATGTAGCGACAAGCACAAATCAACTGAGTGTCCCTTGGCCAATATTGATGTTGCATTACGTGAATCAAAAATAAAATGTGTAAATTGCAAATTAAATCATCCTGCCAACTCATCAATATGTGCTAAGCGAGCTGAATATATCAATATAAAGTCAAAAATACAGCAAGCTAGACAAAAATCTAAATTAAACAGAAATACCCTCGCGAATGAACGAGAAACTTTTTACGTCAATGAAAGAAATTTTCCATCATTATCATCAAACAGAGCAAATTTTCAAAGAAAGGAGGTGCCGAGAACTCCAAACTTACTATATTCTAATGTAGCAGCTAATACTACAAACACTAACCTGTTCAGCCCCTCTGAAATTACAACAATTGTAGCAGAAGTAATACAAAAGCTGAGATCGTGTAGGACAAAAGAAGAACAATTCTACAAAATCACAGAGATGGCATGTAAATACCTATTTAATTCAAAATGAATAGTAATACTGTAAGTAAAATAAACGTATGCCTTTGGAATTCTAGAGGCCTTAAAAATAAAATAGTTGAATTGTATAACTTTTTAAAAGTAAATTTTATTGATATAGCGTTAGTGTCTGAAACTTTACTCAATAATATCATAACATTAATCTAACTCGTGATTCAAATTTTATTATATACAGATTAGATAGACCTAACAGAAAGGTATCAAACATGATCTGCTACCAGTAACTAATACAACGGTAATTGAAAATATTGGAATACAAATATGTGCAGGTAAAAAAAAAATTAATTTATTCAGCAC
Source organism: Tipula helvola (assembly GCA_963556165.1). Taxonomy (NCBI): domain Eukaryota; kingdom Metazoa; phylum Arthropoda; class Insecta; order Diptera; family Tipulidae; genus Tipula; species Tipula helvola. The sequence goes on from OY744482.1 coordinate 270,452,055, forward strand.
TTATTTCCCAGGATCTAATATAAATGCTGAAGTTATTAGAGATTATAAAAACGATTTACGCATATTATGTAATACTTTAAATGACGTACTAATTTGTGGGGATTTAAACTCAAGACACCGCTTTTGGAACTGCGTTAGAGCTAACCGAGCCGGTAATACTTTATTCGACCAATTCGCTAAAGGAAAATTTGTTATCTATTATCCTGATTCTGCAACATACTATCCAAGGTCCAAAGCAATCATTTAAAACTTAATGAAAAGTCAATGTGTGGAATAAAGACCATAACTGAAATAAATAATTCTATTGAGCAAGTCACTTCTATTATACTAGAAGCTCAAAGGCATGCTATTCCCAATCTGACTTTAAAAAAAAATGATGATATTGAATTAGATGATGAAACCATAAGTCCTAGTTTCCACCGACAATTCCGTTGTATTTTTTACAAAGGGAAATTTTTTTATTTTTACGATTGCGTCGGTATTTCGTTTGTTTATGTATTTATAAGTTTTGAGGTTTAATACAATTACAATTATAATTGTATTACAAATACATTTAGAAAAGAAACATCGATACAACCGCAAAAAAATAATATTTCCCATTGTAAAAAATACAACGGAATTGTCGGTGGAAACTAGGACTTAGGCTAATCCAAATTCGTAATATAATCCGAAGGCAATTCCAACGCACTCATGATTCATATCTCAAAACTACCGTCAAAATGTTGAACTATGAAATTCAAAATAAAATTAATGAAATTAAAAACCTTCGATGGTCTAATTACTTAATGACTTTAAATAAAACTGGCAGTTCTCCATTCTGGAAAGCTACGAAAATACTAAAAACAAGATTCACAAAACCCCAAATTCAAACACTTAAAGTGGATGATAAATTGATGATCACTAGCCAAGAAAAGGTTGAAGCAGTAGCAAAGACATTCTTTAAAGCACATTCTATTACTGAGGGCTACCTGAATGCCTCATCTGACGCTGCAGTTAAAAGAAGTCTAGATATAATAAATTCAGTAGAAACTGGTAACCTAAGCATGACTGAATTGACCAAGCCATCGGAAATCAAATCGATAATTAAATCCCTCAAAACAACTAAAGCTCCAGTTTATAGCCCTGACATATATATTTAACGGCTGTTTAAATATTGGATACTATCCTAATGCTTGGAAGAAAGCTAATGTTATAGCTATACCTAAACCATCTAAAGACAAGTCGAATCCAGCTAATTATCGACCTATTTCACTATTGTCCTCATTAAGCAAAATATTTGAGCGCATTATTTTACGGAGACTTAATAATAAGGTCATACCAAATGAACAATTTGGTTTTCGAAGAGGACTCTCCACAACACATCAACTACATAGAGTAGTCAATAATATCAAAAATAATCTTCATCATAAATTATCTATTGGCTTCACTATGTTAGATGTTGAGAAAGCGTTTGATACCGTATGGTATGATGGCCTAATTCATAGACTTTATTCGACTAAAACTCCCATGTACCTAATTAAAATTATTAGATCATATCTATCTAACAGATCATTTTCAGTGATGAATGGTAATACAAAGTCTGCTGAATACTCTATTCCAGCTGGTGTACCACAGGGCGCTGTTTTGAGCCCGACGCTGTTCAACATTTTCATTTCTGAGCTACCCTGTCCTAATACATGACTATTCATGTTTGCAGATGACATGGCCATATTAACTACATCATTAAATCCAAAATGTATAATCGATAATCTTGAATCAGCAATTAGGCTAATAAACGAATATTTGTGCAGTTGGAAAATAAAACTGAATATTTCTAAAACCTAAAATATATTCTTCACTCGGAAACACAGTGCAAACAACTTGCCTCAACAAGATTTAAATGTTAATAACATCATGATTCCTTGGTCCAACACTGTGAAGTATTTAGGTCTAACATTTGACCCCAAAATAACCTTTTCTTATCACATACAAAGTTCAATTGATAAATGTGACAAACTAATTAAAATCCTCTATCCTATGATCAATCGAAACTCTAAATTATCTGTTCACAATAAGTTATAAGTTTTCAAATGTATATTCAGCCCAGTTTTGGTTTATGCTGCTGAAGTATGGGGCTATTGTGCCAAAACGCATCTCCAAAAGCTACAAATTTCGACAATATAAAACTGATAAATGACAAAATAAGAGAAACTCAGCAGAGGTTCCTGAGTTCCTTACAATACAATGATCACTTCCTGGCAATTTCTGACAATAATGGTTACTCTACATAATATTAGAATAAGTGCAATATCTGAAATATAATATTAACATTAAATATAATTAGTATTAGTATGTAGTTTTAAGTAATTATTAAGGTTTTTTTGAGAATTTTCCCTTAAAATATTCAACAATATTTAGATAACAAAACAGACAAAGTACCAGATGAATACATAATATTGTGTAAAATTATATTTAAAATTAAACACAAACTAAACTGTAAATTGTAAATGTACATAAATTAATAAATAATAAATAAAATTAAAAAAAAAAAAAAAAAAAAAAAAATGTACATAGTATTTAAAATGGATATTATATTACATATTTTCAATTTTTAAAAATCCTGTTATTTTAGAAAACGTTAGTTCCTCGGAATTATCGTTTTTAACTGGAATAACTTTTTAATGTACAAATAATATCGATTACAACCATTTCTCTTTAATGAGCACATATGATTTATCAAACATTTGAAATTAATAAAAATTCGTTCGTTTTCACAAGTATTCCAAATAAATTTTTTTTTAAACCTATGATAAATAGATAAATACAGTGAAACCTCTATATATTGGACAGCGAAGGGACTGTCCAATTTATGGAGGTGTCCAACATAAGGAAAATTTCTTCTTTTTTTAATAAAAAATTAATGGCGTGCACATCAACATTTTTATTTTGAATTCAGATTAATTCCATAGTTAATTCAACATTTTCGCTGTCTGATTACTTTTTGTTGTCCAATTTTCAATATTTAAAGGTTACCCAATATAAATAGGAAAAGGAGCATTTTTTCAAGGGACTGAATGAAAGTGTCCAAAATAGAGGAATTTCCAAAATAGAGATGTGTCCAAAGTAGGAGGTTTTGCTGTATTTAAATGACTTACATAATAACTAAAAATAGGTAAAACTAAAATTACAATTGGAATCAAAACACTTCCTTTTGTTGTTTTTAACAAATTATAATCTATTAGATCCTGTGAAAAAACGTCAAATACATGCTGTTACGAAATAACGGGATTTACCTTGACAAAAAGGAAAAATTACTATTAGTTATAGGCAACATTCCTATATTATATAATTAATTTGTAGATTATGGTAATGATTCCTATATTGAACACACTACTATGCAAATTATAAAGTCCACCATACACATAGTAGCTTTTACAGAAATACATAGCACAGTTTGCTATAATTCGATTACTATATTATATAGTAAATAATTCAGTAATTTTTTTTCTCCGTGTATATACGACTAAGGGATATCACAAATACGAATCGACACAAACTAACCAACAGCAATACTAACAAAGTTCATCATAGGCTCTGACCAGCTTAAAAATGATCTTAATAGGCTGCTTGCTGTTTGTTGATAAATTTCACATGATGCCAACTTTTCCTCAATTTTCTTGGCAATCCTCGGAAACCAACAATATCTCCTTACCATAGCAATATTCCCAATACTTTTGATTTCGAAATTTCGTGCACTACTACTCGAGTGTATTCTGATTGAAATAAAGTTACTCCTTTGAACATTGTCAAAGCCAATATTTTCTCGTAGTATCGTTTTATCTCATTTCTAGCATTTTATTTGAATCCAGCTCGTCCTTTATCATCATTAGGAAAGTCACTACTCTCTACTATTGTATTTTAAAATTGAAATAAACAAAATCGAAAACAAAAAAGCAAAACATAGACGAAATATAATAGAAATACTCATTCGTAATACAACTAGTGCTCAATTATTATCGATAATTTTTTACGAGGTAAAACCGCGCTGAAAATTCAACGAGTGCGCAGCACGAGTTGAATTATCTGCGTCGGTTTTAACGAGTAAAAAATTATAGATCATTAATTGCAGCACGTGTTGTATTTAGTAAGAGAATACAACTTTCCCGTCAGCGATTGAATCACAATTCATCCATTTGTGTCATGTTGTATGCAAATTATTTGACAAGCTTTTGTTTGCATGGCTTTTCCTTTGATGTGTGTATAAAAAATTCAATCATAATAAAAAAAATTGAAATACAATTACAAATTTAGAGATAATTGTTTAGGATTTTCTTGTTGCTATGGTGAAAATTGTAAAACTATCGCGTTGCCATGGTGAAAATTGTAAAACTACTGCTATAATAACGTGTTGTTGTTTGTATTTTGCATGGCAATCTAAATACTATTGCTGTAATAATCGCTTTTTCGTAAAATTTCCCATGGCATATTTTGTGAAAGTTGTATTCTCGATGCAATATATTGTATATTTTAATGCATTGTAGCATTTTAATTTTTTCTATCTCTTTTGTATGAGAATTATGCATAAGAACAGCAAGTTAAAGTACTAATGCGTTTCACTTTGAAAAGCGTTTCATTTTTTTCAGACTTACTACCTTCACTAAAGAAGTTTTACTTCAAAAAATAACTCTCCATCATCTGATGATAATATCGACTTTGCATCATCTGTTTGAAGCCTCTGCCATCGAAGTTGACTAAAGTTGAATAATTTTTTAAAAAGTCTTTTTTTGTTATGTTTGCCAGAAGGCTTTTAAAATTAATAAACTTCGAAATTCTTTCAAATTAGGTGCGTTTTCCTTAAACTATTCCCATTTTCAGCGAATTTTCGAAGGGTGCCCAAAACCGGTTACGATTTTTTTCTTTGCCAAAAATGATGACTTCACAAAATTGGGCGTAAAATTTGTCTAGTTGACGGAATCAATTTAGTTACTTTAGCAAACAGTTAGCTAATGCCTCTAGCTTTCCATTGATATTCATATCTCCGCATAATATGGACTCAAAGGAAAATTATGGGTCCAAAACAAAACTGTGCCCACAACCGGAGACCCTCCCTTACTTGTATACATATTATATTGTTCCTATATTACTAGGATATTTTGTTGAAGATTTTGGACCTCGGAGCTTACACCGGAAAGCGTACCAGATATCTGGCGCCCAACATAACCTATCATCAAATGTCGATATCCTCCATAAATGGAATTTGGAACAGTTGTTTCCGAGGTATATTATTTGGATGAATGCTCAATATGTATTTAAAACAACAATTTTTTTTTAAATATTGGTTTAATTTTACACAATAGTATTTATGATTACTAAATCTTCTCTTTTTTTCTGTTACTAGTTTTACATTTAGCGGACATTCGAGGTGATCAGAAAACCACTGATAAACTAAATTTTCTGGGAGAAAATTTAGTTATTATTTCTTTTTATGTTTAAGCATTTAACTATTTATGTATACTAGCTATTTATAGTAATTAAATTTTCTTTAGTAATTATAGTTTTTTCTTTACATTTATTTCATTTTATTGCTAAGAAACAAAATTATTTAATTTTTTTGGTAATCAATTTATTTTTTTTGTTGTTAATAAACTTTGGTTAAACTGAATTTCCCGAAATTTATTTTTATTCATTTTTTTCTGCGTATTAAATAAAATTATATTTTGGCGCGCTACAACCTCTGCTGAAACCAGTCGGTGGTGAAATCAGCTAAATGCATTATGCACCACCATTATGTGCAACTTATTGTAAATATGAATATAGTCGATACAACGTTTACTCACCCGCCTTGGCTTTCATTTTTTCGGCCTCGATTCATAATTTGTTCAAACTCATTGCTTATTTTTGCTGACATGACGGGAAATATATTTTCTTAACGGCGTAAGGACTCCAACCCGATTGAATTGAATTTTTACGATTACGTTACAAGCAGCTCCGGTATATTATCGATTTCGGTACCAAATTTCAGTCGCACTTCGCACAGATTTAGAGGTCCTGACTGAGTCGTATCCCTTCACACTGAACTGGCATCTGGTGTTTCTGCCTTTAGGTCCAATACCATTCGAATTTGCACACTTGCTCATAGGTACCTATAACCTTTGGCCTTTTCTCGTCGTTGGTGATGACCTCAATACTAGTTTGCACTTAATATTATCCTGTTTCCCTACGAACATTTCGTGCTTGCCCATATTAATGTATGGATCATTTTCGCGCTTTATGTATTATTTTTGTATTAACTGCACAACGCTCTACACTCAATGTTTCTTTGTCAACACAATTAAATTTACATATTTACATATTTAAACATTTAAATATTTTGTTGGAAAATTTGTTTTCTCCGCGAAAAACAACCGTTCGCTAAGACTACTTTTTTCGATCCCTTGTTTAATAATATTATATAGAAAATAATAAATTTCGGTTTATTTAATATAAAGAGAAAATCCAAACGTTCAATTTAGCAATAAAATACAAAAACGGTAAGTACTTTAAAAAACAAAACCACTACTTTATCACAAGAATGGACTGAATTGGTTTTGTAGTTTGACAGTTCGCAATCAAAATTAGTGTTAAAACGAATTTCAATTTTTTTCTTATTTTAAAGTTAATTTTACGGTTAAATTTAATTAAATTCCAATAAAACATTGCTGTCTTACTTTTCTAAACAAAATTTACACGTACATAATTAGTATTTGCGCTTGGGTAGTCATTAAGTTACATACAAATTGTGTAGTATTGAAACAATTATAGTATGTCAGTTCTATTCTTTAGATTTTCAGTATGTTTGTATCCCATGATATAATTCTGTATAATTATTTTAGGAACTAGGGGTACAGCCCGTCCTAGGACGGATACAATTTATATATAATGTTGATGTCAAGCAGCCGCTGCCACAATCACCATTTGACCATTTGATATTTTTTAACCGATATTTTTTAGTCAAGTAGGAATAGCTCGAGACTAAAGGCTTTTAAGGATTAGATTTAATTAAAATTAAAATTAATGTGTAGATTAATTATTTTAATTTAAAATAAAATAACCACCAGTGTTTTTTTATGCAACTACAGTTGTTGAAGGATTTAAATCGCGCGAATTCATTCGATAATATTATGTGAGAGACATGAAGCCTAAGGGGCCAACCTAAGAAATCATACATTTAAATTAAAGGTAATGCTTACAGTTGATTAGTAATTGTCCACGACCAAGGGAAAACTTTCTTGTCAATTTTCTGAACATGCGGTGTAAGACGTTTTCACGTCAAAAAAATATAAATTGAAAAACAAAACTAATATGCCTTGACCACAATCGAACCCCGGACTTAACATTTCTACTAAGCCATATCAACCTAAGGAAATTTATTTAATTTTCATTCTTATATTGTTTCAAACATAGTATGCTTTGAAGTTTATGAGAAAAATTATTTTACTGAAAAATTCTCATGGCTTACTACAATTATAATATATGAAAGTTTTTAAATAATTTGTTGTAGTGTTTAGGGGCATCATAAACGCGGACCACGTATTTTCTTGTGTAATTACTGTAATAACTATAAAGCGGAATGTTTAATTTAAAGTAAAATATTTTGTTATTACATGAATACTAAAAAAATAATAATAAAAGTTAAAAAAAATAAAATTAGATGATGATCGAACCGAAGACCTTTGCCGCTCTAGTCCAATGCGTTACCACTATGCCTCAAACAACATAATAACGTTGTCTACAGCCTCGCTAGCTAATATTATTTTAGGAATGGATATTAACGAGCAAATAATTGATGAGTAAAGAAGGCCGAAAACTGATTTACCAGCTAGGACATCAAGAAACAATGTGGCCTTAAAAAAATATGGATTGAAATTGAAAATAGTTTGGGTATTCCAGCCATTCCTGAGAAAGCTTGATTTTTTAAAAGGAGAGTTTGTAGACGAGTATGTTGAGTTTATGACCCTAGCATATAATAACCCTAACTTTTTATATTAAAGCTTAATACACCTAATATGATTCTCACCTCACCTGGGTGACTTGAGTCATTGTAGACAATTTACGGGTTGTGTGTGTTTGGATTACAGAAGTATGATTTTGTCAAATGAATGTGTTAACACACAGCCCGTGAATGGCGCTATATCGGTTAAGCCCCTACTAAACAGACATAAAAAATTTCCAGAGTAAGCAACAAATTTATTGATGTAACCTCGTTCAGAATTGGCCGAAAGGCAGACAACGGAACTCTTTACCAAACCTATATAACAAATTTCCAGGCCCACCATAATCCTGATCAGAAGAATTTTTTTGAAAATTTTTTTATTCATTTTTTATCTAGGGAAGGCAACACATTTATTGATGTAGCAAAAATTCTAACAAGCGAAGCTCGTGCAGAATTGGCATGAGATAGCCAATGGGATAATCCTGCTCAGAAGATTTTTTGTATTTTATTCATTTTTAACTATACGAGGCAAAATCTTATAATAAATAAAAATCCTGGGATGGGTTTTTTCGCTCGTGTAAAAAGTCGGGGATAGATTTTAAAGTTCGTATATTCACTTTAAATAGTGTAGAAAAAAACAGCTGGGATGAGGTTTTACGCTTGTGTTGTCGGAGGCTTATACTGATGACGTCACCCTTAAAAAATTAGAAAATAAAATGTAAAAAAATCCATTTCAAAAAATTAGATAGCTAAAACAAAAAATAAATTTCTGGGCAAAGGTCAAAGGTCATTGCTCCCAAGGTCAAAGGTAAAAAATTAAACTCAAAAATTAAAAAGCAAAAACAAAAAATAAAATTCGCGCACGAATGCTTTGTTTTATTTTAAAAATAAAATAAATTCCGGAATCGAGAACATTCGAATTCGAAAATTGCAGAATTAATTTCTGGCCAAAAATTGGATGCCATACTTATAAGTCAATAAATTGATTTTACAATATGTTGTATTTTTAAATATAAAAAGTAAATCTGGGGTTATAAGTCATAATATCATAAGTTTAGTCATGCCCTTCTACGTATTATCTGAAATTCGAAATCTCCGTAATCGATTTCATATCATATCAATTTTTTATAATATTCCGGCAACTTCAAAAAACCGTAATAAGCGTTTATAAAAACCAGAATTCTAAAAACTCATACGATTTTGAGTAACTCTTAATTTTAAAACGGTTCTCATGAAAATGCGAATTTTAAACTTGTGTCATTATGAATTATGACCTCAGAATATCGATCAAATTAATTAGGACAAATCGGTTAAAATTTGTGTGAACATTTTTTGTAAATAAAAGCTAAATTTATAAAAAGTCATATGTGCCACAGGTTCCCCTCGTTGTAGAACTAACTTGTAGTATTGTGAATTTAAGGTATTCCCCAATGAGGGACTTTCCCAATATCGATTTTAGTTCATTTGTCCCCACGCTTGGGCAGCGCTGACTACCTTTTTTTTTTTTTTACATGCAAAAACACGTAAAATCATGTTTACAAATACAAGTTTCTTGTCTAAATTAGTGGATGTCCCCCTACTTTTTTTTTATGATTAATAAAGATGAGTATGTTGCGATTAATAATAAATATCAAATTTTAAAATTAATTTAGTCGAAATTAATAATTTAATGAAAAATTCAAACACATGTTTGACCATATAAAACTACATACGAAATATTTTAGCCGGCAGTCAGCAAGCGTTGCAATTATATTTGGAAAAATCACTAATTAAATTACTCCGCCGTTTCGATTTTCTCTTATTGTTGAGAAACTTTACTGAGCATGTCCGAATGAGAACGTGAAAAAAACTAAATGAAAAATCTCAATAGCTATTCCGCTAAACATTATTCTGTTTTCACTTTTCAGTATGTAATGTGTTCCTCATTCAGGCGGACCCGGACAACGTTGATCAGTAAATTTTATTCGAAAATTTTGCTTTCGTTGAAAACTTAAAAACACGTAATTAAATTTCATTAATTGGCTGTTTGTAGTACTCGTGTAAAATGAGGACATAATAAATCTATTTTTGGCTTTGGAATTGTTATTTAGATGGACGGATGAACTTTTGATGATTACTGTACCATAAGAGGTTATTTTAAGGCTTTCTATTTGCCGAATAGTATTACCAAGTACTGTGTGTAGTATGTAAGTACTTAGGTAGTAATTCTAAAAGAGATATAACTCAAAAGAAACAGTAAAATATATTGTCTGATGAATTTATAGCTTAAAGCTATTTTTATCTCGTGTATTTTGTGAACGAAGAGTACGCTTGTCTGTTGTGTGCTGTGGCTTTTTGTAAATGGGGATAATACATTCCTTGTTTTGTTATAATGAAGTTACAAATATCGTTTCGTATTTTTTCATATTTTTTTACGTAATACTTTCCGAATCGTTGGTAATTATTTTACGCCACTGATATTATAGAGAAGAAAGCTGTATAAAGTGAAATACATACAAGCACAATGATTAATTTTGTTGTGCTGTTTGTTAAAATTATGTTATGTGGTATTTTCGTTTAATTTATATTGTTCTTTCGTTATTTAACTTTTTGTGTTGTTTTAATGAAAATAAAGTGAAAATGTTCGCGAGAGTAAAGGAAACATTTGACATGAAACTTTGGAAAGTTTTTGTTTATATTTGCAGCATTTAGAAGACTTACTTATGTAGAATATAAAGAATTTGGTTTGTATTTTTAAAGCTTAAATTAAATTATTTAATTGTTTTATTAAGTTTTAATCTTATATATTGCTTTTGTAAGCACGAAATGCGTGACATGGTACATTAACTTACAGTATGTTGTAAATAGCAAATTGCAATTTGCAATACTAGAAAATATTTCACCTAAAGTTAATCAATAACGTTTTAAGAACAATATTTATATGGAATGCTTTTCCTAGCAGCTTTTACTTTAAAAATTTGGTGATGTTGCCCTATAGTTCATTTAATTATAGCTATATGTATTTAATCGGGTAATAGTGATATTTTTGTTGACCCTGTAACTTCACTCCGTTTAATACAGTCCGTTACTGCTGAGTAAATTCAATGAAACAAATAAACGAATTCGCGATATTGACGTATGAGAAAGTAGCACGAATTTTGCATTCCGAAAAGGCTTTTTTTAAATGTGTGTCTCGGCTAAAGTTTATTGAAATTTTCATTCCATCCAGAAAAAAATGTTTAAAGCTCTTAACCAAACGGTATTCATCCCGAAAAATTATGTAAACAAATTGATTAAGATTTGACAGCATTATAGTAAACTAATAAATATTTATTGATAGTTCCTTTGGACACAATACTTATACATTTATAGTGAATAAACACTAAGCAGTTAAATTTCAATTTCTAAATTGCGATTCTATGAAATTGCGCACAATACCCGATTTCTTAATCCAAACACAGTTTATAGCCAGAGGCTCACTACTCATTTTAAGGATGAAATTAACCACAGTCTTACGTAATACTTTAAATGAAACACGGCCAATTTCGAAATTTCTGGCGCCGATCTCAGAGATGTCCCCTTGAAATGACGTGTCCCCAAACCTGTCATATTCTTACACATTAGGTACTATTTAATCATCTGTCGTTTGTGAACTTACTAGCTTCTTCCTGAAGCGTAGTTTACAGGATGCAAGATGCCTTTCTATCGAAATATTCCTTCTATTTTTTGTTATATGGCCCGTGGGCGCCAAGTCGAGCAAGCTCATCGGTTTTTATATTCATTTTACATTTTTGGATTACGTGAGAGGGTATAATTGAAGCGCTTTATCGGCAACTAGGTTTATATTTCTTGGAGATGGAGACCAACTCAATTTTGTGGGGGTTTGTTAGCTCAGAACTATTGATGCCCTGTGGAAAGAATGAACTATTCCCTATGCTCGAAAGATTTGTCTATGAAATATATAAGATGATGAAGGGCTGTCTCGTTGTGGCGTGTCTATCCTAAAACAAAAAAAAAAACTCAAAACTATATTTATAATTTCAGTGAAAAATCTAGCTGACTACCGCCTCAAAACAGCTAATAACAATTAAATTTCCGTTAAAAAAACACTTCAAACATAATTTTATTCAACAACGTGCTACAATTTTCACGAAAAATTAAATTTTTGCATTTCCCCATCATAACCATGTTATAATGGGTAAGTATTGTAATCACGAAAGAAATGTTGTTTGTTTGATTTAACCTAAAAAACTTTATTTTAATTTTAAAAGCACAATCTGCTAAACAAAATTCCCACTAGAAGAAGATGTATAGTATAAATTTAAATTCAGAATCATTTTATTTAAAAAACTGAAACTTTATTAACCTTGTCCAACCAACAATATTATGAACGAACTATTTGAATCCAAAAACTCTTGACCTCGCTCGGACGGTTAAAAAAATAAATTTTAAATTTCAAATCTAAAATTCCAAATTTCAAACTTCAAATATCAAATTCCAAATTTCCAATTTCAAATTTCAAGTTCCAAATTTTAAATTCCAAATCTAAAATTCCAAATTCCAAATTCCAAATTTTAAATTTTAAATTTCAAATTCCAAGCCTCAAATTACAAATTTCAAATCCCAAATTCCAAATCACAAATTTTCAATGTTCAAATCCCAAATTTCAAATTTCAAATCCCAAATTTCAAATCCCAAATTCTAAATTTCAAATTTTAAATTTCCAACTCCAAAATTTCATATTCCAAATTTTAAATTTAAATTTTAAATTTTAAATTTCAAATTCCCAATCCCAAATTCCAAAATTCAAAATTTCACATTCCAAATTTCAAATTTTAAATTACAAATTCTAAATTTCAAATTTCAAATTTCAAGCTTCAAATTCTAAATTTCAAATTCCAAATTTAAATTTCAAATTGTAAATTACAAATTTCGAATTCAAAATTTATATTTCAAATCTCAAATCAACAGCAATTGAAAATGTTGAAAGTGTATCTTATATGAAGTTTAACCAACGTAGAGAAGATTCTGCCAAGAAAATGGACAATAAATTATTGGTAAAATTCAAAACTGTTGAGGCAAAATACAACCTTCAATATCTGAAAAAGAAGAAAATAATTCACGCTGGACAAGTGGGATATAAACCAGACAAGGATAACCAAATATACTTCAGGGATCATCTTACATCATTTCGTTTAAGACTTTATAGAGATGCGCAAAGGCTGAATAAAATAACGAATAAACACTACAAATTCCTCTGGATAAATCGATCTGTCATATATTTTCGGAAAATTGAGAAAGCTCCAGTTATTCGGATTTCTTCACAAAATGAGATCAACAAACTATTGGCGGAACATGGAATCAGTTTGGATACATTTAAAGCAAATTAATTCATCAAATTATCAGGTTATAATTTCATATTATTTATTTAAAATTACAAAATTCTTATTAAGTATTAATGTTCTAGTTATTAAGAGGCACTTTTTATTTTTGTTTATATTTAACATAAATCATTTCATATTATTTTTATGCTATTTTCATAAGTTCACATTATTTGTTTATAATATTAATTATTCAAAGCCAAATTTGGTGATTTCATATGGTTCGTCAAGGGTAGAATTTTTAAGAACAAAATTATTTTCTAAATGTTTGACTGATTTAGATGCATCTAAAAATATAAAAAGAATTTATCTGTTAATTAGAATATTTACCTGCAAATTATTAAATTGTCTTAGCAATGAAGTCAAAACATTTTTCTTGGTTCAATATGACAGAGAATGACAGTGAAACTGGAAATATTTGTTTGCAAAATGTCAATTATACAACAGAGAATGATTATAACAAAATTGTGGTAGGTCATGCGAATTTACGGATTCTGTATATAAATGTAAGAAATATGCGTAATAAGCTTTATGACATAGAAATTTTTATTAATAACACTACCCTGCAAAATTTTGCCCCTGGACAGTGAAAAGTTGTTTCCGAAGTAATTTTTCACGCTGGATCCGAATCCGGGCTCAGAATTGCTCTATCACGTCAGGTTTTTGAGTTATTCTAACCTAAATGTGCAAAAAACACTGTTTTTTGACATATTTGAGGTTATGTAGCAATGCAGTTTTTACTTTTTTATAAAAGCCATGTATAGGATCTTATTGTACAAGTCTTCCTCTTTCAATTGCCGTTGAATTTGCTCAAATATCGTTTTTTTTCGCCGAGATATCGCATTTTCAAATTTGCATATTCGTAAATTTTTCTGTATAAAAACACTACCCTGCAAAATTTTAAAAATTTGGTGCCACTTGACAATGAGTAGTTGTTTCCGAAGTAATTTCTTACGCTGAATCCGAATCTGGGCTCAGAATTGCTCTACCACGTCAGGTTTATGAGATATTCTAACCTAAAAGTGCATATTTACCGTAGGTATAAAAGGTAGTGTATTATACAGTATACCGACAAATTCACGAACATGCAATTTTGAAACTGCGATATCTCGGCGAAAAAAAACATATTTGAGCAAACTCAAAGGCATTTGAAAGAAGAAGACTTGTACTATAAGATCCCACACATGAACTTTTGAAGAAAAAAAAACTCGCGGTGCTAGATAACCTCAAATACGTCAAAAAACAGTGTTTTTTGCACTTTTAGGTTAGAATATCTCATAAACCTGACGTGATAGAGCAATTCTGAGCCCAGATTCGGATTCAGCGTAAAAAATTACTTCGGAAACAGCTATTCATTGTCAAGTGGCACCAAATTTTTAAAATTTTGCAGGGTAGTGTAACATTCGATGTGATATAGATGTACTGGTTTTTACTGAAATATGGGTGACCGAAGAAGAGAATAAATTTTTCAATTTCAAATGCTATAATGGATTTTTTTGTAATAGAGAAGGTGGATATGGAGGGGTGGCAATATTTGTGAGATCCGAGATACAGGCTGTGAAAATGTTAGTGCATGACTTTGATTTTTGTCAAGTTGTTGGTGTAAAATTGGTGGATATCAACATAAACATTATTGCAGTGTATCGTTCCCAAAAAAACTCGTTTTCTAAATTCCTCGAAACGTTTAAAGGATACTTCGAAGAATACAATCGTAATATTATTTTAGGAGATTTCAATTTAAATTTATTTGATATTGAACATATTAATGTGGTGAAATATTTGGAGTTGGTTAATTCCTTTGGATATGTAATTGCAAATAAATTGTCAAATGAATTTGCTACCCGAATTAGTAATGGTATTTGTACTATGATAGATCATGTTATAACTGATCTCTACTGCTATAAATATGATTTAAATACCGCTGACACTGTACTATCCGATCACCGAGTTTTATTTGTACAGGCATCCAAAATTTGCATTCCGAGAAAATCAAGTGCAGTTTTTATGAAGGTCTTGGATTATAACAAAATATATGATGATCCTGTATGGACAAAAATTTCAAAGTTGAAGCCTTTATTAACATATTAACAATTTTGTGGCTAATATTAAACAGTTGTTCGTTAATAATACAAAAATAATTAAAAAACGACTACGGAAGCATAATCAACCTGGATGGATTACAAGTGAAACTCTCGATAATATAAATGAGCGAGAAAAATTCTACAGGTTGAAATGTTTATATCCCCGTGATGAGTACATAAAAAAACGACACAAGATGCTAAGTTCGTTAGTGGCTGCCAAAATTAAACAAGTTAGAAAAGCACATAATTCAGACTTTGTTAGTAAAAACATAAATAAGCCCAAACAACTTTGGAATTTTCTACATGAAACAATTTTTAATAAAACCAGATGTACTAAAGATTGGGCATTGAGCGACAACGATAATTTAATTACCAATTGTGACGAAATAGTAAACACTTTTAATAATTATTTTGCTAATATTGTTTCAATTATGAGTGATTCGTTTCAAATACCAATCCAAGATGACTTTGATTATTTAAATTATACAATTAATTGAACCTTCCAGTTAACACATACTACCGAACATGAAGTGCATACCGTGCTTTTGAATTTAAATGTAAATGCGTCTACTGGAATAGATGGCATTTCGACTAAGTTACTACGGTATACCGTGAACATTGTAACGCCATTACTAGTTAAATATGTTAATGAGATGTTTGATACGGGGGTATTTCCAGAAATCTGTAAAATAGGCAAGATATGTCCCATACATAAGTCTGGAAGTGAAATGGATGTATCAAACTATCGTCCTTTATCAATTTTGTCTACCATCTCTAAAGTGTTTGAAAAAATTTTGCTACTTAGATTAAACTATTTCTTAGAGAAAAATCAAATAATTAGTAAGCGGCAATTTGGATTCACAGCTAAGTCCAACACTACAGCAGCGTGTTTAAGTTTGACAGATTTGCTGAGTAAAAGCTTCGATAAGAAAATGTTTTGTGCCTGTCTGTTTCTAGACATTCGTAAAGCATTTGATATGGTACATCCAGATATACTGTTAATTAAATTAAAAAAGATGGGACTCACTAATCTGCAACTACGATTATTTGAAAGTTACCTTCGAAATAGGAGACAAATTGTCAAAATTAATGAGTGTATTAGTGATGAAGTATTATTGAATCGTGGAGTACCCCAAGGTTCGATTCTTGGGCCCATTATTTATTATATTCATTAATGATATTACGCACATTGTGCTACAAGGGAGAATTCAACTTTATGCGGATGATGCTGTTATTGCCTATGAAGCAAGCACACTAGAATCTCTACTGCACCAAATACAAAAAGATTTAAGGGTACTTAAAGAATGGTTTGATTTTAATCACCTACTACTAAATAATGAAAAAACGAAATATATAGTATTCGAGAATAAAAATTTAGAAAATACTAATTTGCTCTTTTGTTATTGAAAGAGTTACTAAGTGTAACTTCCTGGGTTTAGTAATAGATGGAAAATTAAATTGGTCTAGTCACGTGGATAAAATAAAAAAATCGGTACTACCGTACATATTTGCTATAAATCGAACGAAACACATTCTTCCCAAAAAAACATTATTGCTCATTTATTTCGCATATATTCAGTCGCGTTTGGTTTATCTAAACCCGATTTGGAGTGGATGTGCGAATTATAAGATAGGTGAATTAGAGGTATTGCAGAAACGAGCTTTGAAATATATAATACGTGCACCCATCCGTTTTCCAACCCAAAAACTATTCGAACAATTTCAATCTCTTCATTTTCTAATTAACCGCGAGCTTTTAACTTTGATATACAGAATAGTAAATAATCAGATTAAGCACAGTTTTGATTTGACCAGAATCTATGACAGACATGATCATGAAACAAGAAGAAGGTCAAACTTTGTTGTTAAATTCTTTTTATCTAAGGCATCTAACAATAACATATTATATCGAGGTCTAAATCAGTATAATAAACTTCCATCCAATATTAAGCATATAGAATCTCTAAAAAATTTGAAGGCAAAACTGACAGAATATTTGAAAGGTGAAAATAAATAATGGAAATATTGTGGTTGAATAAACTTAGATAGTGTGAACTATGAAACCTCTTTTTATTTTCTCCGTTTAATTTAAGTGTACAAAATTAAAATCAATATTACATGTAATAAGATTGTTACGTAAATGAATTTTCAATTTTAAATAAGAAATTGTAAAGAAGTGATACTTATAATATTTTATGTAAAGTTGCGTTATAACCAGCAATGGTTCGAGCAACTGAATTCCAGAAGTACTAAGTATAGCTAATCGTATAATAATAACACAAAATGTACATTAAATCGAATTAAATTGATCAGATTAGTATATATAAGTACATATATAGAGTTAATAATAAATTGTTACTGAAATTTGTTTAATAAATTTGAATAAATAACAAAAAAAAAATAAAAAAAAAAAAAAATCTCAAATTTTAAATTCCAAATTCAAATTTCAAATTCCAAACTCCAAATTTCAAATTCCAAATCCCCAATTTCAAATTTCCAATTTCAAATTTCAAGTTCCAAATTTCAAATTCCAAATCTAAAATTCCAAATTCCAAATTTTAAATTTTAAATTTTAAATTTCAAATTCCAAACCTCAAATTACAAATTGCAAATTTTAAATTCCAAATCCCAAATCCCAAATTCCAAATCACAAATTTTAAATTTTAAATTTCCAATTCCCAATCCCAAATTTCAAAATCCAAAATTTTATATTCCAAATTTTAAATTACAAATTTCAAATTCCCAATCCCAAATTTAAAAATTCAAAATTTTACATTCTAAATTTTAAATTACAAATTCTAAATTTCAAATTTCAAATTTCAAGCTTCAAATTCTAAATTTTAAATTCCAAATTTAAATTTCAAATAGTAAATTACAAATTTCGAATTCAAAATTTATATTTCAAATCTCAAATTTTAAATTCCAAATTCCAAATTTCAAATCTAAAATTTCAAATTCCAAATCCCCAATTCCAAATCACAAATTTTAAATTTCCAATTCCCAATCCCAAATTTCAAAATCCAAAATTTTATATTTCAAATTTCAAATTTTAAATTTCAAATTTCAAATTCCAAACCTCAAATTACAAATTGCAAATATCAAATTCCAAATTCCAAATCCCAAATTCCAAATCACAAATTTTAAATTTTAAATTTCCAATTCCCAATCCCAAATTTCAAAATCCAAAATTTTATATTCCAAATTTTAAATTTAAATTTTAAATTTTAAATTCCAAATTTCAAATTCGCAATCCCAAATTCCAAAATTCAAAATTTCACATTCCAAATTTTAAATTACAAATTCTAAATTTCAAATTTCAAATTTCAAGCTTCAAATTCTAAATTTTAAATTCCAAGTTTAAATTTCAAATTGTAAATTACAAATTTCGAATTCAAAATTTATATTTCAAATCTCAAATTTTAAATTCCAAATTCCAAATTTCAAATCTAAAATTTCAAATTCCAAACCTCATATTTCAAAATTTAAATTCTAAATTCCAAATTTAAATTTCAAATCTCAAATTTTAAATTCCAAATTTCAAATTACAAACTTGAAATTTTAAATTTCAAATTTGAAATTCCAAATCCAAACCTCAAATTTCAAATTTCAAGCTTCAAATTTTAAACCCCAAACTCCAAATTTCAAATTTCAAGTCATCAATTTCAAATTTCAAATTCCAAACTGCAAATTTTATGTTCTGGGGCCCTATTCTCGAATTCCACATCCACCCCCTACATGTGGACATCTGTCAAAATTCATAAATGTATGTGTTACAAACGCAACAATTCACAGCAATATTTTCTGGAGCTGGTTGTCATCTATGCTGTAATTGTAGAAGAACACTCGTAATGCACATGTTTTATCCCACATACTCTATCTATTACCCATTTGGGGGACTATCAGTGATACCAAAATGAGGGAAATTCTAACGCTGCAGAATAAAGCACTGAAGGCTGTTTATAACTTACCAACTTTAACCTCAACCAAGTTATTGTATAATTCATCTATATTGCCCTTCCCTAAATTGATTAATTATGAATATATTCTGTTAATTTACAAAGTGGAGAAATCTTTTATTAAAGCAGCCAATTTTCTAACTACTAACCATTCTATCTCTAGTCGCATAACCAGATCCTCTGAACACTATCGTCTGCCTAAGTTTAAATTTGGGACTGCAATGAATAGTGCATTTTATAAAGGAATCATGCTTTATAATAAATTACCAAGTAACATCAAAAATAGTAATATTGGCTCCTTCAAGAAATCACTAAAGCAACTGTTATATAATGAATTTTCTGTAGAATATGACCGAACACACTGAGATGCTGTCTAATCGTAAAAAAATAATTGTTTTTTCATTATTTATGTTAACTTGTTGTTGCTAATCCTTAAGGAATTTAATCGGAATCTACGTATTTTTAATATAAAAAATTTATTGCATTGTTGCTGCGCTGTGTTGTGTTATTGTCATATTTGTAATTAAATTTAATTAGGAATATCAATTATGATTATTTTCATTTTTTAACGTAATATTGTTTTTTGTTTTTTTTGCTATTTTATTGCTTTATTTTTTATTGAATTATGTGTAAATTGTATTTTCCGTGTGACTTTTTTGTTTTGGAAAATAATAAAAAAAAAAAAAAAAAAAAAAAAAAAAAAATGCCAAAGATTTTATTGAAACCTGCAAAATAAAACAAAGCTTTAGCTAAACCATTAATTACAACTAATACAATTTTGATACTTATCCTTGAACTTGAACTTGATTATTATTTTCATTATTTAGTTGTGAGCTTTACCTGAAATCAAATAGTAAAATTTATTATTTTAAACTCTTACTTTCTCATTTATTTAAATACTTATCTTATTAATTTGTTTGTTATATCCATTAAATAAATCTAACCTGAATTAATTAATTCATTAATTCATGTAAAGTTAAAAGTTAATTTAAATTTCTTACCATTTTGTATTCTAAACAAATAACATTTTGACAATTACCTGAATTGAAATTTTTAAAGGTGATCTTAGTCGTTTTGTTAGCTCAATTAAAATAATGAGTACGTTTTATGTTTATAGATTAAAGAGATTTAACCAACTATCGGGAATTACAATAATTAAAAACTATTGTAAAACTACTTCTTAAAGCTAAAATAAATAAATATCATTCTCTTTTTCTTGGACACCGTCAAAGCGACAATAATTATCAATAAAAATAATTTATTATTAATAAATAAATAAAAAAATAAAAATTGTTAAAAATTCAAGAAAGTCTTTTACTCAAAATTGGAAAATCATGAAAAGCATTTCGTTTTGGCTTTACGAAATAAAAAAAGGGAAATTGCGAGACAAATTTTGGAGTTTTATTTGCCGTTCGTTTTGGGATTTCTATCGGTACGATAATTTACCAACAACGTTTGACTTGCAATTACACATGCAACCAAATACCCTATATGGTGAAGTTTTATTTTTCTGTCAGTCACAAACAAGCTGGACAATTTTGTTTCGAACTTTATAAGAGGCAACAAATCTTGCAATTATACAAACTCGTAAATTACAGTTGTCTATCATCATATATTTTACATTCCAAAGTTAAAAATCAACATCAATTATTAATGTAGCATGCTCAAAATTCCTACATACTTTTGAATAGCATTTCTGATAAGAATATAGAAAATAAAAATCCTGAATGAGCAAGATTATGCAAAATAATATCTTAACAGTGCACGAACAAATTAGACAATCATGTTGATGATAAGGTGGTATGATTATGACTTCCATTGTTACATTCCGTATTTCCTAAATTCTGAATATTATAATACATAACCGTAAGAACGAAATAAATTGAAGATATATTTTACACTCACGTACTTCCCTCAAAAGCTTATCAGTGTCTATGGAACGACAATACATGCTAATATATGTATTGTACATTACATACATACATACATACATATAAGTATCAAAACAACACAACAGAATTTTCATAACAAGAATACTAAATCAAGATTTTATTATTCAAAACTGAAAAATTGGCAATTCAAGCGGAAAAAAATCTGGCCAGAATTACTGTGAAGCTATTTATAAATTTATTGATGCAAGATTAAATTGTCATTCATATATTATAGTAAGAGCCTCCGTTCAACTTAGCAGCTAACTAACCTATTTTTGTTTGTGATTTGTTTTGTTGTTGTTTTGAATTGATTCGTGCAGGTGTATTTTCCTCAACTACTTTTCAGCAGGAAAATTTATTGATAACATTATCGCTTTAATTAATACATTGGAAACTGTTTAGTGTTATGTTGAAAAAGTATGCATGATGGAACACATGTTATTCGATTTAATAGAAGTTAATGAGTTGAGCTGTAAATATATTTATTTGAAACGTCAGATATAAATTTATTAATTGACTTATATAGAAAATAGTGGCTATGAAATTGAACGGTACTAGAAAGGATTTTGCAGGCGGAGAGTGACTCACTAAAATTGTTTTGTATTTGTAGTCGAGTTCCTTTAATGAAAAAAAGGACTCTGAAGCCTTTCAATGGATTTTCATGGAACATTTTGTAATTAAACAAAGCGATTTAAAACAAAGTTTAGCTCATGAACAGTGTAGTGTTTTTTCTTCTTGGTGAACACTAATCACCACGTTTACCACATTAAAAAAACATTTAGCAAACCACTCAACTTCCAAAAATATTTTGGAAATAAAATCGAGGAAAAAAATTGGGTCCATCCGACTCAACGGACGACACTTTTCCCAGAAAGTATCCGTTAGAGATTATCAAACCAACCGTTTATATACAAACATTTTCCGTTATTTTGGGCAGGAAAGGTCTTAAAAATATGTCACGGCTTTTCTTAAATTTGGAAACTTCTTCCTCAATATCAAAATTGGTCACGGCAATATAAATCTTCTACTCTCATACCGCCAAATCACAAACTCACAAATAAAGTTAGATTATTCAGAACTGACACGTGTTGACCAGCAATCAAAGTCGCACTCGCCATTTTTCATCTTCGACCTTTAACAATTAGATCCAGTTATACATCTCTAGTTCATCGTTGAAAGTCTTATCATTTCATTTTATATATCTCCCAGCTCCTTTCTCCTAAACCTGATCCACCCTAATGGCATCCCATAGTAATTTGATATTAAGATTTATATAAGACCTTGAATACCAAGAGAATTTATTATCTAATAATACCTTTAAAGGCGATTTTATTAAAGCCATTCACAAAAATTGTATCGATCAACATGTCGTTGAAATTTCAATCATTAGAATGTCATATAATGTCAATAAAACGTCACAGAAATGTCAAAGACAGAAATGTCAATGTCACAAAATCCTCTTGCTATATTTGAAAGCTCATTAGATATAATTATTTTTAAATGTTGACGAAATTATTTGCCACCAGCAAAGTATTTTAAGTAAATTTAGAAATTTAAATCCATATTAAACGGTAATCTATTCATTTTGTCTTAAAGACACCTGCCTAGGGAATAATCGGTAGAATTTGGAAGGTGTATTTACCGTAGAAAAATATTTCTTCAAAAGGTTCGACATTACCTTGGAAAATAGATCAAGAATTTTATATTACTCCTTTTGTTAAAAATGCTTCAATCGACTTCAAATTTTGTGAACAAGTAGATGATGAATTGTTAAATTTATCAGCAACATAACAAAAAAAACTTCGGGGCCGTTTTTGAGCAAATCTGTTTCGCAGTTTTCTCTTCCACTGCAACTCCCTTTATTCTATACTCCTCTCTCTACACTCTTTACCTAAAAGCTAACACAAAACTGTGTGTCGCAGAGTATGGTAAGCAGATGCATAGCTGAATTTGGCAAAATAATAGATGAGAAAATCATGCCCGTTTACATTAAATTTCCACAATCGTCGGTGGAAATGAATGACATCAAAATCCAGTATGAATAATATTTTAAAAAATCAACAAATTAATTGATTTTTTTTAAAATTTGTTATTTAATTTCAGATTCTATGAAAAATTCAACTTCCCCGGAATTATTGGCTGCATAGATTGTACTCATGTCTCCACGTACAGGCAAGCAGCAAGATCAGAACACGTATACCTCAACCGGCATCATTATCTTTCAAAGAATGTACAATTTGTAAGAATACAATTTATAATTTTATTTGTCGATTTTTAAATTTCCATTATTTTATAGATTTGTAATTTTAATCTGAAAATTTTAAACGTCAATTGCTGCGTTTATACCACTGCTAAACTAGCCGTGCTACAAATGTCAGTTTCATAGCAATGATATTTAGCAATGCTATCATATTTTAGCTGGCTGAGCTAGGTATATGTCGCGTTTATACCGTTGCTATAGTTGTCATTTCGGTTTAGCATTGCTAATTTAGCTGCGGTATAAACGCAGCAAATGCCAAATATGGAGAATCAAATCATGATGGTACGATTTGGCGGAAATCTTTAATAAAAGCGTACCTTCATATTGTGGCAAACATTTAAAAGGTAATAACTTTAAAATTCACAATTTGAAGGAAAACGTTTTTAAAATTAAGAGTTACTCAAAATCGTATAGGGTTTTCGAATTTTGGTTTTTATAAACGCTTATTTCAGTTGTGTGTAGTTGTCGGAATATTACAAAAAAAATGATATAATATGAAATCGAATCGAATGAGTCCTTCTTCGCCAGAAGGAGGAATCTTCGCCATAGTATAAAAATGCAAAACACGTATTTGTTAGGTATTTTTGTTATAAATTTATAAATATTTCAAATTTAAACTCGATAGAGTTTATCACATTTTTCAATGAAAAGTATAAAATTAGTCTAGTAGTTCAAAATTCATCTTATATCTTTGTTCATTCCAACCAAATCTTAATATTGATACAAATCTTACATTTATATAATATACAGTACACTTATATACATTTATTAACCTTAAATCTATTTTATTTGAAAAAAGTTCATCAATTAAAATTCATCTTCTAAAATCTCTATAAATTCATCTTCTGCCATTGATCCAATTTGTTGCCTTAATTCTATATTGTTGTTGCTGAAGAGTCTTTTAAAATAATTTGATAGTCGCTGTCCACTCCAAACATGGCTAATGATTCCGGTTAACAATTCGACAAATGAGAATGGGCGGAGATATAATTCTAAGCATCGATCGATTAGGAATTGTATCGAGAGGTTAAATGGAGTTTTAAAATATTCGAGGTTCAGGTGTCTGTCGAAAGACAGGTGCATAAAATTTTCTCCATATATGAGGAAACTTATTAATCACAACACATCCAGTCACCCATCACAACAAAAATTAGCAGCGTATTACCATATGGTTAATAGGCTCAACAGCATACCTATGAATGAAGATGACTACATAGAAGAACTTCACACAATTTTACACATAGCGAAAGAAAATGGGTATAGTTCCAACACAATTCACCACATCAATTCAAAAATTAAAAACAAAATACAACAGCAACTTTTAACCACCATGTACACAATTGACATCGATAAAAAATACATCTCAATGGATTATAACAAATACACAAATAACATTATCATAAAAACTTTTAGAAAATTTAATTATAACATCGCATACAAAACTTCACAAAAATTACGAAATAAGCTGTCATTAAAACAAAATCTAAAATATGACAGTGGCGTTTATAAGCTGACATGTGATAATTGTCCGATGTTCTATATCGGGCAAACCGGCCGTTCATTCACTCAAAGATTCAACGAACACACCCATGAAGTAAAGCAGTCGCACACAAATATACAATTTAAATCTAATTACGCGCATCACCTTGTCACGCAAAATCACACTTATACAAATATTGACACAAATTTAAAAACAATTCACACACTGAAAAACGGCAGTGTGATGGACCGACTAGAGGAGATCGAAATATATAAACACAGACATAATCCACACATCCTCAACGATAAGCTCAACCAAAACCTTCTACAATTCTCTTTAGAAAGCCCAATGTATTGTATACTATTGCTGTAAAAATACCTCAATGTGAGATTGTATTAGCGATACGTCACCATGTACATATACGGTTGTGAATACAGTGTAGAAAAAACATAAACAATCGCATACTACGAAACTGAAAGAGAGTAAAATGTATCATAAAAAAACAATAAAAACGAATCTGTCAAATTAGTAAATCACAAAGAAGATTTAAATTACATATTTTTATTTAAAATTTGAATTTTTATTTATTTTGTATGATGTTACATAATTTACATGAATTGTTCAGAAATAATTTATTCGGAAATATTCCCTTTAAGGCCGGTATTTTTGACATTCCGTATGTTTTTTTTATTGTAGAAGTAGTTAGTAGAGTAAAAACAGAGAATATCGAATACAACTTACAACAACAAAGCATAATAATATTGTTGTGTAACACTACATAATTTTACCGATTTTTTGACATTTCTATACAAAAAAACAACACGAATCATGCGGCAAGGCAATGTCATAATGAAAAACAAAAAAACGTATGTTTGAAAATTTGTTTGTACATAGATCAAAGCAAAGAATAGAGAGTAAAAATGCTCAAATATCATCGGCGTTAGCAGTATGTGTGATAAATACATGGTGTGGTGTTAGTAGATTTGCAAACAATAGAGAGTAAAAAATGCTCAAATTATCGACGTTAGTAGTGTATGTGACCTATACGTGGTGTGGTGTTAGTGATAAACAAATAAATTTAAATTTTTTTTCTATGGTTTTCGTAGTCACTACTACGCCTTAACGTTGAGGTTTATAAGTATGTATCTGCGTATCAGCAAAATGAGCAGGCTTTCTAAAGAGAATTTTAGCAGGTTTTGAGCTCAACACAAAAACCAATAAAATATATGATATGATTTTATTCAGTAAAAACAACCAAATTTAACAATGACAAACGTATATAAATAGCGTAATTCTCGTACCAAAATTTGTAGTTGAATTATTGGAACTGAGGATGGAAGAAACATACCGAAACTAGTCTTCCATGTTAATTGAATTATATTGTTACGTTTAAGAAAGAAATTTTAACTTAGTTTTTTAAAATAAACATTTTTTTAATATATAAAAGAAGTTTTTATAATTTTTAAAATTTAAAAAAAATTTTGTTTGTGTATATTTTAAAATTTAATTTTTATTTTTAAAAAAGTGAAGCCAAAATAAATATTCGAATAGAATTAAACTATTACGGTTTATTTTTATCATAAAAAAAAAAAAAAAAAAAAAAAAAAAAAAAAAAAAAAAAAAATTATCATTAAAATATAATGGTATTGCCAACATTTCTTGCAGTCCGTAAAATGTATCCAGTTTCTTAGATATATCGATTTTAATTCCGGAATCCAAATATATGTAACTATAATGTTGCGGCTGTTTTTTTCCCCCGTGGAATTTTATGGCCCGTAATTTAACATTGGAAACTTGACAAGCCTCTCCAAAAATTTAATGATTTGTAGATGCAATAGTCTTATTTGGACACGACGATATGTATTTCGTAGATTCCTTATTTTTTTCTTAACATGTTCAACATATTTTACGTTAATTCGTCCGCTATTTGTTGAAAAACGGAAGTTTTTATGTCGAGTCGTCTATAATTTTTATGAGTTACCTCTAATAAAACTTCATTTTTGCGGTGCAAGTCGATTAATCGCACTGTACTTTCGCTATTAAAAGACAAACAATTGTATTCTGGTTATGATTTTTTGTTATAATGCGATATTTCAACTTGAGAGAACAATTTCAAATGGCAAAACATAACCTCAAGCATTAATTTTTGATGACATTTCATAATAATTTACTAATAAAATTACGTGAAATAGCCTCCTGATAATTTGCTAATAGTGTCAAAATGCGTATAATATATACACACATATATTGATAAAATTTATATCATGATAGAAAATATCAGTGAATTTGTATTCATTTCATTATTTGTTAGTGACTTTCCCAAATATAATTGCGACGCTTGCTGACTGGCGGCTAAAATATTTCATATGTAGTTTTATATGGTCAAAATGTGTCTTGAATGTTTCATTAAATTATTAATTTCGACCAAATTAATTTTAAAATTTGATATTTATTATTAATCGCAACATACTCATCTTTATTAATCATAAAAAAAGTAGGGGGTCATCCACTAATTTAGACAAGAAACTTGTATTTGTAAACATGATTTTACTTGTTTTTGCATGTAAAAAAAAAAAAAAAAGTAGTCAGCGCTGCCCAAGCGGGGGGACAAATGGACTAAAATCGATATTGGGCAAATGGCTAATTAAGATGTGCTACAACTAAAATTGAAGTAAATAAAAAAGTTGTGTGACGTTAAAGAAAAACAAGCGTCCCATTATCATAATTTTTTGTAGTTATGTATGTTTTATCATTTGATGTTTTACGTAATATGAATTGTTATAGGTACATGAATTTTTAATAAGTATGTTTATAAAATATTGAAGCGTCTGTCTTTCTTGTAAAAAAAAAAAAAATATACGGCCCGCTCAAAATATAGAAATTTGAATTTGGCCCGTGGCATAGTTAGGGTTGGCCACCCCTGGTTTAGAAGGACGCAAATTTTAAATCTGGTGTGATTGTATGGCATGCAAACGTATAAAATGCATACACACATATTATGTATGAGGGTGATTGGGTTTGGGATGCTGACCCGTCAAGCGGTGATTCCTTGGCTTATTCTGAGAAAAAAGTCGTACGTGGAGGGGGGGTCCATTTTTAATATCCTTCGAGATACAGGGTGCTTAAAAAATTTGGTTCAGAAAAAAAGTACACTCAAATATTAAACTGTAACTTCCAAAATACTTATCGGAGGGCAACCAAGTTAGTCTTATTTGACTGGTAATTGTATAGGCTCTTATTAAGATTAAGGTGGTTATCTTACATCTGTATCCGTTTGAGAGCTATGATGTTTTAAAGTAAAAAAAAATATTTTTTTTTTTATAAAATTGAGTTTTTCTCAGAAAAAACCGTTATAATTTTTTTTATTTTATTTTAATTCTTCAGGACCTCGCCTACAATCCCCCAATAAATTATTTGTACCCACGTACCATAGTTTTTTACGTATATCGATTATTCTCAATCTAATTAAGAGATGTTGAAGTGTTAATATTGTAACAATTTTTTTATTTGATCACTAAAACAGTAGGCGATTATCACTTCCTTTGTTTAAATGTTGAAAAAACAAAAATTAAACATTTTCATACTAAAGTCTACACTTGCATGCATTGCTACGCAACACTTCCTTGTTTCTTACCTCTTTGCCTACAAACTTTGTGGGAGAGGTCGCGTTCCTGACGCAAGAGTATTTACAAATATTCATAGAAGACTGCGAGATATCGTAACAACATCAAATACCCGGGCGAAGCCCCTTTCAGTCTCACCAAATCATTTGGATGTCGACGAAGAAATAATTCGTAATGTAACAGCAAATCCTTCTATTAGCATAAGGAAGTTCGCAGTACAATTGAACGTCTCTCGCTACCGAATTCATCAAGAATTACACAAGCAGAATCTTCATTCACACCATATAACACCCGGTCAAGAACTATTAGCGATATAGACCGCAATAAAAGATTGGGGTTTATTAATTGGTTGATGGAAAGGAATTTGGACAATGATAGTTTTGTGCAACGTATCCTGTGGCGGGATGAATCATAATTCACAAGAGATGAGAAAACAAACTTTCAGAATCTACACGAGTGGGCTGCTGAAAATCCTAATTCGAAAAAACAAACATTATTTCAGCACCGCGTATTTACTGGTGTAATTGGGGATAATTGTACCATTCATATTACCATTGAGATTAAATAGATTTGCCACTCCTCTTTGATGATATTCCTGTTTTAAGTAGAGTCTCACACACATACCAACATGATGGTGCACCTTGTCGCTACGATAAAAATGTTAAGAATTGGTTAAACCAAAATTATCCAAATAAATGGATTGGAAGAAATGGTCCAATTCATTGGCCAATCGTACGGTATTGGATTTTTATGTATGGGGAACAATGAAGGCGCTTGTATACTCCAAAAAATTAGCCGATATTCAATCAAAAGGAGGGCAATTTGAGCACCTTTTATAACTCCTAGGCTCAAACTTTGTATTGGAGGATTGTAGGGGAGGTCCTGGTGAATTAAAATAAAATAAAAAAATAAAAAAATTATAACGGTTTTTTCTGAGAAAAACTCAATTTTATAAAAAAAAAATATTTTTTTTTACTTTAAAACATCATAGCTCTCAAACGGATACAGATGTAAGATAACCACCTGAATCTTAATAAGAGCTTATACAATTACCAGTCAAATAAGACTAACTTGGTTGCCCTCCGATAAGTATTTTGGAAGTTACAGTTAAATATTTGAGTGTACTTTTTTTCTGAACTAAATTTTTTAAACACCCTGTATCTCGAAGGATATCAAAAATGGACTCCCCCTCCACATACGATTTTTTTCTCAGAATAATCCAAGGAATCACCCCTTGACGGGTCAGCATCCCAAACCCAATCACCCTGTATACTGATTTATTAGTATTAGACAGAAAAATAATTTGTATATCCCTCCCCCATTGCAATAATATACTATTTTGCAAAATTTGCTTTACATGACTTGATACGAGTATAAAGACGCACAGTTTGCGTGCCCTAGTATAACGCGGTCAAAAAACTTAATTCTATCAATTGCATTGGTGTAAACTTTGAAATGAAAAAAATTCAAAGTTTCAAATTAAAATTTGAATTTCGATTAATTTTCGAAATTGTTATATGTTTATATTTGATATATATTTTGGTTTAAGAACAAAAGTCCAAATAAAATATTTTAAGTCTCAAATCATTAATTTTTCATGCACGCTACTCAATTTGCTGTACCAATCATAATAGCGACGAAGCAAAATGGAGCGCTTAAAGTTTGTGGTGGTTTTAAAGTCACAACTAATCTGCAATTCATTGTGCATTGACATCCGGTACCCATAGCACAAAATCTCGAAAAAATCCCGACTTTTAAAATAAAATCTCGCGCCAGAATTATTCTGGAAAAGAGCCGAGGCATATTCTGGAAAATGGAAGGAAATTCTATAACAATATTTTGAAAACTCGCCTTTATAAGCAATTTGATTAGCTTGAGATTTTGTAGAACTCAACGCCACATTGGGTGTCCACATATATTGCAATATCGCACGAAGTTGCCACGTTATGCTTCAACCACGTCAATACCTCTTTAATCGCTACCACCTCAGCCTGTTACATGTTGCAGTAATCAGGTAGACGAACAGAGATTGACACATTTAATTTATCACAAAATCCTTTTCCGACTTTAACGTCTAGTCCGTGATGAATTGTAAAGCTTCGATTTCCGATTCGAAATGGCTGAAACTTTGGAGCTAACTGTCTAAAAGGTTAGGTAGAACTAATAGCTACCGGAATTTTGTATTTCTTAGTAAAAAGCTCTGTTATAAATAGGTTAATTCTAAATTCACATTTCTCGACCCATTTCGTAGTTATTGTAGGCGTATTCTGCATTATGGCCACAATGGTGTTGAGGTGTTTCCCGGAGATAGCTATCGCTACGGCATATGCTTAAGTAATTACTTCTATTCCCTATACCCTCCCCCACTATGTTTCTCTGCTAAACTCTCTCTTATAAATTTTTAGATGCTCCTTATAGGAGTCCCGATGCTGACGCTCCTAACATTGGCTCTATTAAAAGCTGTCATACAAGTCTTACGATAGGCCTCCAGTTCCCTAGACCACCATACTGATTTTTGGATTCTCCTAGGCTTAGCTAATGGGCAAGCGCGGCAATGGTTGCATACGCTAGTGACGCTATCCGCCATGTCTTCAGTTCCCTAACTATCTGTCGGTGGGATCTCCGGGGCCTTCGGCTACAAGAATCCCTTCAATATTTCCACATATTTGCTCCAGTTCGTCTTCTAGAGTTTGGTGGATCAGCTCCTTCAGGTTATCCGGAGGAACGCCTTCTTTTCCGGGTCTATGTAGGCTAAAACAAGTTATATAACCCTGCTGAATTGAGAAATTATTAAAATATCCAAATTATTTTCCCAAGAATATAAGATCTGATCTTCTCAGACTTACTGGACGATATAATATTGCACTCCTTGGATCTAAGTTCACAGATGCTATTCTCGTTAATCCAACGTTCTTGATTTAACACAATGTCCTCACCCGAGCTCGCCAGTCTGAGGGGGAGAGCTGCCGAAGAAAATTTATAATGGTAAGGATTAATTTGAATTATATTAAGCATAACCATTTTACCTTTACTTACCTTCATGTATTTCCTGCTGCCGCAGGCCAATATCAATTTCCGGTACCAGTTTGGGTTCCATAGTGGCCTTGGCAGCACCCTCCCGATTGGGCTGTCTGCTATTATCATTATACGCTGGTGGATCAGCTCCTTAGCTCACATCAACCTCATACTCTTACTAATGAATCAACCATACACAGGCCGAAATCGCCGGATTCGCATAAATCACTACCCGCCGTCTATCATACTGCACTGCTGTTAGCTTTTCAAGTCTGGGAGACGCTTCCGCCCTATCCCTCTGGCCCACGTTGAGAATGATTCACCATGAATAGAAGTCAACCACTCTCTTCGTCTTCTCCGGAAGGACTAGGAATTGTTTATTTATCACCGTGATATAGATAACCTCGAGCCCCTTTGCTTCCTCCTGCTTGATAATCTTCCAATTCCTAGATGAAAGGTAATGTTTGCTGATCTGGATAATCTTTATGACCTCGTCAGAGCTAGCTGGCTCAGATATTAGCCAGCCACATAACATTGGCTTATTGGTAATCTCTTCCCTACTAACTGTCGCAAGCATCGCGCCCTGCCACACCTCTCCTACTTCATATAACGCTTTTTTATAGAGATCCATCAATCTCTGGTCTGAGCATGCAATTAGCTTCACACATCCTTGGTACTATCCCGCGTCTCTGCAGAAAGTCGAAACTATTAATGACACTCTTCCGTTACAATTACATGTTTTCCTTATCATTATTACCAATGGAAGTATTTTAATGTGTATGCAAATAACTCTGTAATGCAGCATATAAATAATTAAATTGTCATTTTACCACGCTTATATCCAGCGTTTTAATTAACTTAATTGAATTACCTTTATCATGTTATGATCTAAATTAGTGACAGTCGACAACTGCCATAGTACATAAACTGATTATCAATATTTTGATGCTGATAACAAAAAAAAAACCGAAAACAAATACATATTTTGTGGTGATTAACAAGACCACCGACCGACGCGTGTAATTTCTTCACTAATAAAGATTATTTTTCAAATTAAAAAGCTGTCGCTGTTAGATTTAATTATTATTATTATTATTATTATTTTCCAAATTCGAAAGCCGTCGCTTAATGTTATGACAGTCGAATAACGAGACAGCATGATATTAAGCGACGACCGAGCCCAGTAGTAAAACGGTTCCGCATTGTGAGGTGTGGCGACACCTACCTTTGAGTGGCGAGTTCATCGCGCACTTGATTCGCGAGATGTGGTGAATATAAAATGAATTTAAGAATCAAAGACACATCGGCGAATCGCATGAGGCGGCGGAAAAACAAAGTTTTCAATATAAAAAGAATTGGGAACAGAAGAAAAAAAAAGTAATTTCGTTAACGTCCGAGAGAGAGGTCTCGTCCTCTCGTTATTATAACGTTGTACATATTTTTAAAAGCGGTCAACCGCATAAATAAATATAAAAGATATTATTAAAAAAATAAATAAATATAAAAAATATAAAGAAAAAACTAACACATACACAGTGTCGATTTCTATTAATTAAGTGCGTGAATAATCAGTAGTGCGGATGGTACAGCGCACGTACCACATCCCGCACTACCCGTTATAGTGAACGCTGCTCTCAATAGAGCCCACAACCACTATAAATTGGTGACCCCGACGTGATACGGCCCCGCACCGTAAATCAGTGCCGGCCGATCACCAACCACGACGGCGTATTGCCAGCCGTCATCAGCACAAGAGAAAACGCATAGCGTGTAGCGGTACCTTGGTAGCAGACTTCGTGAAAGGAAAAGCCAGCGGTCCGCTGAGCCATTGACAGCCGAAACGATAGAATACAACACGAGTAGCGGTGCATCGAAGGCGAACTTAACGACGGTAAATCCAGCGGTCCGCTGAACCGTTAGTTGCCGAATTAAGTATTTAAATTACCCAGGACCTTAGCCCATAATCATCCCAGGCGGTTCGGGTTTTCAATTAACACCAGCCGAAGGAGGTTATCCTAACCGACGAGCTAGCCGCAGGACGGCACATTTGTTGTAACGGGTAAGCGAAATTTTTCTTTTTCTTTTCTTTTGTTCACCAAAGAAAGCCACCATACTTCTTATGGTAGGCGCATTGTAATCGCGAATCAGGAAAAGTGTCTTTGATTTTTTGTTCATTGCATCGAACGGGCGGGTGCTCGTTGGATTTGGTACTCATTGGTGGGTGTCCGTCGACACCGGCATTCAAATTTTTTGCGTTGTCGCGATTTCGTGAAAGTGGGGAAGTGTTTCTGACATTATTGAATTAAATGATATATACACTTTTTAGCACCACATGACTAAAATTCGGTACGATCTGTCTTATTTGGACTTAATAAAAAATAATAAATCAGAATTACTGTATTGGCATTTTATTTAAGTTGTTATTTGTTTGTTATCGCATTTTTGTTTCGTTTCGTTTTGTTTTTGTTGCACACAATCGTGCAAATAACGTTTTCGCGTCAACAGCTAAGTGTAGTGAACTAGTGAAATGCATCGCCAAACCACGGATTCAGCTTCAGCGTCCGGAGCTAACGTCGCCACGTCCTCACGCGACGAACCGCCAACCTCAGCAGACGCAGCAAAAAAATTTAACGAAGAACAGGCTCAAGCCATAGAAGCTATGGTGCAAGCAGCCTTACGAAGGATGGCCGAACAAACAGGCCCTCACGAGCGAACGTCCATCTCCGAACAGAGACCCATGCCGACGGTGAACGACGAGCTGCCACAGCAAAGCGCAGCCCCTACACCCGCAGCCTCAATGTCTGCCATAGTGGTACGCATCGTACCCTTGACATCGCAAGACCCGAGAATTTGGTTCCACATGGTAGAAGCACAATTTGGGCTCAGCCGAATCACAAGCGAGACCACGAAATATCACCACCTACTATGTGCGCTCAACGAAAAGGTGAGCAACGAGGTGAGCGATATCATCACTGGTCCAATCTCCGCCACACCGTATGCGGATTTGAAGAGAGCCATTCTGGAGAGGTTAGGCGAATCCCGTCAGACGCAGATTCACCGTCTGTTGCGGGGCATTGAGTTAGGGGACCTGAAGCCATCTCAATTGCTCCGACAGTTGAACGCCAGCGGTGGATCTGCCGTCAACGATGACGTAGTGAAAACCATCTGGTTAAAAAGGTTACCAGCCAGGGCACAAGAGATTTTAGCGCCGTCGGCCGAGTCGCTTCCCGCAGCACAATTGGCGGAACTGGCTGATCGAATCTTGGAAACAATGGCGCAATCGCACGTCATGGCGGTCAGTACTCCAGTTGCGCCAATCCCGAGAGAGTACGAAGGACAAATGTTGCATCGAATCGACGCGCTCATCAAGCGGCTCGACCAGCTCGAGTCGCGAGAAAAGGAGCGTACAAACCGGCAGCAGCGATCGCGCAGCAAGTCTGCAAACCGAGGGCCACCGAGAAGCCCAACACCGGGTCGGAGTAGTCCTGGAGGCAGCGAGGAGACACCACGACTCTGTTTTTACCACCGGCGGTTCCAAGATGCGGCTCGTAACTGTAGCCCCACGTGTCCCGAATGGTCGGCCTTTAAAGAAAAAAACTAGGTGCACCTCGGCAGACGGCGACATGCCAAGGTGACGTTCCGAACAGTCGCCTCAAAATTTTTGACAGGTTGTCGAACGCTACGTACCTCATCGACACAGGTGCCGATGTATCCGTCGTACCCGGAGCCCCAGGTAAGGAGAACACGACGATATTCACGGAATTCTACCTGTACGCGGCGAACGGAGCAAAAATCAATACATATGGTAGACGCACGATAACGTTGGATTTAGGTCTCCGTAGACAGTTCCAATGGTCATTCGTTGTGGCCGACGTTACCACACCCATAATAGGTGCGGACTTCCTGAAACACACAGGATTGATTGTAGATATACAGCACGGGCGCCTCATCGATCCGATGACTACACTCTTCGCAGTGGCCAAGAGAACCACCGATGTAACGCCATCGATCCGGCTCATCGAAGACACCGAAGTAGATGGCAGGATAGTCGAACTCCTACAGCAGTTCAGGCCGATGATCGGCAAGGAGGTAGCAGCAGACGCGCAGCCAAAGCACCCCGTCACGCATCACATCGTAACACGCGGGCCACCAGTGTTTGCTCGACCGCGGCGATTGAGTGCAGAAAAAATGGAGATAGCCAGAAGGGAATTCCAAAGCATGACGGATCAAGGGATCTGCAGACGCTCCGATAGTCCCTGGGCCAGTCCGCTGCATCTCGTACCTAAGAAGAACGGCGAATGGCGACCGTGCGGGGACTATCGGGCGTTAAATAACGTCACCGTTCCTGACCGTTACCCAATCCCGTACATAACGGATTTCACCCAACAGTTGGCAGGTGCGACCATTTTTTCCACACTGGATCTGGTCAGGGCCTATCACCAGATCCCTATAGAGCCGGAAGACGTAGCTAAAACCGCCATAGCCACACCATTTGGTCTGTATGAGTTCACGCGAATGACCTTTGGATTGCGCAACGCTGGAAGCACGTTCCAAAGGTTCATGCACGCCACGTTGCAAGGTCTAAGGTTCTGTTTCACCTATTTAGACGATGTATTGATCGCATCCGCAACGCTGGAGGAACACCTAGAACACCTACGGATCATTTTTTCAAGATTAAACGAAGCCGGCTTAATACTGAACACCAGCAAATGCCATTTCGCAAAAGCCAAAATCAATTTCCTCGGCCACGAAGTGTCGCGTGAAGGGATAAAGCCCATACCCGACAGGATAGCCGACATCATAAAGATCCCACTGCCGAAAACCGTAAACCACTTAAGGCGATTTTTGGGAATCGTAAATTTTTACCGGATGTTCATCCCGAATGCTAGTCACAATCAGTCAATACTCAATGAGTACCTACGAGGAAGCAAGAAAAACGACACGAGAGAGATTCCTTGGACGATGGAAGCCGAGCAGGCGTTCGAGCTTACAAAGAAACAGATGAGCGAGGCTGTCCTGCTAGTGCACGCCGTGGTAGAAGCTAAATTAGCGATGATGGTAGATGCTTCCGACAAGGCGATAGGCGCGGTACTGCAGCAGTGGGTGCCGAACAGCGCAGACGGGTGGAAACCATTACAATTTTTTTCCTCGAAATTGTCCCCCGCGCAACAAAAATATAGCGCATACGACCGAGAACTATTAGCAGTGTACGCGTCGGTAAAAAAATTCAAGCACATGGTCGAAGGCCGAGAGTTTACCATCTTCACGGACCACAAGCCACTCATTTTCGCGTTTCAGCAAGATCCATCGAAAGCGTCCCCGCGTCAATTCCGTTACCTCGATTTTGTTGGCCAGTATACGACGGATGTGAGGCACATATCGGGGGCGGAGAACGTGGTGGCCGACGCACTATCGAGGTTGGAAACCATTGAAATGCCGGAAGCGGTCAATTTCGAGGAAATCGCCGACGCGCAACAGCAGGACCAAGAACTTAGGGAGCTGTTAACGGCGAGGACAGACCTAGTGTTCATCTCGGTGCCGCTAGCATTCAATCTGAACAAGACGATTTACTGTGATAAGTCAACAGGAAGAACGAGGCCCTTCATACCGTTAGAATATCGGAAGAAGGTATTCGAGGTAGCGCACAACCTAGCACATCCAGGCGCCGCAGCATCAATTCACCTCATGACTGAACAATACATCTGGCCGGGGATAAAGCGCGACGTGCGCAAAATGGTGCAATGCTGCATACCTTGCCAGAAATCAAAGATCACCAGGCATACAAAAAGCCCACTGGGCGAATTCAAGCCAGTAAGTTCAAGGTTTGCAGAGATCCATATGGACATGGTAGGCCCACTACCGACGTCGGAAGGGCAGAGATACTGCGTGACAATAATCGACAGGTTCACCCGGTGGACGGAAGCTGTTCCTGTGCCGGACATTCGAGCCGAGACCGTAGCCCGCGCAGTACTCACCCACTGGATCGCACGTTTCGGAGTCCCAACGTCAATAGTGACCGACCAAGGATCCCAGTTCGAGTCGGAGTTATTCGCCGAGTTCGCTAAGACGTTGGGCTTCGAGCGTAAAAGGACCACGGCGTACA
Organism: Tipula helvola; assembly: GCA_963556165.1. NCBI lineage: Eukaryota > Metazoa > Arthropoda > Insecta > Diptera > Tipulidae > Tipula > Tipula helvola. The sequence continues at coordinate 270,489,815 of OY744482.1, forward strand.
ACCCTAAGTGCAACGGTTTCCTCGAAAGATGGCACAGGACGCTGAAGTCAGCCATCATATGTCAAGGCGGTACAGAGTGGACCCGAACGCTACCACTTATCCTCCTCGGGCTACGGACAGCGTACCGAGAAGACCTGCAGTCATCCGCAGCTGAGCTAGTTTATGGAGAAGGTATTAGGATACCAAGCCAACTAATAGAGAAAAAGGAAAATCATACGCACCAGTCCGAGTTCGCGAAGGAACTAAGGAATCATTTTGAAAGAATCCGACCGGCGCCACCCTCGAGGCACGCAAACCCAAAGGTATTTGTGTCAGCAGAGCTGAGCACATGCACACATGTATTCGTGCGAACCGACCTCTGCCGCCGATCGCTACAGGCACCGTACGAAGGCCCGTTCGAGGTGCTGGAACGGGAAGAGAAAGCTTTCCTGATTAGCATGAGGGGTAAGCCATGCAAAATATCGATAGACCGTTTAAAGCCATGCTACTTACCAGATGATCCAGAGGCACATACGTCATCGCCGGTAGCAGAGAGCGGAACAGCTACAGCATCACGGCAGGAACAGCCAATCGAGCCACAGGCAGTTGAATCAACATCAGCTCAGACAGGGGCGGGAATACGCCAGACGCGAGTAAGATTCGACCTGCGACCGCAAACAGCAAGCCACAACGATTCGCAACCACACGACACCAACAAGAAGTCGTGTTTGAAGTCGAGCGGAGGAAATATCACCCCACCAGCATCAACAACAACTCGAACGGGAAGGCAAACGAAGATCCAGCGCGGTACACAAACATCGTTCAAGCAAGTTCACTGGGAAGGGGGTGTGTGGTGATTAACAAGACCACCGACCGACGCGTGTAATTTCTTCACTAATAAAGATTATTTTTCAAATTAAAAAGCTGTCGCTGTTAGATTTAATTATTATTATTATTATTATTATTTTCCAAATTCGAAAGCCGTCGCTTAATGTTATGACAGTCGAATAACGAGACAGCATGATATTAAGCGACGACCGAGCCCAGTAGTAAAACGGTTCCGCATTGTGAGGTGTGGCGACACCTACCTTTGAGTGGCGAGTTCATCGCGCACTTGATTCGCGAGATGTGGTGAATATAAAATGAATTTAAGAATCAAAGACACATCGGCGAATCGCATGAGGCGGCGGAAAAACAAAGTTTTCAATATAAAAAGAATTGGGAACAGAAGAAAAAAAAAGTAATTTCGTTAACGTCCGAGAGAGAGGTCTCGTCCTCTCGTTATTATAACGTTGTACATATTTTTAAAAGCGGTCAACCGCATAAATAAATATAAAAGATATTATTAAAAAAATAAATAAATATAAAAAATATAAAGAAAAAACTAACACATACACAGTGTCGATTTCTATTAATTAAGTGCGTGAATAATCAGTAGTGCGGATGGTACAGCGCACGTACCACATCCCGCACTACCCGTTATAGTGAACGCTGCTCTCAATAGAGCCCACAACCACTATAATTTCAATAAAAGAGTTAACAGCATATCAATTATTTTAATCGTATAATCTATATACACACAATAAACAAAATTCGACCCCATCCCTTATCCATGCTAGATTATGAAAGCTAGAATGTTGTGAATTCGATTCGAATATTCCACCTCGCTCATTGTTTATTTACATACAATATAGATAGACCAAAATGCGTGAGTTTAAGTATTTTTATGTTATTTATGGAGATAATTTTTATCAATTAATTTATTTTTTATATTTTTGTACTCTAACAGTTTCTGGTTGTGTACTTGATTACCGTCATTAAAATATGTATACTATATAATACAATATATAAGTATAATATTTGCGGATTAGAAATGAAAATTCATGATTAACATGTAGGAAAATATTTTAGAAATATACACTTGTGTTTACATAATATTATCATAATCAATATTTTTGATAAGTATTTTTTGTTGTTGAATATTATGAAATTTATGGCTTGGAAATTATTTAACATTACAATCAGCGAACGATTTACGAGTTTGGTTTGAATAAATCACCCAATAGTCAAGAAGTAATGGTAGTTCGAATATAGCTATGAAATGGCAAAATATTTATTGTGCTCAAAACCCGTTTGAAGTTTGTTTCAACCTGTCTACAAATCTTATCTCTTATTTTAAAGCCTAAACATAAAATTTGCTCCCTCCCATTGTGTGATGATGTTAGACGTCTTGGCATTTTACCACTGAGCATAATACTAAATTTATCAATGAACTGACAATGTTGTTAATTTTCTTTAAAAATAAAACAAAATTTACTTTACAGCGTTGGTATGATTTTTACTTGTTTGCTTAGACCATGAGTGAATATGTTAAAAATTTGGTGAAAATCAAATTATCGTGGTGAAATATTTTTACCAACACAATTATAACTAGATGCCTATACTTTTTGTTGGACTATTTTACACATCATATGCACAAGGGCAAAAATTGGAATCTTTGCTAATGTTATCGGTGCTATTGACGGATGTCATATTAGAATTAAATGCCCAGCCAATCAGCACGATGAATATTTAAATTATGGTATAAAAGCTTTTACATTTACTCCATCCAGTGTCAAGACGTAGTAAATAGCCATCATTGAACGTCGTTCATTCAGGCCGTGAGTGAATTAGTTAAAAACCAATTAAAAATTAAAATTTTGACATGAAGTTAAAATTAAAGAATTTACTCACCACAATAAATAAATAAAAAATGCATCATGGTAGGCACCGTATATAAAATTTGACAAGCGAGTTAAAAAAACATAACCTCGTTTTTTAAATATTGGTTCAGTTGATACATAAGCACGACGTGTTTCTTTCTGTTTCTTCTTAAAACAGCTTCATTTGATAAAGTACGCTTTTTATAAAATAATAAAGTAGATAACAAACTAGGAAAATGATTGTTATAAATGCGCTTCATGTTGTTGTTCAGTTGTCTCAATTTTAATTTTTAACTAATTCACACAGCAATATTAAATTTGGTAGATACAAATATTTCACCACGATAATTTGATTTTCACCAAATTTTTAACCAAATATTTTTAACATATTCACTCACGGCCTCAATACTGCATGGGATTGAATGACGTTTCTTTAACATCGCTTGTCAAAATTTACAGACGGTGTCGACTGCGTTAAATTTTTTGTGGTGAATAAAAAAAATTTAATTCCATTTGTCAAAATTTTCATTTTTCAGGCCGTGTGTGAGTATGTTAAAAATATTTGGTTAAAAATTTAGTGAAAATCAAATTATCGTGGTGAAATATAAAATAAAAAATTATGAAACCATAAAAAACAAAATATTTGGAGATCGCATTTTGAGTTTTAGGTAAGAATTTTTAAATATTTTGAATTACGTATTGCATAATGTAAAGTTTCTTACTCGATTGTATTTAAATATGACTTTTACATAATATTTTGATGAAAATCAAAATGGCTACCAAGTAAAATATTCGCACTTCCGACAATGGAAATAAAATTCACACATTTTTTAAATTTTTTAAAAACACTTGTTAAATATTTCGCAAAATTACAAAAGGTTTAAAAAATCACTATAGTGATATTTTAAATCTTTTGAAATTTTGCGAAATATTTAACAAGTGTTTTTTAAAATGTTAAAAAAATGTGTGTATTAAGTGTGTTTCGCCAAGTGCCTACGGCAGAAAGTGTAAAGAGTGGAAATAAAATTGTATTAAAATATTGATTGATTGATACGGGTGTACGACCAGGCCTCAGTAAGATTCCCGGATACGCCGGATCCACCGTACACCCTTTACATAAAACAAAACCGAGGGATAGGAAAGGAATGCTAGTATTAGAGACTCGACCCGATTTCAGCCACCTATGCAGTCGATAGTTAGTAAATTGTTACTAATAAATATAATAAAATAGTTAGCACAAGACAGCACAATTTCTAACTACAAGCTTATTAACTTCTTGTTGACCCTGGAGAGTTGAATCAGGCTGTAACTTTATTCTGAAAAACGGGATTCAGTTTAATCCTTATAAAATGATTAATTCTGGAACTATGTTATATTCTGAAAATTAAGTTATTAATCATACTCTTCACACTTATATTAATAAATAATAACTGATGAACAAAATAAATATGGTGCTGCGCCTGTTTTCTTCATCCTGGAATCCCAATGTAGCCAATCCAATCCTAAAACTACTGTTTAACTCAAAACTACTATTATAAATGAAGCATATTTGTGAACCCGCCACTTAAACCACTTAAAGTATAGAAGTTTGATCTGTGATGACTGTTCTGTAATAAATTACAATTAATATCACCAGTACCCAAAATTAAAATTGTAAGACACCAATTATTATCTAAAGCATGAATTCAGAACTGAAGTTCTGAAATTTACGAGGATCAAAATCAAAACAACAAAATTTCTAAAGCTTTCTAAAGCATTCTGGAAATCTGTGTTGGGTTTCTACGAATACTTCTGAAAATCAAGATCGAAATTAGTTAATTATCATTAAATACTACTGTTAGAATTTAAATTAACATTATTAAATTAGAGCTAAAACCCTACTATTAAGCTGTTAAATCTTCTATAGTACAAGTAAATACTTAAATTCATCACCATGGTCACCAATATTTCTGAAAATTCAAATCAAATGTTAAATCGTGTAGTTGGAGCTCGTGAACATAAGTATAATTCTACAAAGAATTATTGTAATTTGATAATTATTATGGAAACATAATTATAATAGATTAACCCGACATGATCCAAGGAGTTCCGGAAATACTAAACTAAATGGATATTCCGACTATCAAATCCCTCATCTGCACATTTTTGCCATTTTCATCAACCGCAAGCTGCAAAATCAACTCATCTCATCATGGCAGAAATATCACGCAGCAACTAGTGTGAAGTTTATGACAAAAAATTTTGACAAAATATAAAAACGCGTTAGTGTTAGTAAATGTAAAACCTAACAAAAGCCGAATAAAACAAATAACAAAAACTAAAATCATTTTGGTAAATGGTAACGCAGACCAGTGTATGCCTTCACAGTGCATGTGCACGTAGAGATGCTTTGCATAAAAAAAAATATTTTCACACCGCTTTGAACGAATGAAATTTTCAAAATTGCTCTACTCAAAAAAAAAGATGAATGTGTGCGTTTGGCGGCCATTGACACGCAATCGTAGAGATGGCTACGCGTATCTGAGTATGCCATCGTATTGTATGTACCTTTAGGGATGTTTTGGGTCATATGAAATATTTGCGCGACCCGTCAAACGGTTTTTATGAATTTTTCAAAATTTCTCTACTCAAAAAAAAGGTGAATGTGTGCGTTTGGCGGCCATTGACACGCAATCGTAGAGATGGCTACGCGTATCTGAGTATGCCATCGTATTGTATGTACCTTTAGGGATGTTTTGGGTCATATGAAATATTTGGGCGACCCGTCAAACGGTTTTTATGAATTTTTCAAAATTTCTCTACTCAAAAAAAAGGTGAATGTGTGCGTTTGGCGGCCATTGACACGCAATCGTAGAGATGGCTACGCGTATCTGAGTATGCCATCGTATTGTATGTACCTTTAGGGATGTTTTGGGTCATATGAAATATTTGCGCGACCCTTCAAACGGTTTTTATGAATTTTTCAAAATTTCTCTACTAAAAAAAAAGGTGAATGTGTGCGTTTGGCGGCCATTGACACGCAATCGTAGAGATGGCTACGCGTATCTGAGTATGCCATCGTATTGTATGTACCTTTAGGGATGTTTAGGGTCATATGAAATATTTGCGCGACCCGTCAAACGGTTTTTATGAATTTTTCAAAATTTCTCTACTCAAAAAAAAGGTGAATGTGTGCGTTTGGCGGCCATTGACACGCAATCGTAGAGATGGCTACGCATATCTGAGTATGCCATCGTATTGTATGTACCTTTAGGGATGTTTTGGGTCATATGAAATATTTGCGCGACCCGTCAAACGGTTTTTATGAATTTTTCAAACTGCTCTACTAAAAAAATATGATGATGTGCGTTTGACAGCAATTAACAGGCAATCGCAGAGATGGCTACGCGTATCTGAGTATGCCATCGTATTGTATGTACCTTTAGGGATGTTTTGGGTCATATGAAATATTTGCGCGACCCGTCAAACGGTTTTTATGAATTTTTCAAAATTTCTCTACTCAAAAAAAAGGTGAATGTGTGCGTTTGGCGGCCATTGACACGCAATCGTAGAGATGGCTACGCGTATCTGAGTATGCCATCGTATTGTATGTACCTTTAGGGATGTTTTGGGTCATATGAAATATTTGCGCGACCCGTCAAACGGTTTTTATGAATTTTTCAAACTGCTCTACTAAAAAAATGTGATGATGTGCGTTTGATAGCAATTAACAGGCAATCGCAGAGATGGCTACGCGTATCTGAGTATGCCATCGTATTGTATGTACCTTTAGGGATGTTTTGGGTCATATGAAATATTTGCGCGACCCGTCAAACGGTTTTTATGAATTTTTCAAAATTTCTCTACTCAAAAAAAAGGTGAATGTGTGCGTTTGGCGGCCATTGACACGCAATCGTAGAGATGGCTACGCGTATCTGAGTATTCCATCGTATTGTATGTACCTTTAGGGATGTTTTGGGTCATATGAAATATTTGCGCGACCCTTCAAACGGTTTTTATGAATTTTTCAAAATTTCTCTACTAAAAAAAAAGGTGAATGTGTGCGTTTGGCAGCCATTGACACGCAATCGTAGAGATGGCTACGCGTATCTGAGTATGCCATCGTATTGTATGTACCTTTAGGGATGTTTTGGGTCATATGAAATATTTGCGCGACCCGTCAAACGGTTTTTATGAATTTTTCAAAATTTCTCTACTCAAAAAAAAGGTGAATGTGCGCGTTTGGCGGCCATTGACACGCAATCGTAGAGATGGCTACGCGTATCTGAGTATGCCATCGTATTGTATGTACCTTTAGGGATGTTTTGGGTCATATGAAATATTTGCGCGACCCGTCAAACGGTTTTTATGAATTTTCCAAACTGCTCTACTAAAAAAATGTGATGATGTGCGTTTGACAGCAATTAACAGGCAATCGCAGAGATGGCTACGCGTATCTGAGTATGCCATCGTATTGTATGTACCTTTAGGGATGTTTTGGGTCATATGAAATATTTGCGCGACCCGTCAAACGGTTTTTATGAATTTTTCAAAATTTCTCTACTCAAAAAAAAGGTGAATGTGTGCGTTTGGCGGCCATTGACACGCAATCGTAGAGATGGCTACGCGTATCTGAGTATGCCATCGTATTGTATGTACCTTTAGGGATGTTTTGGGTCATATGAAATATTTGCGCGACCCGTCAAACGGTTTTTATGAATTTTTCAAACTGCTCTACTAAAAAAATGTGATGATGTGCGTTTGATAGCAATTAACAGGCAATCGCAGAGATGGCTACGCGTATCTGAGTATGCCATCGTATTGTATGTACCTTTAGGGATGTTTTGGGTCATATGAAATATTTGCGCGACCCGTCAAACGGTTTTTATGAATTTTTCAAACTGCTCTACTAAAAAAATATGATGATGTGCGTTTGACAGCAATTAACAGGCAATCGCAGAGATGGCTACGCGTATCTGAGTATGCCATCGTATTGTATGTACCTTTAGGGATGTTTTGGGTCATATGAAATATTTGCGCGACCCGTCAAACGGTTTTTATGAATTTTTCAAAATTTCTCTACTCAAAAAAAAGGTGAATGTGTGCGTTTGGCGGCCATTGACACGCAATCGTAGAGATGGCTACGCGTATCTGAGTATGCCATCGTATTGTATGTACCTTTAGGGATGTTTTGGGTCATATGAAATATTTGCGCGACCCGTCAAACGGTTTTTATGAATTTTTCAAACTGCTCTACTAAAAAAATGTGATGATGTGCGTTTGATAGCAATTAACAGGCAATCGCAGAGATGGCTACGCGTATCTGAGTATGCCATCGTATTGTATGTACCTTTAGGGATGTTTTGGGTCATATGCAATATTTGCGCGACCCGTCAAACGGTTTTTATGAATTTTTCAAAATTTCTCTACTAAAAAAAAAGGTGAATGTGTGCGTTTGGCGGCCATTGACAGGCAATCGTAGAGATGGCTACGCGTATCTGAGTATTCCATCGTATTGTATGTACCTTTAGGGATGTTTTGGGTCATATGAAATATTTGCGCGACCCGTCAAAAGGTTTTTATGAATTTTTCAAAATTTCTCTACTAAAAAAAAAGGTGAATGTGTGCGTTTGGCGGCCATTGACACGCAATCGTAGAGATGGCTACGCGTATCTGAGTATGCCATCGTATTGTATGTACCTTTAGGGATGTTTTGGGTCATATGAAATATTTGCGCGACCCGTCAAACGGTTTTTATGAATTTTTCAAAATTTCTCTACTCAAAAAAAAGGTGAATGTGTGCGTTTGGCGGCCATTGACACGCAATCGTAGAGATGGCTACGCGTATCTGAGTATGCCATCGTATTGTATGTACCTTTAGGGATGTTTTGGGTCATATGAAATATTTGCGCGACCCGTCAAACGGTTTTTATGAATTTTTCAAAATTTCTCTACTCAAAAAAAAGGTGAATGTGTGCGTTTGGCGGCCATTGACACGCAATCGTAGAGATGGCTACGCGTATCTGAGTATGCCATCGTATTGTATGTACCTTTAGGGATGTTTTGGGTCATATGAAATATTTGCGCGACCCTTCAAACGGTTTTTATGAATTTTTCAAAATTTCTCTACTCAAAAAAAAGGTGAATGTGTGCGTTTGGCAGCCATTGACACGCAATCGTAGAGATGGCTACGCGTATCTGAGTATGCCATCGTATTGTATGTACCTTTAGGGATGTTTAGGGTCATATGAAATATTTGCGCGACCCGTCAAACGGTTTTTATGAATTTTTCAAAATTTCTCTACTCAAAAAAAAGGTGAATGTGCGCGTTTGGCGGCCATTGACACGCAATCGTAGAGATGGCTACGCGTATCTGAGTATGCCATCGTATTGTATGTACCTTTAGGGATGTTTTGGGTCATATGAAATATTTGCGCGACCCGTCAAACGGTTTTTATGAATTTTTCAAACTGCTCTACTAAAAAAATGTGATGATGTGCGTTTGACAGCAATTAACAGGCAATCGCAGAGATGGCTACGCGTATCTGAGTATGCCATCGTATTGTATGTACCTTTAGGGATGTTTTGGGTCATATGAAATATTTGCGCGACCCGTCAAACGGTTTTTATGAATTTTTCAAAATTTCTCTACTAAAAAAAAAGGTGAATGTGTGCGTTTGGCGGCCATTGACACGCAATCGTAGAGATGGCTACGCGTATCTGAGTATGCCATCGTATTGTATGTACCTTTAGGGATGTTTTGGGTCATATGAAATATTTGCGCGACCCGTCAAACGGTTTTTATGAATTTTTCAAACTGCTCTACTAAAAAAATGTGATGATGTGCGTTTGATAGCAATTAACAGGCAATCGCAGAGATGGCTACGCGTATCTGAGTATGCCATCATATTGTATGTACCTTTAGGGATGTTTCGGGTCATATGAAATATTTGCGCGACCCGTCAAACGGTTTTTATGAATTTTTCAAAATTTCTCTACTCAAAAAAAAGGTGAATGTGTGCGTTTGGCGGCCATTGACAGGCAATCGCAGTGGTGGCTACGCGTATCTGAGTATGCCATCGTATTGTATGTACCTTTAGGGATGTTTTGGGTCATATGAAATATTTGTGCGACCCGTCAAACGGTTTTTATGAATTTTTTAAACTGCTCTACTAAAAAAATGTGATGGTGTGCTCTACTTAAAAAAATGTGATAGTGTTCGTTTGACTGTAATTGAGTAAATCTGATTATAAAATTATCTTTAGTTTTTATGTGTTGTCACCTCCAGTGTGACATACGAGTGCAAATTGTTAATGATAGTTTCTTAAATCGCAGGTGCCCTAATTTATAAATTTTTTGTCAAACCTGATTTCAGGTTCCTTAGCAAAGTAAATGGCATTTTATGGCCTACTGTCAATGTAAATTAAAGTTGCGGGGTTAATTCTAGTTTCCGAGTTAGTATCCATAATGGATGCCTATAAATCATCATGGATTTCCCACGATCCGGTTTTTCTTTTTATGAAGCCAGTATAATGCCCTGACAAACCACGACTTTGTGCATGTTGATAGTGAATAATACCAACTAATACTAGCTTAGTGGACCCAAAATTCAGCTCTGATTGAATCTCGTTTATTTTGATATGGTACTTTGTATTAACAGTGGTTGAAACATCTACTACAGCAAACCCATTGCGAGTCTTAAGTTGTAGGTTATCAGGATTTTCGATTGGCGATTTACAATTAGTGCAGTTTGAACCGAAAAATTTAAACGAATCTTTAATTGTTTTAAGATCTCTTTCTTTGAAATTAACGTAGTCAATTGGGATATAAAAACTGTCTCTTTCGTGTGGTTTTAAGCATTTTGGGCAATTATAGTTTAATTGAATAGAAATTTTGAAATATTGCAAACACAGCTTTGCTCGACGTTTGTAGAAAAATTTGTTATATTAAAACACTTTAAAATCAACTGAGTTCGTTTAATATATGTAGAACGAACCGCTCCATATTTTATAAAGTGCTCTAAGAAATTAAAGAATTCTGTGTCAATTCCGTTAACTTTAGAAGTTAAATGCTCATAATCTGCTAAAACCGTAGTAATTATTTGTATTAATGAATCGAATCCACAGGTCGAATAAACATTAATTTTCACATTACTTTCATGTGAAAAAGAGAATCCATTTGTTAATAGTGGTTTGGTCATCAGCGAATCAGTGCAAAAGTCCGCCTCAGTGGTAGATAATGAGTTAAATAATGCTTTTGCAGAATATCTTTTTAAAACGCGTTTGCCGAAATGTTTTGGGGACTCATACACACGTAATTTTTAATTCCAATTTTCTGAATTTTTTAGGTCGTCTGGCTCTTCGTCCGAACTATGTAACTCTAAATATTTTCGAGATTTTGGCGTTGGCCTCAATGCATCGGTAATGGGCTGGTTATATAGACGGAAACGAAACGAAACGAAACGGACTAAAACGAAAGACGTAAAGAGACATGGTTATATAGACGAATTGACGAAAACGTTTTTTGGCGTTTTGAAAATGGTTTTATTTCAAAAATTTATTCGCGCGCACAAAAACAAAACTTCATAAAAAATAAAATAAATACATTTCTCGAAAAAATGGATGTTTTTTATTAATCAATATATTATTGCTAATAAAAAAAACATGTATCGGCGTGTAAAGCTAAATAAATCAATTCAGAGACAAAATGGAATTTTTAATACTTTCTAAACATAAAACAAGACTACACAGAACAAACACGGGGCCAAAGGACACGCTTTTTCTGCAAAAGTAATTAATAATTCAGTTATATACACTGATTTTCGGGACTCAATCTATTTTTTTTTTTCAAAAACCTGCATCGATGCATTCTACCTAAAAGTCTGAATCCATTTTGTATTTTATTTAGTTTGTTTTGACAATTTGACATAAGTGCTACTAAGGATAGCAAAATAAATTAAAACCGATAGTGCATAACCGCAAAGACGAAACGAAAGCAAATTGAATTGAATCAATTCATCCGTTCGTTTTCATTCCGTTTCTTCTGTATAATTAGTCTAGTAGGTTTTCATACAATCAATTCGTTCGTTTCATTTCATTCCGTTTCGGTTTCGGCTATATAACTAGCCTATAACAGCTATAGAGTTTACCAGAAGCTCGGATTTCCGTTTCATTAAAGCTACGAACCTCCCAATTCTCATGTATTTCTTTTCAGTGTAAATATTTTTCACATGATTAAACCACAACTCCGCATTAGAGTTGGACATGCGGCCTTCTAATTTCAAATATTTGGAGAAGCATGTACTTCAAAGTGGAAGGTAAGCAAAATACCGCTGCATTGTAAACAGAACAAATTCCGGGCAAAAGAAAATATTTTCGGTCAAATCTGGTCGCTCATGTTGTTTTTCAATTTGTGTATTTTGATATAAATTGAGGAATTTTTAACGAAATACGATGGCATACTCAGATACGCGTAGCCATCTCTACGATTGCGTGTCAATGGCCGCCAAACGCACACATTCACCTTTTTTTTTGAGTAGAGAAATTTTGAAAAATTCATAAAAACCGTTTGACGAGTCGCGCAAATATTTCGTATGACCCGAAACATCCCTAAAGGTACATACAATACGATGGCATAGTCAGATATGCGTAGCTGTCTCTGCGATTACCTGCTAATTGCCGTCAAACGCACGCCACCAAATTTTTTGTAGTAGTGCAGTTTGAAAAATTCATGAAAACCTTTTGACGGGTCGCGCAAATATTTCATATGACCCAAAACATCCCTAAAGGTACATACAATACGATGGCATACTCAGATACGCGTAGCCATCTCTACGATTGCGTGTCAATGGCCGCCAAACGCACACATTCACCTTTTTTTTTGAGTAGAGAAATTTTGAAAAATTCATAAAAACCGTTTGACGGGTCGCGCAAATATTTCATATGACCCGAAACATCCCTAAAGGTACATACAATATGATGGCATACTCAGATACCCGTAGCCATCTCTGCGATTACCTGTTAATTGCCGTCAAACGCACGCCACCACATTTGTTTTAGTAGAGCAGTTTGAAAAATTCATAAAAACCGTTTGACGGGTCGCGCAAATATTTCATATGACCCAAAACATCCCTAAAGGTATAGTGAAAATAATATCTCAGCGAAATTCTGACAGATCACGCGCATCTACAAAAACAAAAACAAATGTCATAAACACAGCGATGTATTTAGGCTAATTTGTTTACATTTTGAGGTTAAAATTTGTCATTTTGAATTATGTTTTTCCTCAAATTTATTCACTATAATTAATGAAATTTTAATTTATATAACACACTAGCACTAGAACTTTTGATAACATTTAAGATAATTTTAATATCATTAGCTTAGACATTCATACTAGATTTCTCATTTCATTATAACTAAAGGAAAAAAACAAAACTTCTGATAATTTCAATGTATCGTTGTGTTGTGTATTTTATAAGGCAATGATTTTAGAATGCGTTGCAAATATAATACGTATATGCAATACATCGATAACATTTGAGTGGAAAATTTTTATTTTTATTTTGTGTTTTTAGTCAAATGAGAAATCTATTATGATTGTCTATGTCATTAGTTTGCCTCGAACAAATTGATATTTAAAATCGAGTTTTTTATTGTTTTGCTTTAACTCGAAAAATGACATTTCTTTCTAAAATGCCTAGTTCGTACCTTATATGGGTATAACGTTACATATCCAGTGGTGTTGTTAGTATTTTTTATATTTTTTTAATTTCATATGTTATTTTAGAATTTACCTATAAAATAATGAGAATTTTTAATATTTTCTAATATAAATTACATTATGTAATGGAATCAAATTTCACATATCTTTATTTATAATTTTTTTTGTTTTTAAAAATATTACTTAGCCGACCCTTCTCTAAATTTTTAATTTTGTTTAACTACTTCACTGTTGGCTGCGCACAAAGATGAAAAAATGAGTTTCGCTGAGATATTATTTTCACTATATACATACAATATGATGGCATACTCAGATACGCGTAGCCATCTCTGCGATTACCTGTTAATTGCCGTCAAACGTACGCCACCACATTTTTTTTAGTAGAGAAGTTTGAAAAATTTATGAAAACGTTTTGACGGATCGCGCAAATATTTCATATGACCCGATACATCCCTAAAGGTACATACAATACGATGGCATAGTCAGATATGCGTAGCCATCTCTACGATTACCTGTTAATTGCCGTCAAACGCACGCCACCACATTTTTTTTAGTAGAGCAGTTTGAAAAATTCATGAAAACCTTTTGACGGGTCGCGCAAATATTTCATATGACCCGATACATCCCTAAAGGTACATACAATACGATGGCATAGTCAGATATGAGTAGCCATCTCTGCGATTACCTGTTAATTGCCGTCAAACGCAAGCCACCACATTTTTTTTAGTAGAGCAGTTTGAAAAATTCATGAAAACCTTTTGACGGGTCGCGCAAATATTTCATATGACCCGAAACATCCCTAAAGGTACATACAATACGATGGCATAGTCAGATATGCGTAGCCATCTCTGCGATTACCTGTTAATTGCCGTCAAACGCACGCCACCACATTTTTTTTAGTAGAGCAGTTTGAAAAATTCATAAAAACCGTTTAACGGGTCGCGCAAATATTTCATATGCCCCAAAACTCCCCCAAAGGTAAACACAATATGTTGGCATACCCAGATCTGCTTAACTATCTGTACGGTTGCTTGTCAATGGTTCTCAAGCCCTCAGTTATTTTAACTATGGGTGGAAACTGTTGTAAGGTTTTTTGGTATAGCGTTACACGTTTACTAATACAATCACATATTTTGTCATTTGTCATAAACTTCACGTTAACGAAACCCTCGCATTTAAATTCCATGTACAAAATAACACAACCATCAAATTCATACAATTTACGAGAAATCAAGAACCCGATTTCATTCAACCAATGTACATAGGTTTACGGTGAAGCTCCCGAAACCTCGAACTGAAGAAATCAAGCGCGAATTTATATACCGAACATCAAAAAAGTGTAATTCGCTAATACATTTCAAATTTCCGAAGGAATATAAAATGAATAAATTTAAGGTAGCTATTAATCTTTACTTGCAGGATCGCGCATTGGGTGCAGAAGCTCTGACAGTTACAAGGAGCTAGGCCATAATTATAAATACATAATATTGTCGTTTATGTGTAAGAACAACCTAAACTCCACAAAATCAATTAAGTTCAATATACAGCTGCGGCAAAAATAATAGTAGTGAATGAATCAAGATTATTCAATACAAACTGCCTTGAAAACAAAACATAGTTTTTAAAAAATGTTGTTTCCAAATTTCCATTATTTATTATTATTACATAATAAGAAAATAATATCATAATTTTGCTTAAAAGTATGAAAAATATGTTGCAATTATGATGTAGCACTACTATTATTTTTGCCGCAACTGTATTTAGCATCACCCACTTTCACTTATGTATATAATTAGCGTTGTTCCGATTCATAGGGTCCAAATTAATGCGTATTCAAATCTTGCGTATTCATTCTCAGTTCAACCAAAATATAATATTTATATTAGTATTTTATTTATACATTTATTGAAATTTTAATATTTTAATTTAATTTAAATTAATTTAATATAATTTATAAAATTTAATGCTACTTATAATACACCGTATTAAAAATAATCATGCTTAAATAAACAATTTTATATGAACAGTGAAATCTCGATACAGCGAAGTCAAATGTGAAGGCAAATGTATTTAATTATTTAATGTATTTATGTAAAGTTTTATTATTTTATTTCCTTATTAACCATATATTGTCACAAAAAACAATTATCACTTTGCCGAATAAAAATTTCATTGCGAAATTACAATTTCCTTAAATCAGTATTCGCTATAACTAGACCTCACTGTATTACATACGATAGTTTCTGATTCGACTCAATTTACTCGATTATACGTAGTATAAGAATCTTATTTGAATCGAATACATACATGAAAATTTTGCGTTGTGTAGCTCATTGTATATAAAGAGCACTATAAACACATAGAATAAAACAACGCCAAGTAAAAATAATAAAATCGTATTACAGTACAACTGTACAGTACAGTATTTAAATTTTCCTTTTTTCACTAAATTAAATTAAATTAAATTAAATATATAATATGTAAACATATATTTGAACACTTTACACCACTAAAATAAATTATATTATTTATATATTAAATAAAAATTAAATTCTCGAAGACGACAAAAACACGTCCTTTTTCTTCGAGCGTCAACGACCGACCCCGGAAATAAAATTGTATTAAAATATGAAGAAAAATATATGATCGTGCCTAAATAATATAATGATACTAAAAGTTATTTAATAATTATAAAATTAAGTGAAATTTTTCTTTATTTATAAATAATCAAAAAGAAATGATCTAATAAATAAACTGATATAAAATTGTATCTTGTGAATTTTTTTTTCTGTTAAATATGGCAAATACAATAAAATTCTGATATTCATATTAAATGTCTCAAATACGAATTAATTAGTAAATTGTGCTTATCGATATCATACTCTTGTGTTAAGTAATAGTGAAACAAAAAAAACAAAAAAAAAACTGAACCGCTTAGTAATATGGCTACCACAAGGTAGAAATCAAATAAATCTAACCCTGTGGAGTGTCTTGATGAGTTAAATTGATTCGAAAATCCATCCTAAAGGATGTGATGCAGGCCATTCTGACATCTACTTAGTCTGAATATCAACGCGAAAATAGATAAATTGTTTTTTATTTTAATGAGCCAATATATTTATCAATTAAACAATTTTTTTATTTGGTTTAGGGCTCTTTTTTATTACTTTAAACTAATTAAAGCTTTAGCTTTCGAACCCTATTACGGGGGTACGCTTTTGAAAATGAATCCGAATAGGGTTCGAAAGCTAAAGCTTTAATTAGTTTAAAGTAATAAAAAAGAGCCCTAAACCAAATAAAAAAATTGTTTAATTGCGAAAATAGATAATCTAAGTCAAACTATCCAGGCGAAAATCGACGATATTAACCTCAAAGTGGGGCCAGTTAAGCAAGATGTAACTCATAATATCAAAGCAATTTGTTCTCTCAATGACAATGCCAGTGTTGTGCCGAGTAATCTACATGGCGTAATTACACGATTGTCTACACGTGTAGACAATGTATGTAGACAATTCAAAAAATGACGTCGACAATGTAGACAATGTCGACAATGTAGATAATGCGACGACTAAACACAGCAACAACATTTTTTGATAACTTCATATTTAAGTGGAATTAATTCAATATGCACGTGCATAGTTTAAAGTGTGATATTTGTATATTTGATTCATTTGGCACATGCCGGAATACTGTGCTTAAAAATTACAAAAACTTGTATTTATCAATTAAAACATAGTAAATATGGTCTAATTTAATTTCAAAAATGATTAGTGTCCCAAAGATTTATTTATAGACTTATAGTGCTTTTAACATTAAATTTATGCAATGTTTAAGCACAGTATCCTGTTATTTAAATTGGCAAAACTGTGCCAAATGAACCAAATATACAAAGATCACTCTATAAATCACGTATTGGATTAATTAGATTCCCCAATAATTACAATTTTAACAAATAAAAATAAAAATTACTCGGACACTATTTCCGTGTAACTTCATAAAGCAAAATTTGTTTTAGTTCACTTGTCCGCTGGAGCACATCGTAGATCGTACCATATTTGTCAATAGTTTTAGTCAATTTTAAACGTAAAGACACTTTTGGTTTGTTTTATTGGTTTGGCAAGTTTTCTGAAAACTTTGCTTCTAATTCTTCCTCGACATTTGTACACAATTCATCATTAATCCTGAGGGAATAATACACGTGTAACAATTTTTTCGATCGCTCAAAAATTAGACGATTCCTTATTGGCGAATGTACGTGTGTCTAGCCAGAAAATAATATTTCTTCAATTTGTGCTGATGATGCCGGAATTTTAAGGAATTACTTTGCCATTTTCGATAAAATGGGATGCTTTATTTCAGCCATATGCCAAAAAACTATGGGTTTCTTATGTGTTTCTCATAGAGCATTTTGAAATATGTGCTTTGATATCTAAATTCATCCCATTCTTTTAAATGTTGTGTATTTTTTCTAAATGATCCTTTGTAAGTTTGCCAATATCCATATGAGGATGCAAATAAAATGCTGCCAAGGCATATTCGTCCAAAGCCATTTCCTTCCGAATATTCAAATTCAATTTAAATTTTATTGGTAATTTAAGATCTTGCCACAAATTATCCTCATCGGCAATTCAAAATGAAGACGATTGGCACATTTGAATGATATGGCAGATAGGTTCGAACATCTGTAAACTTTCCTTCACCCGTTCAATGAACTAATCATCAAAAATAAGTTTAACAACGTCTTGTTTAACTTTTTTAATTTTAGACTCAGCTGCTACGATCTTCATCTGCTCCAAGTTCTTGATTAGAGAGCGGTAAGCATCTCTGTATGAGCACCAGCGCATTTCACAAGGTAGTTTAACTTTACTAACACCGTGTATGACTATTTGTTATTTTAAATCGGGGTGCTTGTATTCTTTGAGTACAGTATATAGTCACCTTCTCTGTTATTGCTATATCCAATACGTTCTTTGCCTACAAGTTGGCGGTATGGCTATTGCAAGCACTATGCAATAAAACGTGGTTGGTAAGTTTTCCCATTTTGACCATAGTACCTACTATCATTATCGGAAATAACCGTATATACTTTAGCGTTGTATAGCTGCTTAGCAATGTCTTACGATTCCAGCAAAATTTCGGCTAATCCTGCTCCTGTTTCGCTTTCACCTGTTAGGTACCAAGCTTGTAAGAAGGCTTGCTCGTCAATGGCACGATGAAGCAAAGATGTGTTGCTAGAACTGTTTTTCCAACCATCTATTAATAGCACTAACTCATCAGAAATACTGGCTTTAACACAAGAAATGCATTTTAGAAACGCATTGTTTAATATAGTCGTTGATAGTGCTTTTCTTCCTGGAAGTTTAGTAGCGTAAGCTAGTCTTAACTATTTAATTAATGACTTACTATTTTTCGATTTCACCAATCTTAAGGGCAGGTTTCATCCGAATACTAATTTAGCTAATTCCTCATTTAACTTCATCTATTCTTTTACACTCAATTTGTCAAATTATTTTGTAACTACTGAATTTGCTTTATTGAATTTTTTTAAAGTTCTGTTCTGAATTTATGAGGTTATGAAATTGTACCCAGTCCAATTGTAGCAACAATCTAAACAATTATTCTTAGCGTTTTTTTCGTATCCCTGAGAAATTATAGCATATAGTACTTCTTTTGCAAACCTAGAATGTTTAATTTTTGGTCTCCTTGCTCTAGGTTATCAATTCTGGCTATTTGGTTGATTTAGGAACTTCAAATATAATCGTCGTTCGCAGAAGTTATTAAATCTACACATAGGAAAAAACAACAAGAATAATTTGATTGTCTACAAATTTTCTACATTGTCTACACATTTTCTACATTGTCTACACATTGTCTACATTGTCTACGTCAAAAACTATTGTCTACGCTATTGTCGACACTTACATGTAGACAATCTTAAATTACGTGTAGACGCACAACACTGGACAATGCTAAGGAGTGTGTGAAACGTATTACAGAATTAGAAATTTAGAATACCAAAATCAATACTTTCTATTCTACAGCAATACTTGAAAAACGATATAGTGATCTTCGGTGTTCCGCGCAATATTCAAAATTATGAAAATGCAATATTGGGGCAATTCTCAATTTTACGCTGGACATTGATAATCGTTTCAAGAAAGGGATAGCTGTACAGAGCAACAACATGCAAAACGAAACAGGAAACCAAAAAAAAAAAATTTGATTGCTATCGGACCAATTTTTCTCCAACAAATATGTAGTACCGGATAGTATACACCAGCAGGGGCGTCCAAGCCAAATGAGTATTTTTGACAAATTTTCAAAATAACTAGAGCAATAAAACTGCGATTAGAAAAAAAAGCCAACTGGACAACGCGGTAACTATTTATGTATCCATAGCCACAGAATTTATTACTCTGGGGTGGCAGAGGCATGCGGCCCGCGGGCGTGTAACAACTATTACGGTGATCTTGACATCTATTCCAGAGTGATAAATTCTTTGGCCCTAGATACATAAATAGTTACCGCCTTGTCCGGTTGGATTTTTATTCTAACCGCAGTTTTAAGGCTCTAGTTATTTTGAAAATTTGTCAAAAATACTCATTTGGTTTGGACGCCCCAGGTACACCAACAAAAAAAATTATAATCAAACATCGTCTAAGCAAAAATTTTTCGTCATTATTATCCAGATCAAAAAAAATTGCAAAGAGATGGTAGATTATTTAAAACTTGATTTAACGGGCATATACAAGCAAAACATGATGACTCACCTATAAAGTGACTCACTCCATCAATTCAACGTATGATAACAGAGCCTTCTAGAGTACAAAGCCATAATCATTATGACGTATTTTTCCATAGGAATCCATAGTAAAAATAGTGTTTTTTAGCTTGAAGTTTTTCAATGAAAAATGCAAAACTATTAAAAAACGTTTACATAAAAGTTTTCTACATATCTTTAACAAAAATATACAAGAAATATTAAAATTAATTATTTCTAAATATATTTTTGGAATTTTCATTTTGAAAATACATCAAAGTTGGCTCTGACGAAATAAAATAATACTTGCTCTTTAGTTTTACTAGTGTGCTCTTTGTCAGTAACCTGATGAAATCAGTGACTAAATTTCTGGGTACCTAGGTAACTGGTTACGCCCTCAATATTTATTGGTGGGGGTGGTTTTTTTCAGTTGCACCAGTTTTGGTGCAATGTTCTTGGTTAATCTACTACCTTTTGGTTGATTGACCTCGGGTTGGACAACTGTCATTGTTCGGAAAGTTATATCGACATTGGGCACATTCAACTCCGCTGCCAATATATTAAGTAAAATCAAATCGTTTAGATGTGATTAAACATGTCATGGCTATGTCTATGTAATAGTTTAAATTTATTTTGTCCACGACTAATGTATAATATGCTCATTATACGTTTGTTTCAACAATTATAATGATATATATTATTC
Source organism: Tipula helvola (assembly GCA_963556165.1). Lineage (NCBI taxonomy): Eukaryota > Metazoa > Arthropoda > Insecta > Diptera > Tipulidae > Tipula > Tipula helvola. Next base: position 270,510,660 of record OY744482.1, read on the forward strand.
ACTGCTAGTTTATCTAGTAGTCTCTTCTTTCATTATTCAATACTTCCACTCGTAATACAACTAGTGCTCAATTATTATCGATAATTTTTTACGAGTTAAAACCGCGCTGAAAATTCAACGAGTGCACAGCACGAGTTGAATTATCTGCGACGGTTTTAACGAGTAAACAATTATCGATCATTAATTACAGCACGTGTTGTATTTAGTAAGGGAATAGAACTTTCCCGTCAGCGATTGAATCATAATTCATCCATTTGTGTCATGTTGTATGCAAATTATTTGACAAGCTTTTGTTTGCATGGCTTTTCCTTTGATGTGTGTATAAAAAATTCAGTCATAATAAAAAAAATTGAAATACAATTACAAATTTAGAGATAATTGTTTAGGATTTTCTTGTTGCTATGGTAAAATTCATAAAAATATCGCGTTGCTATGGTGAAAATCGTAAAACTACCGCTATAATAACGTGTTGTTGTACGTATTTTGCATGGCAATCTAAATACTATTGCTGTAATAATCGCTTTTTCGTAAAATTTCCCATGGCATATTTTGTGAAAGTTGTATTCCCAAGTAAATTATTTAATATTTGAAATTTTATCTAATAGTCTCTTGTCATTTTCATTATTATTAAACTGTGACGTCAAAATGTTGAAAAAAATTATTTTAGGATTATTTAAAGGATTTGATTATAAAATACAATGTTATTTGTCGCTCGTGGACAACTCGCCTATCGGCTCGTGTCGGCAAACTTCATCTTCGTGAATAACAGCTATATGCTCGTTGTTGAATGTCAAGCATCATTCGCCAACAAAATTGATGACACACAAGAAAAGGATGACTGCTGAAAATATAATAAGGGAAATAGTTAAATACAATTTAAAGCATAATTAAATAATAAAACTTATCTTTAAAAATCGACATTCTACATTGAATATCCAGCTGGACTTCATTTCCACAGCCGCATAACCTATAAATATAACCATTAAATTATTGCATATAATTGAGGATTACACCAATTTATTCGCGGTTAATTAATACTGTAAGTGGACACATAGATGAAATTAATCCTAAAAATATTTATAAATAAATTAATGTAATTAAAATTAAGTTAATTATGTATTATAAAATAGCTTACCATTTCTTGTTTGTTGATATCTTAGACAATAGAATTAGAATGGACCGCTAATACAATGACAGTTCAATATAATTTTCAAATAAATGATGATGCCAACATACAACTAGCGGTCAAGAGGCAAATTGCGGCAAAAACGAAAACTAAAGATTTGTCAAAGTTGTCAACATCAATAAATTTTTATTTAATTTTTGGCTCCTTTTCGTGTGTTTTCTATTTTGTCACCGTTTTATAGTTTTAAATTCAATTTAATTTGATTTGAGATATTTTAATTGTGATTTTTGCACAAAATTTTTCCTCGGTTTCTTTTATTTTTACTGAAAATGGGGAGAAAGTGTGTCGTGGTTGGTTGTGATATCAGTTTGCCATTGACAGATAAAGCCGCGTCCAAACGTCGTGTGGATGGTTTTCACATGAGGAATGTGATATTTTCATTAAAAATTGTATGATCAAGGTACTAAAAATATATACCAGAGTAGAAATGTTCATTAACATTCGCCTACATGTGATCAATGAACATTTAACGAATCGTGTATACCGAAATGTGATAAATGTACACATCCCGCATAACCGCCTACATTCGCTAAATAAGCGAATACGCACGCATAAGTGTACATTTCACACCCCGTGTGGACGCGGCTTAAGGGTGTTTCTTTGCATCTGTGAATACAAAAATAAATGTTTATTTTAATATTCAGTGCTTGCAACTGCTTATAATTTCAAATATTAATGATGTTTTCTTTTATAAAATTTAATCTTAATATTGATTTTTCGATTATTCCTAATAAATTAAATGGTAACGAACTTTTTAGTTAGCGAATTCGCCACGATTTGCCTCTTGACCGCCACTGTATGTTGGATCGCATATGAAGTAAGCAACTAGCAGTCCATTTAAAAATATATAGTCAAAGGCTATAGCTCAGTTGATTTTCAAAAAAATTAAATTTTTCACGAAACGTGTAGAAATATTCGACCGATCCAAATGGCCGTTTGTATGACAATTACAGGTCTCAACGCCTATTGATAGAGGTATCAATCATCGAAATCGGAGCACATTTGCAGATTTTCGAATTTTCTAGCTCTGATTTTGTGGGCTGTAGCTCAGTTGATTTTCAAAAAAATTAAATTTTTCACGAAACGTGTAGAAATATTCGACCGATCCAAATGGCCGTTTGTATGACAATTACAGGTCTCAACGCCTATTGATAGAGGTATCAATCATCGAAATCGGAGCACATTTGCAGATTTTCGAATTTTCTAGCTCTGATTTTGTGGGCTATAGCTCAGTTGATTTTCAAAAAAATTAAATTTTCCACTAAACGTGTAGAAATATTCGACCGATCCAAATGGCCGTTTGCATGACAATTACAGGTCTCAACGCCTATTGATAGAGGTATCAATCATCGAAATCGGAGCACATTTGCAGATTTTCGAATTTTCTGGCTGTGAATTTGTGGGCTATAGCTCAGTTGATTTTCAAAAAAATTTAATTTTTCACGAAACGTGTAGAAATATTCGACCGATCCAAATGGCCGTTTGTATGACAATTACAGGTCTCAACGCCTATTGATAGAGGTATCAATCATCGAAATCGGAGCACATTTGCAGATTTTCGAATTTTCTGGCTGTGAATTTGTGGGCTATAGCTCAGTTGATTTTCAAAAAAATTTAATTTTTCACGAAACGTCTTGAAATATTCGTCCGATCCAAATGGCCGTTTGCATGACAATTACAGGTCTCAACGCCTATTGATAGAGGTATCAATCATCGAAATCGGAGCACATTTGCAGATTTTCGAATTTTCTGGCTGTGAATTTGTGGGCTATAGCTCAGTTGATTTTCAAAAAAATTTAATTTTTCACGAAACGTCTTGAAATATTCGACCGATCCAAATGGCCGTTTGTATGACAATTACAGGTCTCAACGCCTATTGATAGAGGTATCAATCATCGAAATCGGAGCACATTTGCAGATTTTCGAATTTTCTATACTCTGATTTTGTGGGCTATAGCTCAGTTGATTTTCAAAAAAATTAAATTTTCCACTAAACGTGTAGAAATATTCGACCGATCCAAACGGCCGTTTGCATGACAATTACAGGTCTCAACGCCTATTGATAGAGGTATCAATCATCGAAATCGGAGCACATTTGCAGATTTTCGAATTTTCTGGCTGTGAATTTGTGGGCTATTATAGCTCAGTTGATTTTCAAAAAAATTTAATTTTTCACGAAACGTGCTCAGTACAATAGCTCAGTTATAGCTCAGTTATAGCTCAGTTATAGCTCAGGCTATAGCTCAGTTATAGCTCAGTTATAGCTCAGTTATAGCTCAGTTATAGCTCAGTCGAATTTGTGGGCTATAGCTCAGTTGATTTTCAAACAAATTAAATTTTTCACGAAACGTGTAGAAATATTCGACCGATCCAAATGGCCGTTTGTATGACAATTACAGGTCTCAACGCCTATTGATAGAGGTATCAATCATCGAAATCGGAGCACATTTGCAGATTTTCGAATTTTCTGGCTCTGAATTTGTGGGCTATAGCTCAGTTGATTTTCAAAAAAATTAAATTTTCCACGAAACGTCTTGAAATATTCGACCGATCCAAATGGCCGTTTGTATGACAATTACAGGTCTCAACGCCTATTGATAGAGGTATCAATCATCGAAATCGGAGCACATTTGCAGATTTTCGAATTTGTGGGCTATAGCTCAGTTATAGCTCAGTTATAGCTCAGTTATAGCTCAGTTTTGCTCAGGTATAGCTCAGTTATAGCTCAGTTATAGCAGTTATAGCTCAGTTATAGCTCAGTTATAGCTCAGTTATAGCTCAGTTATAGCTCAGTTATAGCTCAGTTATAGCTCGGGTTATAGCTCAGTTATAGCTCAGTTATAGCTCAGTTATAGCTCAGGTTATAGCTCAGTTATAGCTCAGTTATAGCTCAGTTATAGCTCAGTTATAGCTCAGTTATAGCTCAGTTATAGCTCAGTTATAGCTCAGTTATAGCTCAGTTATAGCTCAGGCTATAGCTCAGTTATAGCTCAGGCTATAGCTCAGTTATAGCTCAGTTATAGCTCAGTTGTAGCTCAGTTATAGCTCAGGCTATAGCTCAGTTATAGCTCAGGCTATAGCTCAGTCGAATTTGTGGGCTATAGCTCAGTTGATTTTCAAAAAAATTAAATTTTTCACGAAACGTCTTGAAATATTCGACCGATCCAAATGGCCGTTTGTATGACAATTACAGGTCTCAACGCCTATTGATAGAGGTATCAATCATCGAAATCGGAGCACATTTGCAGATTTTCGAATTTTCTGGCTCTGAATTTGTGGGCTATAGCTCAGTTGATTTTCAAAAAAATTAAATTTTTCACGAAACGTGTAGAAATATTCGACCGATCCAAATGGCCGTTTGTATGACAATTACAGGTCTCAACGCCTATTGATCCAAATGGCCGTTTGCATGACGATTACAGGTCTCAACGCCTATTGATAGAGGTATCAATCATCGAAATCGGAGCACATTTGCAGATTTTCGAATTTTCTGGCTGTGAATTTGTGGGCTATAGCTCAGTTGATTTTCAAAAAAATTTAATTTTTCACGAAACGTCTTGAAATATTCGACCGATCCAAATGGCCGTTTGTATGACAATTACAGGTCTCAACGCCTATTGATAGAGGTATCAATCATCGAAATCGGAGCACATTTGCAGATTTTCGAATTTTCTGGCTCTGAATTTGTGGGCTATAGCTCAGTTGATTTTCAAAAAAATTTAATTTTTCACGAAACGTCTTGAAATATTCGACCGATCCAAATGGCCGTTTGTATGACAATTACAGGTCTCAACGCCTATTGATAGAGGTATCAATCATCGAAATCGGAGCACATTTGCAGATTTTCGAATTTTCTGGCTCTGAATTTGTGGGCTATAGCTCAGTTGATTTTCAAAAAAATTTAATTTTTCACGAAACGTCTTGAAATATTCGACCGATCCAAATGGCCGTTTGTATGACAATTACAGGTCTCAACGCCTATTGATAGAGGTATCAATCATCGAAATCGGAGCACATTTGCAGATTTTCGAATTTTCTGGCTCTGAATTTGTGGGCTATAGCTCAGTTGATTTTCAAACAAATTAAATTTTCCACGAAACGTTTTGAAATATTCGACCGATCCAAATGGCCGTTTGTATGACAATTACAGGTCTCAACGCCTATTGATAGAGGTATCAATCATCGAAATCGGAGCACATTTGCAGATTTTCGAATTTACTAGCTCTGATTTTGTGGGCTATAGCTCAGTTGATTTTCAAAAAAATTAAATTTTTCACGAAACGTGTAGAAATATTCGACCGATCCAAATGGCCGTTTGTATGACAATTACAGGTCTCAACGCCTATTGATCCAAATGGCCGTTTGCATGACAATTACAGGTCTCAACGCCTATTGATAGAGGTATCAATCATCGAAATCGGAGCACATTTGCAGATTTTCGAATTTTCTGGCTGTGAATTTGTGGGCTATAGCTCAGTTGATTTTCAAAAAAATTTAATTTTTCACGAAACGTCTTGAAATATTCGACCGATCCAAATGGCCGTTTGTATGACAATTACAGGTCTCAACGCCTATTGATAGAGGTATCAATCATCGAAATCGGAGCACATTTGCAGATTTTCGAATTTTCTGGCTCTGAATTTGTGGGCTATAGCTCAGTTGATTTTCAAAAAAATTAAATTTTTCACGAAACGTCTTGAAATATTCGACCGATCCAAATGGCCGTTTGTATGACAATTACAGGTCTCAACGCCTATTGATAGAGGTATCAATCATCGAAATCGGAGCACATTTGCAGATTTTCGAATTTTCTATACTCTGATTTTGTGGGCTATAGCTCAGTTGATTTTCAAAAAAATTAAATTTTCCACTAAACGTGTAGAAATATTCGACCGATCCAAACGGCCGTTTGCATGACAATTACAGGTCTCAACGCCTATTGATAGAGGTATCAATCATCGAAATCGAAGCACATTTGCAGATTTTCGAATTTTCTGGCTGTGAATTTGTGGGCTATTATAGCTCAGTTGATTTTCAAAAAAATTTAATTTTTCACGAAACGTGCTCAGTACAATAGCTCAGTTATAGCTCAGTTATAGCTCAGTTATAGCTCAGGCTATAGCTCAGTTATAGCTCAGTTATAGCTCAGTTATAGCTCAGTCGAATTTGTGGGCTATAGCTCAGTTGATTTTCAAACAAATTAAATTTTTCACGAAACGTGTAGAAATATTCGACCGATCCAAATGGCCGTTTGTATGACAATTACAGGTCTCAACGCCTATTGATAGAGGTATCAATCATCGAAATCGGAGCACATTTGCAGATTTTCGAATTTTCTGGCTCTGAATTTGTGGGCTATAGCTCAGTTGATTTTCAAAAAAATTAAATTTTCCACGAAACGTCTTGAAATATTCGACCGATCCAAATGGCCGTTTGTATGACAATTACAGGTCTCAACGCCTATTGATAGAGGTATCAATCATCGAAATCGGAGCACATTTGCAGATTTTCGAATTTGTGGGCTATAGCTCAGGTATAGCTCAGTTATAGCTCAGTTATAGCTCAGTTTTGCTCAGGTATAGCTCAGTTATAGCTCAGTTATAGCAGTTATAGCTCAGTTATAGCTCAGTTATAGCTCAGTTATAGCTCAGTTATAGCTCAGTTATAGCTCAGTTATAGCTCGGGTTATAGCTCAGTTATAGCTCAGTTATAGCTCAGTTATAGCTCAGTTATAGCTCAGTTATAGCTCAGTTATAGCTCAGTTATAGCTCAGTTATAGCTCAGTTATAGCTCAGTTATAGCTCAGTTATAGCTCAGTTATAGCTCAGTTATAGCTCAGTTATAGCTCAGTTATAGCTCAGGCTATAGCTCAGGCTATAGCTCAGTCGAATTTGTGGGCTATAGCTCAGTTGATTTTCAAAAAAATTAAATTTTTCACGAAACGTCTTGAAATATTCGACCGATCCAAATGGCCGTTTGTATGACAATTACAGGTCTCAACGCCTATTGATAGAGGTATCAATCATCGAAATCGGAGCACATTTGCAGATTTTCGAATTTTCTGGTTGTGAATTTGTGGGCTATAGCTCAGTTGATTTTCAAACAAATTAAATTTTCCACGAAACGTCTTGAAATATTCGACCGATCCAAATGGCCGTTTGCATGACAATTACAGGTCTCAACGCCTATTGATAGAGGTATCAATCATCGAAATCGGAGCACATTTGCAGATTTTCGAATTTACTAGCTCTGATTTTGTGGGCTATAGCTCAGTTGATTTTCAAAAAAATTAAATTTTTCACGAAACGTGTAGAAATATTCGACCGATCCAAATGGCCGTTTGTATGACAATTACAGGTCTCAACGCCTATTGATCCAAATGGCCGTTTGCATGACAATTACAGGTCTCAACGCCTATTGATAGAGGTATCTCATCGAAATCGGAGCACATTTGCAGATTTTCGAATTTTCTGGCTGTGAATTTGTGGGCTATAGCTCAGTTGATTTTCAAAAAAATTAAATTTTTCACGAAACGTCTTGAAATATTCGACCGATCCAAATGGCCGTTTGTATGACAATTACAGGTCTCAACGCCTATTGATAGAGGTATCAATCATCGAAATCGGAGCACATTTGCAGATTTTCGAATTTTCTGGCTCTGAATTTGTGAGCTATAGCTCAGTTGATTTTCAAAAAAATTAAATTTTCCACTAAACGTGTAGAAATATTCGACCGATCCAAATGGCCGTTTGCATGACAATTACAGGTCTCAACGCCTATTGATAGAGGTATCAATCATCGAAATCGGAGCACATTTGCAGATTTTCGAATTTTCTGGCTCTGAATTTGTGGGCTATAGCTCAGTTGATTTTCAAAAAAATTAAATTTTCCACTAAACGTGTAGAAATATTCGACCGATCCAAATGGCCGTTTGCATGACAATTACAGGTCTCAACGCCTATTGATAGAGGTATCAATCATCGAAATCGGAGCACATTTGCAGATTTTCGAATTTTCTGGCTGTGAATTTGTGGGCTATTATAGCTCAGTTGATTTTCAAAAAAATTTAATTTTCCACTAAACGTGTAGAAATATTTGACCGATCCAAATGGCCGTTTGTATGACAATTACAGGTCTCAACGCCTATTGATAGAGGTATCAATCATCGAAATCGGAGCACATTTGCAGATTTTCGAATTTTCTGGCTCTGAATTTGTGGGCTATAGCTCAGTTGATTTTCAAAAAAATTAAATTTTTCACGAAACGTGTAGAAATATTCGACCGATCCAAATGGCCGTTTGTATGACAATTACAGGTCTCAACGCCTATTGATAGAGGTATCAATCATCGAAATCGGAGCACATTTGCAGATTTTCGAATTTTCTGGCTCTGAATTTGTGGGCTATAGCTCAGTTGATTTTCAAAAAAATTAAATTTTTCACGAAACGTCTTGAAATATTCGACCGATCCAAATGGCCGTTTGAATGACAATTACAGGTCTCAACGCCTATTGATAGAGGTATCAATCATCGAAATCGGAGCACATTTGCAGATTTTCGAATTTTCTGGCTGTGAATTTGTGGGCTATAGCTCAGTTGATTTTCAAAAAAATTAAATTTTCCACTAAACGTGTAGAAATATTTGACCGATCCAAATGGCCGTTTGTATGACAATTACAGGTCTCAACGCCTATTGATAGAGGTATCAATCATCGAAATCGGAGCACATTTGCAGATTTTCGAATTTTCTGGCTCTGAATTTGTGGGCTATAGCTCAGTTGATTTTCAAAAAAATTAAATTTTCCACGAAACGTCTTGAAATATTCGACCGATCCAAATGGCCGTTTGTATGACAATTACAGGTCTCAACGCCTATTGATAGAGGTATCAATCATCGAAATCGGAGCACATTTGCAGATTTTCGAATTTTCTGGCTCTGAATTTGTGGGCTATAGCTCAGTTGATTTTCAAAAAAATTAAATTTTCCACGAAACGTCTTGAAATATTCGACCGATCCAAATGGCCGTTTGTATGACAATTACAGGTCTCAACGCCTATTGATACAGGTATCAATCATCGAAATCGGAGCACATTTGCAGATTTTCGAATTTTCTGGCTGTGAATTTGTGGGCTATAGCTCAGTTGATTTTCAAAAAAATTAAATTTTTCACGAAACGTGTAGAAATATTCGACCGATCCAAATGGCCGTTTGTATGACAATTACAGGTCTCAACGCCTATTGATCCAAATGGCCGTTTGCATGACAATTACAGGTCTCAACGCCTATTGATAGAGGTATCTCATCGAAATCGGAGCACATTTGCAGATTTTCGAATTTTCTGGCTGTGAATTTGTGGGCTATAGCTCAGTTGATTTTCAAAAAAATTAAATTTTTCACGAAACGTCTTGAAATATTCGACCGATCCAAATGGCCGTTTGTATGACAATTACAGGTCTCAACGCCTATTGATAGAGGTATCAATCATCGAAATCGGAGCACATTTGCAGATTTTCGAATTTTCTGGCTCTGAATTTGTGGGCTATAGCTCAGTTGATTTTCAAAAAAATTAAATTTTCCACTAAACGTGTAGAAATATTCGACCGATCCAAATGGCCGTTTGCATGACAATTACAGGTCTCAACGCCTATTGATAGAGGTATCAATCATCGAAATCGGAGCACATTTGCAGATTTTCGAATTTTCTGGCTCTGAATTTGTGGGCTATAGCTCAGTTGATTTTCAAAAAAATTAAATTTTCCACTAAACGTGTAGAAATATTCGACCGATCCAAATGGCCGTTTGCATGACAATTACAGGTCTCAACGCCTATTGATAGAGGTATCAATCATCGAAATCGGAGCAAATTTGCAGATTTTCGAATTTTCTGGCTGTGAATTTGTGGGCTATTATAGCTCAGTTGATTTTCAAAAAAATTTAATTTTCCACTAAACGTGTAGAAATATTTGACCGATCCAAATGGCCGTTTGTATGACAATTACAGGTCTCAACGCCTATTGATAGAGGTATCAATCATCGAAATCGGAGCACATTTGCAGATTTTCGAATTTTCTGGCTCTGAATTTGTGGGCTATAGCTCAGTTGATTTTCAAAAAAATTAAATTTTTCACGAAACGTGTAGAAATATTCGACCGATCCAAATGGCCGTTTGTATGACAATTACAGGTCTCAACGCCTATTGATAGAGGTATCAATCATCGAAATCGGAGCACATTTGCAGATTTTCGAATTTTCTGGCTCTGAATTTGTGGGCTATAGCTCAGTTGATTTTCAAAAAAATTTAATTTTTCACGAAACGTCTTGAAATATTCGACCGATCCAAATGGCCGTTTGTATGACAATTACAGGTCTCAACGCCTATTGATAGAGGTATCAATCATCGAAATCGGAGCACATTTGCAGATTTTCGAATTTTCTGGCTCTGAATTTGTGGGCTATAGCTCAGTTGATTTTCAAAAAAATTTAATTTTTCACGAAACGTCTTGAAATATTCGACCGATCCAAATTGCCGTTTGTATGACAATTACAGGTCTCAACGCCTATTGATAGAGGTATCAATCATCGAAATCGGAGCACATTTGCAGATTTTCGAATTTTCTGGCTCTGAATTTGTGGGCTATAGCTCAGTTGATTTTCAAAAAAATTTAATTTTTCACGAAACGTCTTGAAATATTCGACCGATCCAAATGGCCGTTTGTATGACAATTACAGGTCTCAACGCCTATTGATAGAGGTATCAATCATCGAAATCGGAGCACATTTGCAGATTTTCGAATTTTCTGGCTCTGAATTTGTGGGCTATAGCTCAGTTGATTTTCAAACAAATTAAATTTTCCACGAAACGTTTTGAAATATTCGACCGATCCAAATGGCCGTTTGTATGACAATTACAGGTCTCAACGCCTATTGATAGAGGTATCAATCATCGAAATCGGAGCACATTTGCAGATTTTCGAATTTACTAGCTCTGATTTTGTGGGCTATAGCTCAGTTGATTTTCAAAAAAATTAAATTTTTCACGAAACGTGTAGAAATATTCGACCGATCCAAATGGCCGTTTGTATGACAATTACAGGTCTCAACGCCTATTGATCCAAATGGCCGTTTGCATGACAATTACAGGTCTCAACGCCTATTGATAGAGGTATCAATCATCGAAATCGGAGCACATTTGCAGATTTTCGAATTTTCTGGCTGTGAATTTGTGGGCTATAGCTCAGTTGATTTTCAAAAAAATTTAATTTTTCACGAAACGTCTTGAAATATTCGACCGATCCAAATGGCCGTTTGTATGACAATTACAGGTCTCAACGCCTATTGATAGAGGTATCAATCATCGAAATCGGAGCACATTTGCAGATTTTCGAATTTTCTGGCTCTGAATTTGTGGGCTATAGCTCAGTTGATTTTCAAAAAAATTAAATTTTTCACGAAACGTCTTGAAATATTCGACCGATCCAAATGGCCGTTTGTATGACAATTACAGGTCTCAACGCCTATTGATAGAGGTATCAATCATCGAAATCGGAGCACATTTGCAGATTTTCGAATTTTCTATACTCTGATTTTGTGGGCTATAGCTCAGTTGATTTTCAAAAAAATTAAATTTTCCACTAAACGTGTAGAAATATTCGACCGATCCAAACGGCCGTTTGCATGACAATTACAGGTCTCAACGCCTATTGATAGAGGTATCAATCATCGAAATCGAAGCACATTTGCAGATTTTCGAATTTTCTGGCTGTGAATTTGTGGGCTATTATAGCTCAGTTGATTTTCAAAAAAATTTAATTTTTCACGAAACGTCTTGAAATATTCGACCGATCCAAATGGCCGTTTGTATGACAATTACAGGTCTCAACGCCTATTGATAGAGGTATCAATCATCGAAATCGGAGCACATTTGCAGATTTTCGAATTTTCTGGCTCTGAATTTGTGGGCTATAGCTCAGTTGATTTTCAAAAAAATTAAATTTTCCACGAAACGTCTTGAAATATTCGACCGATCCAAATGGCCGTTTGTATGACAATTACAGGTCTCAACGCCTATTGATAGAGGTATCAATCATCGAAATCGGAGCACATTTGCAGATTTTCGAATTTGTGGGCTATAGCTCAGGTATAGCTCAGTTATAGCTCAGTTATAGCTCAGTTTTGCTCAGGTATAGCTCAGTTATAGCTCAGTTATAGCAGTTATAGCTCAGTTATAGCTCAGTTATAGCTCAGTTATAGCTCAGTTATAGCTCAGTTATAGCTCAGTTATAGCTCGGGTTATAGCTCAGTTATAGCTCAGTTATAGCTCAGTTATAGCTCAGTTATAGCTCAGTTATAGCTCAGTTATAGCTCAGTTATAGCTCAGTTATAGCTCAGTTATAGCTCAGTTATAGCTCAGTTATAGCTCAGTTATAGCTCAGTTATAGCTCAGTTATAGCTCAGTTATAGCTCAGGCTATAGCTCAGGCTATAGCTCAGTCGAATTTGTGGGCTATAGCTCAGTTGATTTTCAAAAAAATTAAATTTTTCACGAAACGTCTTGAAATATTCGACCGATCCAAATGGCCGTTTGTATGACAATTACAGGTCTCAACGCCTATTGATAGAGGTATCAATCATCGAAATCGGAGCACATTTGCAGATTTTCGAATTTTCTGGTTGTGAATTTGTGGGCTATAGCTCAGTTGATTTTCAAACAAATTAAATTTTCCACGAAACGTCTTGAAATATTCGACCGATCCAAATGGCCGTTTGCATGACAATTACAGGTCTCAACGCCTATTGATAGAGGTATCAATCATCGAAATCGGAGCACATTTGCAGATTTTCGAATTTACTAGCTCTGATTTTGTGGGCTATAGCTCAGTTGATTTTCAAAAAAATTAAATTTTTCACGAAACGTGTAGAAATATTCGACCGATCCAAATGGCCGTTTGTATGACAATTACAGGTCTCAACGCCTATTGATCCAAATGGCCGTTTGCATGACATTGATAGAGGTATCTCATCGAAATCGGAGCACATTTGCAGATTTTCGAATTTTCTGGCTGTGAATTTGTGGGCTATAGCTCAGTTGATTTTCAAAAAAATTAAATTTTTCACGAAACGTCTTGAAATATTCGACCGATCCAAATGGCCGTTTGTATGACAATTACAGGTCTCAACGCCTATTGATAGAGGTATCAATCATCGAAATCGGAGCACATTTGCAGATTTTCGAATTTTCTGGCTCTGAATTTGTGGGCTATAGCTCAGTTGATTTTCAAAAAAATTAAATTTTCCACTAAACGTGTAGAAATATTCGACCGATCCAAATGGCCGTTTGCATGACAATTACAGGTCTCAACGCCTATTGATAGAGGTATCAATCATCGAAATCGGAGCACATTTGCAGATTTTCGAATTTTCTGGCTCTGAATTTGTGGGCTATAGCTCAGTTGATTTTCAAAAAAATTAAATTTTCCACTAAACGTGTAGAAATATTCGACCGATCCAAATGGCCGTTTGCATGACAATTACAGGTCTCAACGCCTATTGATAGAGCTCGACATCTTTCGATTCGAAACACACGCTTTTTCACAAAATTTAAATTTATTTAATTTAATTTAAACAATTTTTAAGTTTAAAAACACTTTCTTTATTTGTGAAATTATTATATTTTTATTTACACACTACTAGTTTCGAACATAATTGTTCATCATCAGGTAGTTTTTAAAACTGAACAAAAATTATATTTTACAAACTTATTTAAATACTTTTGGACCATATTACATGATGTACATACATATAAAATAAAATATAAAACAAAATATACATATAACATTACTAGTAGTGTGTAAATAAAAATATAATAATTTCACAAATAAAGAAAGTGTTTTTAACTTAAAAATTGTTTAAATTAAATTAAATAATTTATTGATAGAGGTATCAATCATCGAAATCGGAGCACATTTGCAGATTTTCGAATTTTCTGGCTGTGAATTTGTGGGCTATTATAGCTCAGTTGATTTTCAAAAAATTTAATTTTCCACTAAACGTGTAGAAATATTTGACCGATCCAAATGGCCGTTTGTATGACAATTACAGGTCTCAACGCCTATTGATAGAGGTATCAATCATCGAAATCGGAGCACATTTGCAGATTTTCGAATTTTCTGGCTCTGAATTTGTGGGCTATAGCTCAGTTGATTTTCAAAAAAAATTAAATTTTTCACGAAACGTGTAGAAATATTCGACCGATCCAAATGGCCGTTTGTATGACAATTACAGGTCTCAACGCCTATTGATCCAAATGGCCGTTTGCATGACAATTACAGGTCTCAACGCCTATTGATAGAGGTATCAATCATCGAAATCGGAGCACATTTGCAGATTTTCGAATTTTCTGGCTCTGAATTTGTGGGCTATAGCTCAGTTGATTTTCAAAAAAATTAAATTTTTCACGAAACGTCTTGAAATATTCGACCGATCCAAATGGCCGTTTGAATGACAATTACAGGTCTCAACGCCTATTGATAGAGGTATCAATCATCGAAATCGGAGCACATTTGCAGATTTTCGAATTTTCTGGCTGTGAATTTGTGGGCTATAGCTCAGTTGATTTTCAAAAAAATTAAATTTTCCACTAAACGTGTAGAAATATTTGACCGATCCAAATGGCCGTTTGTATGACAATTACAGGTCTCAACGCCTATTGATAGAGGTATCAATCATCGAAATCGGAGCACATTTGCAGATTTTCGAATTTTCTGGCTCTGAATTTGTGGGCTATAGCTCAGTTGATTTTCAAAAAATTAAATTTTCCACGAAACGTCTTGAAATATTCGACCGATCCAAATGGCCGTTTGTATGACAATTACAGGTCTCAACGCCTATTGATAGAGGTATCAATCATCGAAATCGGAGCACATTTGCAGATTTTCGAATTTTCTGGCTCTGAATTTGTGGGCTATAGCTCAGTTGATTTTCAAAAAAATTAAATTTTCCACTAAACGTGTAGAAATATTCGACCGATCCAAATGGCCGTTTGCATGACAATTACAGGTCTCAACGCCTATTGATCCAAATGGCCGTTTGCATGACAATTACAGGTCTCAACGCCTATTGATAGAGGTATCTCATCGAAATCGGAGCACATTTGCAGATTTTCGAATTTTCTGGCTGTGAATTTGTGGGCTATAGCTCAGTTGATTTTCAAAAAAATTAAATTTTTCACGAAACGTCTTGAAATATTCGACCGATCCAAATGGCCGTTTGTATGACAATTACAGGTCTCAACGCCTATTGATAGAGGTATCAATCATCGAAATCGGAGCACATTTGCAGATTTTCGAATTTTCTGGCTCTGAATTTGTGGGCTATAGCTCAGTTGATTTTCAAAAAAATTAAATTTTCCACTAAACGTGTAGAAATATTCGACCGATCCAAATGGCCGTTTGCATGACAATTACAGGTCTCAACGCCTATTGATAGAGGTATCAATCATCGAAATCGGAGCACATTTGCAGATTTTCGAATTTTCTGGCTCTGAATTTGTGGGCTATAGCTCAGTTGATTTTCAAAAAAATTAAATTTTCCACTAAACGTGTAGAAATATTCGACCGATCCAAATGGCCGTTTGCATGACAATTACAGGTCTCAACGCCTATTGATAGAGGTATCAATCATCGAAATCGGAGCACATTTGCAGATTTTCGAATTTTCTGGCTGTGAATTTGTGGGCTATTATAGCTCAGTTGATTTTCAAAAAAATTTAATTTTCCACTAAACGTGTAGAAATATTTGACCGATCCAAATGGCCGTTTGTATGACAATTACAGGTCTCAACGCCTATTGATAGAGGTATCAATCATCGAAATCGGAGCACATTTGCAGATTTTCGAATTTTCTGGCTCTGAATTTGTGGGCTATAGCTCAGTTGATTTTCAAAAAAATTAAATTTTTCACGAAACGTGTAGAAATATTCGACCGATCCAAATGGCCGTTTGTATGACAATTACAGGTCTCAACGCCTATTGATAGAGGTATCAATCATCGAAATCGGAGCACATTTGCAGATTTTCGAATTTTCTGGCTCTGAATTTGTGGGCTATAGCTCAGTTGATTTTCAAAAAAATTAAATTTTTCACGAAACGTGTAGAAATATTCGACCGATCCAAATGGCCGTTTGTATGACAATTACAGGTCTCAACGCCTATTGATCCAAATGGCCGTTTGCATGACAATTACAGGTCTCAACGCCTATTGATAGAGGTATCAATCATCGAAATCGGAGCACATTTGCAGATTTTCGAATTTTCTGGCTCTGAATTTGTGGGCTATAGCTCAGTTGATTTTCAAAAAAATTAAATTTTTCACGAAACGTCTTGAAATATTCGACCGATCCAAATGGCCGTTTGAATGACAATTACAGGTCTCAACGCCTATTGATAGAGGTATCAATCATCGAAATCGGAGCACATTTGCAGATTTTCGAATTTTCTGGCTGTGAATTTGTGGGCTATAGCTCAGTTGATTTTCAAAAAAATTAAATTTTCCACTAAACGTGTAGAAATATTTGACCGATCCAAATGGCCGTTTGTATGACAATTACAGGTCTCAACGCCTATTGATAGAGGTATCAATCATCGAAATCGGAGCACATTTGCAGATTTTCGAATTTTCTGGCTCTGAATTTGTGGGCTATAGCTCAGTTGATTTTCAAAAAAATTAAATTTTCCACGAAACGTCTTGAAATATTCGACCGATCCAAATGGCCGTTTGTATGACAATTACAGGTCTCAACGCCTATTGATAGAGGTATCAATCATCGAAATCGGAGCACATTTGCAGATTTTCGAATTTTCTGGCTCTGAATTTGTGGGCTATAGCTCAGTTGATTTTCAAAAAAATTAAATTTTCCACTAAACGTGTAGAAATATTCGACCGATCCAAATGGCCGTTTGCATGACAATTACAGGTCTCAACGCCTATTGATCCAAATGGCCGTTTGCATGACAATTACAGGTCTCAACGCCTATTGATAGAGGTATCTCATCGAAATCGGAGCACATTTGCAGATTTTCGAATTTTCTGGCTGTGAATTTGTGGGCTATAGCTCAGTTGATTTTCAAAAAAATTAAATTTTTCACGAAACGTCTTGAAATATTCGACCGATCCAAATGGCCGTTTGTATGACAATTACAGGTCTCAACGCCTATTGATAGAGGTATCAATCATCGAAATCGGAGCACATTTGCAGATTTTCGAATTTTCTGGCTCTGAATTTGTGGGCTATAGCTCAGTTGATTTTCAAAAAAATTAAATTTTCCACTAAACGTGTAGAAATATTCGACCGATCCAAATGGCCGTTTGCATGACAATTACAGGTCTCAACGCCTATTGATAGAGGTATCAATCATCGAAATCGGAGCACATTTGCAGATTTTCGAATTTTCTGGCTCTGAATTTGTGGGCTATAGCTCAGTTGATTTTCAAAAAAATTAAATTTTCCACTAAACGTGTAGAAATATTCGACCGATCCAAATGGCCGTTTGCATGACAATTACAGGTCTCAACGCCTATTGATAGAGGTATCAATCATCGAAATCGGAGCACATTTGCAGATTTTCGAATTTTCTGGCTGTGAATTTGTGGGCTATTATAGCTCAGTTGATTTTCAAAAAAATTTAATTTTCCACTAAACGTGTAGAAATATTTGACCGATCCAAATGGCCGTTTGTATGACAATTACAGGTCTCAACGCCTATTGATAGAGGTATCAATCATCGAAATCGGAGCACATTTGCAGATTTTCGAATTTTCTGGCTCTGAATTTGTGGGCTATAGCTCAGTTGATTTTCAAAAAAATTAAATTTTTCACGAAACGTGTAGAAATATTCGACCGATCCAAATGGCCGTTTGTATGACAATTACAGGTCTCAACGCCTATTGATAGAGGTATCAATCATCGAAATCGGAGCACATTTGCAGATTTTCGAATTTTCTGGCTCTGAATTTGTGGGCTATAGCTCAGTTGATTTTCAAAAAAATTAAATTTTTCACGAAACGTCTTGAAATATTCGACCGATCCAAATGGCCGTTTGAATGACAATTACAGGTCTCAACGCCTATTGATAGAGGTATCAATCATCGAAATCGGAGCACATTTGCAGATTTTCGAATTTTCTGGCTGTGAATTTGTGGGCTATAGCTCAGTTGATTTTCAAAAAAATTAAATTTTCCACTAAACGTGTAGAAATATTTGACCGATCCAAATGGCCGTTTGTATGACAATTACAGGTCTCAACGCCTATTGATAGAGGTATCAATCATCGAAATCGGAGCACATTTGCAGATTTTCGAATTTTCTGGCTCTGAATTTGTGGGCTATAGCTCAGTTGATTTTCAAAAAAATTAAATTTTCCACGAAACGTCTTGAAATATTCGACCGATCCAAATGGCCGTTTGTATGACAATTACAGGTCTCAACGCCTATTGATACAGGTATCAATCATCGAAATCGGAGCACATTTGCAGATTTTCGAATTTTCTGGCTGTGAATTTGTGGGCTATAGCTCAGTTGATTTTCAAAAAAATTAAATTTTCCACTAAACGTGTAAAAATATTCGACCGATCCAAATGGCCGTTTGCATGACAATTACAGGTCTCAACGCCTATTGATAGAGGTATCAATCATCGAAATCGGAGCACATTTGCAGATTTTCGAATTTTCTGGCTGTAAATTTGTGGGCTATTATAGCTCAGTTGATTTTCAAAAAAAATTAATTTTTCCACTAAACGTGTAGAAATATTCGACCGATCCAAATGGCCGTTTGCATGACAATTACAGGTCTCAACGCCTATTGATAGAGATATCAATCATCGAAATCGGAGCACATTTGCAGATTTTCGAATTTTCTGGCTGTGAATTTGTGGGCTATTATAGCTCAGTTGATTTTCAAAAAAATTTAATTTTCCACTAAACGTGTAGAAATATTTGACCGATCCAAATGCATTACAGGTCTCAACGCCTATTGATAGAGGTATCTCATCGAAATCGGAGCACATTTGCAGATTTTCGAATTTTCTGGCTGTGAATTTGTGGGCTATAGCTCAGTTGATTTTCAAAAAAATTAAATTTTTCACGAAACGTCTTGAAATATTCGACCGATCCAAATGGCCGTTTGTATGACAATTACAGGTCTCAACGCCTATTGATAGAGGTATCAATCATCGAAATCGGAGCACATTTGCAGATTTTCGAATTTTCTGGCTCTGAATTTGTGGCTATAGCTCAGTTGATTTTCAAAAAAATTAAATTTTCCACTAAACGTGTAGAAATATTCGACCGATCCAAATGGCCGTTTGCATGACAATTACAGGTCTCAACGCCTATTGATAGAGGTATCAATCATCGAAATCGGAGCACATTTGCAGATTTTCGAATTTTCTGGCTGTGAATTTGTGGGCTATTATAGCTCAGTTGATTTTCAAAAAAATTTAATTTTCCACTAAACGTGTAGAAATATTTGACCGATCCAAATGGCCGTTTGTATGACAATTACAGGTCTCAACGCCTATTGATAGAGGTATCAATCATCGAAATCGGAGCACATTTGCAGATTTTCGAATTTTCTGGCTCTGAATTTGTGGGCTATAGCTCAGTTGATTTTCAAAAAAATTAAATTTTTCACGAAACGTGTAGAAATATTCGACCGATCCAAATGGCCGTTTGTATGACAATTACAGGTCTCAACGCCTATTGATAGAGGTATCAATCATCGAAATCGGAGCACATTTGCAGATTTTCGAATTTTCTGGCTCTGAATTTGTGGGCTATAGCTCAGTTGATTTTCAAAAAATTAAATTTTTCACGAAACGTCTTGAAATATTCGACCGATCCAAATGGCCGTTTGAATGACAATTACAGGTCTCAACGCCTATTGATAGAGGTATCAATCATCGAAATCGGAGCACATTTGCAGATTTTCGAATTTTCTGGCTGTGAATTTGTGGGCTATAGCTCAGTTGATTTTCAAAAAAATTAAATTTTCCACTAAACGTGTAGAAATATTTGACCGATCCAAATGGCCGTTTGTATGACAATTACAGGTCTCAACGCCTATTGATAGAGGTATCAATCATCGAAATCGGAGCACATTTGCAGATTTTCGAATTTTCTGGCTCTGAATTTGTGGGCTATAGCTCAGTTGATTTTCAAAAAATTAAATTTTCCACGAAACGTCTTGAAATATTCGACCGATCCAAATGGCCGTTTGTATGACAATTACAGGTCTCAACGCCTATTGATAGAGGTATCAATCATCGAAATCGGAGCACATTTGCAGATTTTCGAATTTACTAGCTCTGATTTTGTGGGCTATAGCTCAGTTGATTTTCAAAAAAATTAAATTTTTCACGAAACGTGTAGAAATATTCGACCGATCCAAATGGCCGTTTGTATGACAATTACAGGTCTCAACGCCTATTGATAGACGTATCAATCATCGAAATCGGAGCACATTTACAGATTTTCGAATTTGTGGGCTATAGCTCAGTTATAGCTCAGTTATAGCTCAGTTATAGCTCAGTTATAGCTCAGGTTATAGCTCAGTTATAGCTCAGGTTATAGCTCAGTTATAGCTCAGTTATAGCTCAGTTATAGCTCAGTTATAGCTCAGTTATAGCTCAGTTATAGCTCAGTTATAGCTCAGTTATAGCTCAGTTATAGATCAGGTTATAGCTCAGTTATAGCTCAGTTATAGCTCAGTTATAGCTCAGTTATAGCTCAGTTATAGCTCAGGTTATAGCTCAGTTATAGCTCAGTTATAGCTCAGTTATAGCTCAGTTATAGCTCAGTTATAGCTCAGTTATAGCTCAGTTATAGCTCAGTTATAGCTCAGTTATAGCTCAGGCTATAGCTCAGTTATAGCTCAGGCTATAGCTCAGTTATAGCTCAGTTATAGCTCAGTTGTAGTACAGTTATAGCTCAGGCTATAGCTCAGTTATAGCTCAGGCTATAGCTCAGTCGAATTTGTGGGCTATAGCTCAGTTGATTTTCAAAAAAATTAAATTTTTCACGAAACGTCTTGAAATATTCGACCGATCCAAATGGCCGTTTGTATGACAATTACAGGTCTCAACGCCTATTGATAGAGGTATCAATCATCGAAATCGGAGCACATTTGCAGATTTTCGAATTTTCTGGCTCTGAATTTGTGGGCTATAGCTCAATTGATTTTCAAACAAATTAAATATTCCACGAAACGTCTTGAAATATTCGACCGATCCAAATGGCCGTTTGTATGACAATTACAGGTCTCAACGCCTATTGATAGAGGTATCAATCATCGAAATCGGAGCACATTTGCAGATTTTCGAATTTACTAGCTCTGATTTTGTGGGCTATAGCTCAGTTGATTTTCAAACAAATTAAATTTTCCACGAAACGTCTTGAAATATTCGACCGATCCAAATGGCCGTTTGTATGACAATTACAGGTCTCAACGCCTATTGATAGAGGTATCAATCATCGAAATCGGAGCACATTTGCAGATTTTCGAATTTATTAGCTCTGATTTTGTGGGCTATAGCTCAGTTGATTTTCAAAAAAATTTAATTTTTCACGAAACGTCTTGAAATATTCGACCGATCCAAATGGCCGTTTGTATGGCAATTACAGGTCTCAACGCCTATTGATCCAAATGGCCGTTTGCATGACAATTACAGGTCTCAACGCCTATTAATAGAGGTATCAATCATCGAAATCGGAGCACATTTGCAGATTTTCGAATTTACTAGCTCTGATTTTGTGGGCTATAGCTCAGTTGATTTTCAAAAAAATTAAATTTTTCACGAAACGTGTAGAAATATTCGACCGATCCAAATGGCCGTTTGTATGACAATTACAGGTCTCAACGCCTATTGATAGACGTATCAATCATCGAAATCGGAGCACATTTGCAGATTTTCGAATTTGTGGGCTATAGCACAGTTATAGCTCAGTTATAGCTCAGGTTATAGCTCAGTTATAGCTCAGTTATAGCTCAGTTATAGCTCAGTTATAGCTCAGGTTATAGCTCAGTTATAGCTCAGGTTATAGCTCAGTTATAGCTCAGTTATAGCTCAGTTATAGCTCAGTTATAGCTTAGTTATAGCTCAGTTATAGCTCAGTTATAGCTCAGGTTATAGCTCAGTTATAGCTCAGGTTATAGCTCAGTTATAGCTCATTTATAGCTCAGTTATAGCTCAGTTATAGCTCAGTTATAGCTCAGTTATAGCTCAGTTATAGATCAGGTTATAGCTCAGTTATAGCTCAGTTATTGCTCAGTTATAGCTCAGTTATAGCTCAGTTATAGCTCAGTTATAGCTCAGGTTATAGTTCAGTTATAGCTCAGGTTATAGCTCAGTTATAGCTCAGTTATAGCTCAGTTATAGCTCAGTTATAGCTCAGGTTATAGCTCAGTTATAGCTCAGTTATAGCTCAGTTATAGCTCAGTTATAGCTCAGTTATAGCTCAGTTATAGCTCAGTTATAGCTCAGTTATAGCTCAGGTATAGCTCAGTTATAGCTCAGGTATAGCTCAGTTATAGCTCAGGTTATAGCTCAGTTATAGCTCAGTTATAGCTCAGGCTATAGCTCAGTTATAGCTCAGGCTATAGCTCAGTCGAATTTGTGGGCTATAGCTCAGTTGATTTTCAAAAAAATTAAATTTTTCACGAAACGTCTTGAAATATTCGACCGATCCAAATGGCCGTTTGTATGACAATTACAGGTCTCAACGCCTATTGATAGAGGTATCAATCATCGAAATCGGAGCACATTTGCAGATTTTCGAATTTTCTGGTTGTGAATTTGTGGGCTATAGCTCAGTTGATTTTCAAACAAATTAAATTTTCCACGAAACGTCTTGAAATATTCGACCGATCCAAATGGCCGTTTGCATGACAATTACAGGTCTCAACGCCTATTGATAGAGGTATCAATCATCGAAATCGGAGCACATTTGCAGATTTTCGAATTTTCTGGCTGTGAATTTGTGGGCTATAGCTCAGTTGATTTTCAAAAAAATTAAATTTTTCACGAAACGTCTTGAAATATTCGACCGATCCAAATGGCCGTTTGTATGACAATTACAGGTCTCAACGCCTATTGATAGAGGTATCAATCATCGAAATCGGAGCACATTTGCAGATTTTCGAATTTTCTGGTTGTGAATTTGTGGGCTATAGCTCAGTTGATTTTCAAACAAATTAAATTTTCCACGAAACGTCTTGAAATATTCGACCGATCCAAATGGCCGTTTGTATGACAATTACAGGTCTCAACGCCTATTGATAGAGGTATCAATCATCGAAATCGGAGCACATTTGCAGATTTTCGAATTTATTAGCTCTGATTTTGTGGGCTATAGCTCAGTTGATTTTCAAAAAAATTAAATTTTTCACGAAACGTGTAGAAATATTCGACCGATCCAAATGGCCGTTTGTATGACAATTACAGGTCTCAACGCCTTTTGATCCAAATGGCCGTTTGCATGACAATTACAGGTCTCAACGCCTATTGATAGAGGTATCAATCATCGAAATCGGAGCACATTTGCAGATTTTCGAATTTTCTGGCTGTGAATTTGTGGGCTATTATAGCTCAGTTGATTTTCAAAAAAATTTAATTTTCCACTAAACGTGTAGAAATATTTGACCGATCCAAATGGCCGTTTGTATGACAATTACAGGTCTCAACGCCTATTGATAGAGGTATCAATCATCGAAATCGGAGCACATTTGCAGATTTTCGAATTTTCTGGCTCTGAATTTGTGGGCTATAGCTCAGTTGATTTTCAAAAAAATTAAATTTTCCACTAAACGTGTAGAAATATTCGACCGATCCAAATGGCCGTTTGCATGACAATTACAGGTCTCAACGCCTATTGATAGAGGTATCAATCATCGAAATCGGAGCACATTTGCAGATTTTCGAATTTTCTGGCTGTGAATTTGTGGGCTATTATAGCTCAGTTGATTTTCAAAAAAATTTAATTTTCCACTAAACGTGTAGAAATATTTGACCGATCCAAATGGCCGTTTGTATGACAATTACAGGTCTCAACGCCTATTGATAGAGGTATCAATCATCGAAATCGGAGCACATTTGCAGATTTTCGAATTTTCTGGCTCTGAATTTGTGGGCTATAGCTCAGTTGATTTTCAAAAAAATTAAATTTTTCACGAAACGTGTAGAAATATTCGACCGATCCAAATGGCCGTTTGCATGACAATTACAGGTCTCAACGCCTATTGATAGAGGTATCAATCATCGAAATCGGAGCACATTTGCAGATTTTCGAATTTTCTGGCTGTGAATTTGTGGGCTATTATAGCTCAGTTGATTTTCAAAAAAATTTAATTTTCCACTAAACGTGTAGAAATATTTGACCGATCCAAATGGCCGTTTGTATGACAATTACAGGTCTCAACGCCTATTGATAGAGGTATCAATCATCGAAATCGGAGCACATTTGCAGATTTTCGAATTTTCTGGTTGTGAATTTGTGGGCTATAGCTCAGTTGATTTTCAAACAAATTAAATTTTCCACGAAACGTCTTGAAATATTCGACCGATCCAAATGGCCGTTTGTATGACAATTACAGGTCTCAACGCCTATTGATAGAGGTATCAATCATCGAAATCGGAGCACATTTGCAGATTTTCGAATTTATTAGCTCTGATTTTGTGGGCTATAGCTCAGTTGATTTTCAAAAAAATTAAATTTTTCACGAAACGTGTAGAAATATTCGACCGATCCAAATGGCCGTTTGTATGACAATTACAGGTCTCAACGCCTTTTGATCCAAATGGCCGTTTGCATGACAATTACAGGTCTCAACGCCTATTGATAGAGGTATCAATCATCGAAATCGGAGCACATTTGCAGATTTTCGAATTTTCTGGCTCTGAATTTGTGGGCTATAGCTCAGTTGATTTTCAAAAAAATTAAATTTTCCACTAAACGTGTAGAAATATTCGACCGATCCAAATGGCCGTTTGCATGACAATTACAGGTCTCAACGCCTATTGATAGAGGTATCAATCATCGAAATCGGAGCACATTTGCAGATTTTCGAATTTTCTGGCTCTGAATTTGTGGGCTATAGCTCAGTTGATTTTCAAAAAAATTAAATTTTCCACTAAACGTGTAGAAATATTCGACCGATCCAAATGGCCGTTTGCATGACAATTACAGGTCTCAACGCCTATTGATAGAGGTATCAATCATCGAAATCGGAGCACATTTGCAGATTTTCGAATTTTCTGGCTGTGAATTTGTGGGCTATTATAGCTCAGTTGATTTTCAAAAAAATTTAATTTTCCACTAAACGTGTAGAAATATTTGACCGATCCAAATGGCCGTTTGTATGACAATTACAGGTCTCAACGCCTATTGATAGAGGTATCAATCATCGAAATCGGAGCACATTTGCAGATTTTCGAATTTTCTGGCTCTGAATTTGTGGGCTATAGCTCAGTTGATTTTCAAAAAAATTAAATTTTTCACGAAACGTGTAGAAATATTCGACCGATCCAAATGGCCGTTTGTATGACAATTACAGGTCTCAACGCCTATTGATAGAGGTATCAATCATCGAAATCGGAGCACATTTGCAGATTTTCGAATTTTCTGGCTCTGAATTTGTGGGCTATAGCTCAGTTGATTTTCAAAAAAATTAAATTTTTCACGAAACGTCTTGAAATATTCGACCGATCCAAATGGCCGTTTGAATGACAATTACAGGTCTCAACGCCTATTGATAGAGGTATCAATCATCGAAATCGGAGCACATTTGCAGATTTTCGAATTTTCTGGCTCTGAATTTGTGGGCTATAGCTCAGTTGATTTTCAAAAAAATTAAATTTTCCACGAAACGTGTAGAAATATTTGACCGATCCAAATGCCCGTTTGTATGACAATTACAGGTCTCAACGCCTATTGATAGAGGTATCAATCATCGAAATCGGAGCACATTTGCAGATTTTCGAATTTTCTGGCTCTGAATTTGTGGGCTATAGCTCAGTTGATTTTCAAAAAAATTAAATTTTCCACGAAACGTCTTGAAATATTCGACCGATCCAAATGGCCGTTTGTATGACAATTACAGGTCTCAACGCCTATTGATAGAGGTATCAATCATCGAAATCGGAGCACATTTGCAGATTTTCGAATTTTCTGGCTCTGAATTTGTGGGCTATAGCTCAGTTGATTTTCAAAAAAATTAAATTTTCCACGAAACGTCTTGAAATATTCGACCGATCCAAATGGCCGTTTGTATGACAATTACAGGTCTCAACGCCTATTGATACAGGTATCAATCATCGAAATCGGAGCACATTTGCAGATTTTCGAATTTTCTGGCTGTGAATTTGTGGGCTATAGCTCAGTTGATTTTCAAAAAAATTAAATTTTCCACTAAACGTGTAAAAATATTCGACCGATCCAAATGGCCGTTTGCATGACAATTACAGGTCTCAACGCCTATTGATAGAGGTATCAATCATCGAAATCGGAGCACATTTGCAGATTTTCGAATTTTCTGGCTGTAAATTTGTGGGCTATTATAGCTCAGTTGATTTTCAAAAAAAATTAATTTTTCACGAAACGTCTTGAAATATTCGACCGATCCAAATGGCCGTTTGTATGACAATTACAGGTCTCAACGCCTATTGATAGAGGTATCAATCATCGAAATCGGAGCACATTTGCAGATTTTCGAATTTTCTAGCTCTGATTTTGTGGGCTATAGCTCAGTTGATTTTCAAACAAATTAAATTTTCCACTAAACGTGTAGAAATATTTGACCGATCCAAATGGCCGTTTGTATGACAATTACAGGTCTCAACGCCTATTGATAGAGGTATCAATCATCGAAATCGGAGCACATTTGCAGATTTTCGAATTTTCTGGCTCTGAATTTGTGGGCTATAGCTCAGTTGATTTTCAAAAAAATTAAATTTTCCACGAAACGTCTTGAAATATTCGACCGATCCAAATGGCCGTTTGTATGACAATTACAGGTCTCAACGCCTATTGATAGAGGTATCAATCATCGAAATCGGAGCACATTGGCAGATTTTCGAATTTTCTGGCTCTGAATTTGTGGGCTATAGCTCAGTTGATTTTCAAAAAATTAAATTTTCCACGAAACGTCTTGAAATATTCGACCGATCCAAATGGCCGTTTGTATGACAATTACAGGTCTCAACGCCTATTGATAGAGGTATCAATCATCGAAATCGGAGCACATTTGCAGATTTTCGAATTTTCTGGCTCTGAATTTGTGGGCTATAGCTCAGTTGATTTTCAAAAAAATTAAATTTTCCACGAAACGTCTTGAAATATTCGACCGATCCAAATGGCCGTTTGTATGACAATTACAGGTCTCAACGCCTATTGATAGAGGTATCAATCATCGAAATCGGAGCACATTTGCAGATTTTCGAATTTTCTGGCTCTGAATTTGTGGGCTATAGCTCAGTTGATTTTCAAAAAAATTAAATTTTTCACGAAACGTGTAGAAATATTCGACCGATCCAAATGGCCGTTTGTATGACAATTACAGGTCTCAACGCCTATTGATAGAGGTATCAATCATCGAAATCGGAGCACATTTGCAGATTTTCAAAAAAATTAAATTTTTCACGAAACGTGTAGAAATATTCGACCGATCCAAATGGCCGTTTGTATGACAATTACAGGTCTCAACGCCTACTAATAGAGGTATCAATCATCGAAATCGGAGCACATTTGCAGATTTTCGAATTTTCTGGCTGTGAATTTGTGGGCTATAGCTCAGTTGATTTTCAAAAAATTTTTATTTTTCACGAAACGTCTGGAAATATTCGACCGATCCAAATGGCCGTTTGTATGACAATTACAGGTCTCAACGCCTATTGATAGAGGTATCAATCATCGAAATCGGAGCACATTTGCAGATTTTCGAATTTTCTGGCTCTGAATTTGTGGGCTATAGCTCAGTTGATTTTCAAAAAAATTAAATTTTCCACGAAACGTCTTGAAATATTCGACCGATCCAAATGGCCGTTTGTATGACAATTACAGGTCTCAACGCCTATTGATAGAGGTATCAATCATCGAAATCGGAGCACATTTGCAGATTTTCGAATTTTCTAGCTCTGATTTTGTGGGCTATAGCTCAGTTGATTTTCAAAAAAATTAAATTTTCCACTAAACGTGTAGAAATATTTGACCGATCCAAATGGCCGTTTGTATGACAATTACAGGTCTCAACGCCTATTGATAGAGGTATCAATCATCGAAATCGGAGCACATTTGCAGATTTTCGAATTTTCTGGCTCTGAATTTGTGGGCTATAGCTCAGTTGATTTTCAAAAAAATTAAATTTTCCACGAAACGTCTTGAAATATTCGACCGATCCAAATGGCCGTTTGTATGACAATTACAGGTCTCAACGCCTATTGATAGAGGTATCAATCATCGAAATCGGAGCACATTTGCAGATTTTCGAATTTTCTGGCTCTGAATTTGTGGGCTATAGCTCAGTTGATTTTCAAAAAAATTAAATTTTTCACGAAACGTGTAGAAATATTCGACCGATCCAAATGGCCGTTTGTATGACAATTACAGGTCTCAACGCCTATTGATAGAGGTATCAATCATCGAAATCGGAGCACATTTGCAGATTTTCGAATTTTCTGGCTCTGAATTTGTGGGCTATAGCTCAGTTGATTTTCAAAAAAATTAAATTGTTCACGAAACGTGTAGAAATATTCGACCGATCCAAATGGCCGTTTGTATGACAATTACAGGTCTCAACGCCTATTGATAGAGGTATCAATCATCGAAATCGGAGCACATTTGCAGATTTTCGAATTTTCTGGCTCTGAATTTGTGGGCTATAGCTCAGTTGATTTTCAAAAAAATTAAATTTTCCACGAAACGTCTTGAAATATTCGACCGATCCAAATGGCCGTTTGTATGACAATTACAGGTCTCAACGCCTATTGATAGAGGTATCAATCATCGAAATCGGAGCACATTTGCAGATTTTCGAATTTTCTGGCTGTGAATTTGTGGGCTCAGTTGATTTTCAAAAAAATTAAATTTTCCACTAAACGTGTAGAAATATTCGACCGATCCAAATGGCCGTTTGCATGACAATTACAGGTCTCAACGCCTATTGATAGAGGTATCAATCATCGAAATCGGAGCACATTTGCAGATTTTCGAATTTTCTGGCTGTGAATTTGTGGGCTATTATAGCTCAGTTGATTTTCAAAAAAATTTAATTTTTCACGAAACGTCTTGAAATATTCGACCGATTCAAATGGCCGTTTGTATGACAATTACAGGTCTCAACGCCTATTGATAGAGGTATCAATCATCGAAATCGGAGCACATTTGCAGATTTTCGAATTTTCTGGCTGTGAATTTGTGGGCTATAGCTCAGTTGATTTTCAAAAAAATTAAATTTTCCACGAAACGTCTTGAAATATTCGACCGATCCAAATGGCCGTTTGTATGACAATTACAGGTCTCAACGCCTATTGATAGAGGTATCAATCATCGAAATCGGAGCACATTTGCAGATTTTCGAATTTTCTGGCTCTGAATTTGTGGGCTATAGCTCAGTTGATTTTCAAAAAAATTAAATTTTCCACTAAACGTGTAGAAATATTCGACCGATCCAAATGGCCGTTTCCATGACAATTACAGGTCTCAACGCCTATTGATAGAGGTATCAATCATCGAAATCGGAGCACATTTGCAGATTTTCGAATTTTCTGGCTGTGAATTTGTGGGCTATTATAGCTCAGTTGATTTTCAAAAAAATTAAATTTTCCACGAAACGTCTTGAAATATTCGACCGATCCAAATGGCCGTTTGTATGACAATTACAGGTCTCAACGCCTATTGATAGAGGTATCAATCATCGAAATCGGAGCACATTTGCAGATTTTCGAATTTTCTGGCTCTGAATTTGTGGGCTATAGCTCAGTTGATTTTCAAAAAAATTAAATTTTTCACGAAACGTGTAGAAATATTCGACCGATCCAAATGGCCGTTTGTATGACAATTACAGGTCTCAACGCCTATTGATAGAGGTATCAATCATCGAAATCGGAGCACATTTGCAGATTTTCGAATTTTCTGGCTCTGAATTTGTGGGCTATAGCTCAGTTGATTTTCAAAAAAATTAAATTTTTCACGAAACGTGTAGAAATATTCGACCGATCCAAATGGCCGTTTGTATGACAATTACAGGTCTCAACGCCTATTGATAGAGGTATCAATCATCGAAATCGGAGCACATTTGCAGATTTTCGAATTTTCTGGTTGTGAATTTGTGGGCTATAGCTCAGTTGATTTTCAAAAAATTTAATTTTTCACGAAACGTCTGGAAATATTCGACCGATCCAAATGGCCGTTTGTATGACAATTACAGGTCTCAACGCCTATTGATAGAGGTATCAATCATCGAAATCGGAGCACATTTGCAGATTTTCGAATTTTCTGGCTCTGAATTTGTGGGCTATAGCTCAGTTGATTTTCAAAAAAATTAAATTTTCCACGAAACGTCTTGAAATATTCGACCGATCCAAATGGCCGTTTGTATGACAATTACAGGTCTCAACGCCTATTGATAGAGGTATCAATCATCGAAATCGGAGCACATTTGCAGATTTTCGAATTTTCTGGCTGTGAATTTGTGGGCTATAGCTCAGTTGATTTTCAAAAAAATTAAATTTTCCACTAAACGTGTAGAAATATTCGACCGATCCAAATGGCCGTTTGCATGACAATTACAGGTCTCAACGCCTATTGATAGAGGTATCAATCATCGAAATCGGAGCACATTTGCAGATTTTCGAATTTTCTGGCTGTGAATTTGTGGGCTATTATAGCTCAGTTGATTTTCAAAAAAATTTAATTTTTCACGAAACGTCTTGAAATATTCGACCGATTCAAATGGCCGTTTGTATGACAATTACAGGTCTCAACGCCTATTGATAGAGGTATCAATCATCGAAATCCGAGCACATTTGCAGATTTTCGAATTTTCTGGCTCTGAATTTGTGGGCTATAGCTCAGTTGATTTTCAAAAAAATTTAATTTTTCACGAAACATCTTGAAATATTCGACCGATCCAAATGGCCGTTTGTATGACAATTACAGGTCTCAACGCCTATTGATAGAGGTATCAATCATCGAAATCGGAGCACATTTGCAGATTTTCGAATTTTCTGGCTCTGAATTTGTGGGCTATAGCTCAGTTGATTTTCAAATAAATTAAATTTTCCACGAAACGTCTTGAAATATTCGACCGATCCAAATGGCCGTTTCCATGACAATTACAGGTCTCAACGCCTATTGATAGAGGTATCAATCATCGAAATCGGAGCACATTTGCAGATTTTCGAATTTTCTGGCTGTGAATTTGTGGGCTATAGCTCAGTTGATTTTCAAAAAAATTTAATTTTTCACGAAACATCTTGAAATATTCGACCGATCCAAATGGCCGTTTGTATGACAATTACAGGTCTCAACGCCTATTGATAGAGGTATCAATCATCGAAATCGGAGCACATTTGCAGATTTTCGAATTTTCTGGCTCTGAATTTGTGGGCTATAGCTCAGTTGATTTTCAAACAAATTAAATTTTCCACGAAACGTCTTGAAATATTCGACCGATCCAAATGGCCGTTTGCACGACAGTTACAGGTCTCAACGCCTATTGATAGAGGTATCAATCATCGAAATCGGAGCACATTTGCAGATTTTCGAATTTTCTGGCTCTGAATTTGTGGGCTATAGCTCAGTTGATTTTCAAAAAAATTAAATTTTTCACGAAACGTGTAGAAATATTCGACCGATCCAAATGGCCGTTTGTATGACAATTACAGGTCTCAACGCCTACTAATAGAGGTATCAATCATCGAAATCGGAGCACATTTGCAGATTTTCGAATTTTCTGGCTGTGAATTTGTGGGCTATAGCTCAGTTGATTTTCAAAAAAATTAAATTTTCCACGAAACGTCTTGAAATATTCGACCGATCCAAATGGCCGTTTGTATGACAATTACAGGTCTCAACGCCTATTGATAGAGGTATCAATCATCGAAATCGGAGCACATTTGCAGATTTTCGAATTTTCTAGCTCTGATTTTGTGGGCTATAGCTCAGTTGATTTTCAAAAAAATTAAATTTTCCACTAAACGTGTAGAAATATTTGACCGATCCAAATGGCCGTTTGTATGACAATTACAGGTCTCAACGCCTATTGATAGAGGTATCAATCATCGAAATCGGAGCACATTTGCAGATTTTCGAATTTTCTGGCTCTGAATTTGTGGGCTATAGCTCAGTTGATTTTCAAAAAAATTAAATTTTCCACGAAACGTCTTGAAATATTCGACCGATCCAAATGGCCGTTTGTATGACAATTACAGGTCTCAACGCCTATTGATAGAGGTATCAATCATCGAAATCGGAGCACATTTGCAGATTTTCGAATTTTCTGGCTCTGAATTTGTGGGCTATAGCTCAGTTGATTTTCAAAAAAATTAAATTTTTCACGAAACGTGTAGAAATATTCGACCGATCCAAATGGCCGTTTGTATGACAATTACAGGTCTCAACGCCTATTGATAGAGGTATCAATCATCGAAATCGGAGCACATTTGCAGATTTTCGAATTTTCTGGCTCTGAATTTGTGGGCTATAGCTCAGTTGATTTTCAAAAAAATTAAATTGTTCACGAAACGTGTAGAAATATTCGACCGATCCAAATGGCCGTTTGTATGACAATTACAGGTCTCAACGCCTATTGATAGAGGTATCAATCATCGAAATCGGAGCACATTTGCAGATTTTCGAATTTTCTGGCTCTGAATTTGTGGGCTATAGCTCAGTTGATTTTCAAAAAAATTAAATTTTCCACGAAACGTCTTGAAATATTCGACCGATCCAAATGGCCGTTTGTATGACAATTACAGGTCTCAACGCCTATTGATAGAGGTATCAATCATCGAAATCGGAGCACATTTGCAGATTTTCGAATTTTCTGGCTGTGAATTTGTGGGCTCAGTTGATTTTCAAAAAAATTAAATTTTCCACTAAACGTGTAGAAATATTCGACCGATCCAAATGGCCGTTTGCATGACAATTACAGGTCTCAACGCCTATTGATAGAGGTATCAATCATCGAAATCGGAGCACATTTGCAGATTTTCGAATTTTCTGGCTGTGAATTTGTGGGCTATTATAGCTCAGTTGATTTTCAAAAAAATTTAATTTTTCACGAAACGTCTTGAAATATTCGACCGATTCAAATGGCCGTTTGTATGACAATTACAGGTCTCAACGCCTATTGATAGAGGTATCAATCATCGAAATCCGAGCACATTTGCAGATTTTCGAATTTTCTGGCTCTGAATT
Organism: Tipula helvola; assembly: GCA_963556165.1. Lineage (NCBI taxonomy): Eukaryota > Metazoa > Arthropoda > Insecta > Diptera > Tipulidae > Tipula > Tipula helvola. Next base: position 270,544,309 of record OY744482.1, read on the forward strand.
TGTGGGCTATAGCTCAGTTGATTTTCAAAAAAATTTAATTTTTCACGAAACATCTTGAAATATTCGACCGATCCAAATGGCCGTTTGTATGACAATTACAGGTCTCAACGCCTATTGATAGAGGTATCAATCATCGAAATCGGAGCACATTTGCAGATTTTCGAATTTTCTGGCTCTGAATTTGTGGGCTATAGCTCAGTTGATTTTCAAACAAATTAAATTTTCCACGAAACGTCTTGAAATATTCGACCGATCCAAATGGCCGTTTCCATGACAATTACAGGTCTCAACGCCTATTGATAGAGGTATCAATCATCGAAATCGGAGCACATTTGCAGATTTTCGAATTTTCTGGCTGTGAATTTGTGGGCTATAGCTCAGTTGATTTTCAAAAAAATTTAATTTTTCACGAAACATCTTGAAATATTCGACCGATCCAAATGGCCGTTTGTATGACAATTACAGGTCTCAACGCCTATTGATAGAGGTATCAATCATCGAAATCGGAGCACATTTGCAGATTTTCGAATTTTCTGGCTCTGAATTTGTGGGCTATAGCTCAGTTGATTTTCAAACAAATTAAATTTTCACGAAACGTGTAGAAATATTCGACCGATCCAAATGGCCGTTTGTATGACAATTACAGGTCTCAACGCCTATTGATAGAGGTATCAATCATCGAAATCGGAGCACATTTGCAGATTTTCGAATTTTCTGGCTCTGAATTTGTGGGCTATAGCTCAGTTGATTTTCAAAAAAATTAAATTTTTCACGAAACGTGTAGAAATATTCGACCGATCCAAATGGCCGTTTGTATGACAATTACAGGTCTCAACGCCTACTAATAGAGGTATCAATCATCGAAATCGGAGCACATTTGCAGATTTTCGAATTTTCTGGCTGTGAATTTGTGGGCTATAGCTCAGTTGATTTTCAAAAAATTTTTATTTTTCACGAAACGTCTGGAAATATTCGACCGATCCAAATGGCCGTTTGTATGACAATTACAGGTCTCAACGCCTATTGATAGAGGTATCAATCATCGAAATCGGAGCACATTTGCAGATTTTCGAATTTTCTGGCTCTGAATTTGTGGGCTATAGCTCAGTTGATTTTCAAAAAAATTAAATTTTCCACGAAACGTCTTGAAATATTCGACCGATCCAAATGGCCGTTTGTATGACAATTACAGGTCTCAACGCCTATTGATAGAGGTATCAATCATCGAAATCGGAGCACATTTGCAGATTTTCGAATTTTCTAGCTCTGATTTTGTGGGCTATAGCTCAGTTGATTTTCAAAAAAATTAAATTTTCCACTAAACGTGTAGAAATATTTGACCGATCCAAATGGCCGTTTGTATGACAATTACAGGTCTCAACGCCTATTGATAGAGGTATCAATCATCGAAATCGGAGCACATTTGCAGATTTTCGAATTTTCTGGCTCTGAATTTGTGGGCTATAGCTCAGTTGATTTTCAAAAAAATTAAATTTTCCACGAAACGTCTTGAAATATTCGACCGATCCAAATGGCCGTTTGTATGACAATTACAGGTCTCAACGCCTATTGATAGAGGTATCAATCATCGAAATCGGAGCACATTTGCAGATTTTCGAATTTTCTGGCTCTGAATTTGTGGGCTATAGCTCAGTTGATTTTCAAAAAAATTAAATTTTTCACGAAACGTGTAGAAATATTCGACCGATCCAAATGGCCGTTTGTATGACAATTACAGGTCTCAACGCCTATTGATAGAGGTATCAATCATCGAAATCGGAGCACATTTGCAGATTTTCGAATTTTCTGGCTCTGAATTTGTGGGCTATAGCTCAGTTGATTTTCAAAAAAATTAAATTGTTCACGAAACGTGTAGAAATATTCGACCGATCCAAATGGCCGTTTGTATGACAATTACAGGTCTCAACGCCTATTGATAGAGGTATCAATCATCGAAATCGGAGCACATTTGCAGATTTTCGAATTTTCTGGCTCTGAATTTGTGGGCTATAGCTCAGTTGATTTTCAAAAAAATTAAATTTTCCACGAAACGTCTTGAAATATTCGACCGATCCAAATGGCCGTTTGTATGACAATTACAGGTCTCAACGCCTATTGATAGAGGTATCAATCATCGAAATCGGAGCACATTTGCAGATTTTCGAATTTTCTGGCTGTGAATTTGTGGGCTATAGCTCAGTTGATTTTCAAAAAAATTAAATTTTCCACTAAACGTGTAGAAATATTCGACCGATCCAAATGGCCGTTTGCATGACAATTACAGGTCTCAACGCCTATTGATAGAGGTATCAATCATCGAAATCGGAGCACATTTGCAGATTTTCGAATTTTCTGGCTGTGAATTTGTGGGCTATTATAGCTCAGTTGATTTTCAAAAAAATTTAATTTTTCACGAAACGTCTTGAAATATTCGACCGATTCAAATGGCCGTTTGTATGACAATTACAGGTCTCAACGCCTATTGATAGAGGTATCAATCATCGAAATCCGAGCACATTTGCAGATTTTCGAATTTTCTGGCTCTGAATTTGTGGGCTATAGCTCAGTTGATTTTCAAAAAAATTTAATTTTTCACGAAACATCTTGAAATATTCGACCGATCCAAATGGCCGTTTGTATGACAATTACAGGTCTCAACGCCTATTGATAGAGGTATCAATCATCGAAATCGGAGCACATTTGCAGATTTTCGAATTTTCTGGCTCTGAATTTGTGGGCTATAGCTCAGTTGATTTTCAAACAAATTAAATTTTCCACGAAACGTCTTGAAATATTCGACCGATCCAAATGGCCGTTTCCATGACAATTACAGGTCTCAACGCCTATTGATAGAGGTATCAATCATCGAAATCGGAGCACATTTGCAGATTTTCGAATTTTCTGGCTGTGAATTTGTGGGCTATAGCTCAGTTGATTTTCAAAAAAATTTAATTTTTCACGAAACATCTTGAAATATTCGACCGATCCAAATGGCCGTTTGTATGACAATTACAGGTCTCAACGCCTATTGATAGAGGTATCAATCATCGAAATCGGAGCACATTTGCAGATTTTCGAATTTTCTGGCTCTGAATTTGTGGGCTATAGCTCAGTTGATTTTCAAACAAATTAAATTTTCCACGAAACGTCTTGAAATATTCGACCGATCCAAATGGCCGTTTGCACGACAGTTACAGGTCTCAACGCCTATTGATAGAGGTATCAATCATCGAAATCGGAGCACATTTGCAGATTTTCGAATTTTCTGGCTGTGAATTTGTGGGCTATTATAGCTCAGTTGATTTTCAAAAAAATTTAATTTTTCACGAAACGTCTTGAAATATTCGACCGATCCAAATGGCCGTTTGTATGACAATTACAGGTCTCAACGCCTATTGATAGAGGTATCAATCATCGAAATCGGAGCACATTTGCAGATTTTCGAATTTTCTGGCTCTGAATTTGTGGGCTATAGCTCAGTTGATTTTCAAAAAAATTAAATTTTCCACGAAACGTCTTGAAATATTCGACCGATCCAAATGGCCGTTTGCATGACAATTACAGGTCTCAACGCCTATTGATAGAGGTATCAATCATCGAAATCGGAGCACATTTGCAGATTTTCGAATTTTCTGGCTCTGAATTTGTGGGCTATAGCTCAGTTGATTTTCAAAAAAATTAAATTTTCCACGAAACGTCTTGAAATATTCGACCGATCCAAATGGCCGTTTGCATGACAATTACAGGTCTCAACGCCTATTGATAGAGGTATCAATCATCGAAATCGGAGCACATTTGCAGATTTTCGAATTTTCTGGCTGTGAATTTGTGGGCTCAGTTGATTTTCAAAAAAATTTAATTTTTCACGAAACATCTTGAAATATTCGACCGATCCAAATGGCCGTTTGTATGACAATTACAGGTCTCAACGCCTATTGCTAGAGGTATCAATCATCGAAATCGGAGCACATTTGCAGATTTTCGAATTTTCTGGCTCTGAATTTGTGGCCTATAGCTCAGTTGATTTTCAAACAAATTAAATTTTCCACGAAACGTCTTGAAATATTCGACCGATCCAAATGGCCGTTTGCATGACAGTTACAGGTCTCAACGCCTATTGATAGAGGTATCAATCATCGAAATCGGAGCACATTTGCAGATTTTCGAATTTTCTGGCTCTGAATTTGTGGGCTATAGCTCAGTTGATTTTCAAAAAAATTAAATTTTCCACTAAACGTGTAGAAATATTCGACCGATCCAAATGGCCGTTTGCATGACAATTACAGGTCTCAACGCCTATTGATAGAGGTATCAATCATCGAAATCGGAGCACATTTGCAGATTTTCGAATTTTCTGGCTCTGAATTTGTGGGCTATAGCTCAGTTGATTTTCAAAAAAATTAAATTTTCCACTAAACGTGTAGAAATATTCGACCGATCCAAATGGCCGTTTGCATGACAATTACAGGTCTCAACGCCTATTGATAGAGGTATCAATCATCGAAATCGGAGCACATTTGCAGATTTTCGAATTTTCTGGCTGTGAATTTGTGGGCTATAGATCAGTTGATTTTCAAAAAAATTTAATTTTTCAAGAAACGTCTTGAAATATTCGACCGATCCAAATGGCCATTTGTATGACAACTACAGGTCTCAACGCCTATTGATAGAGGTATCAATCATCGAAATCTGAGCACATTTGCAGATTTTCGAATTTTCTGGCTCTGAATTTGTGGGCTATAGCTCAGTTGATTTTCAAAAAATTAAATTTTCCACTAAACGTGTAGAAATATTTGACCGATCCAAATGGCCGTTTGTATGACAATTACAGGTCTCAACGCCTATTGATAGAGGTATCAATCATCGAAATCGGAGCACATTTGCAGATTTTCGAATTTTCTGGCTCTGAATTTGTGGGCTATAGCTCAGTTGATTTTCAAAAAAATTAAATTTTCCACGAAACGTCTTGAAATATTCGACCGATCCAAATGGCCGTTTGTATGACAATTACAGGTCTCAACGCCTATTGATAGACGTATCAATCATCGAAATCGGAGCACATTTGCAGATTTTCGAATTTTCTGGCTCTGAATTTGTGGGCTATAGCTCAGTTGATTTTCAAAAAAATTAAATTTTCCACGAAACGTCTTGAAATATTCGACCGATCCAAATGGCCGTTTGTATGACAATTACAGGTCTCAACGCCTATTGATAGAGGTATCAATCATCGAAATCGGAGCACATTTGCAGATTTTCGAATTTTCTGGCTCTGAATTTGTGAGCTATAGCTCAGTTGATTTTCAAAAAAATTAAATTTTTCACGAAACGTGTAGAAATATTCGACCGATCCAAATGGCCGTTTGTATGACAATTACAGGTCTCAACGCCTATTGATAGAGGTATCAATCATCGAAATCGGAGCACATTTGCAGATTTTCGAATTTTCTGGCTCTGAATTTGTGAGCTATAGCTCAGTTGATTTTCAAAAAAATTTAATTTTTCACGAAACGTCTGGAAATATTCGACCGATCCAAATGGCCGTTTGTATGACAATTAAAGGTCTCAACGCCTATTGATAGAGGTATCAATCATCGAAATCGGAGCACATTTGCAGATTTTCGAATTTTCTGGCTCTGAATTTGTGGGCTATAGCTCAGTTGATTTTCAAAAAAATTAAATTTTCCACTAAACGTGTAGAAATATTCGACCGATCCAAATGGCCGTTTGCATGACAATTACAGATCTCAACGCCTATTGATAGAGGTATCAATCATCGAAATCGGAGCATATTTGCAGATTTTCGAATTTTCTGGCTGTGAATTTGTGGGCTCAGTTGATTTCCAAACAAATTAAATTTTCCACGAAACGTCTTGAAATATTCGACCGATCCAAATGGCCGTTTGCATGACAGTTACAGGTCTCAACGCCTATTGATAGAGGTATCAATCATCGAAATCGGAGCACATTTGCAGATTTTCGAATTTTCTGGCTCTGAATTTGTGGGCTATAGCTCAGTTGATTTTCAAAAAAATTAAATTTTCCACTAAACGTGTAGAAATATTCGACCGATCCAAATGGCCGTTTGTATGACAATTACAGGTCTCAACGCCTATTGATAGAGGTATCAATCATCGAAATCGGAGCACATTTGCAGATTTTCGAATTTTCTGGCTCTGAATTTGTGGGCTATAGCTCAGTTGATTTTCAAAAAAATTAAATTTTCCACTAAACGTGTAGAAATATTCGACCGATCCAAATGGCCGTTTGCATGACAATTACAGGTCTCAACGCCTATTGATAGAGGTATCAATCATCGAAATCGGAGCACATTTGCAGATTTTCGAATTTTCTGGCTGTGAATTTGTGGGCTATAGATCAGTTGATTTTCAAAAAAATTTAATTTGTCAAGAAACGTCTTGAAATATTCGACCGATCCAAATGGCCATTTGTATGACAACTACAGGTCTCAACGCCTATTGATAGAGGTATCAATCATCGAAATCGGAGCACATTTGCAGATTTTCGAATTTTCTGGCTCTGAATTTGTGGGCTATAGCTCAGTTGATTTTCAAAAAAATTAAATTTTCCACTAAACGTGTAGAAATATTTGACCGATCCAAATGGCCGTTTGTATGACAATTACAGGTCTCAACGCCTATTGATAGAGGTATCAATCATCGAAATCGGAGCACATTTGCAGATTTTCGAATTTTCTGGCTCTGAATTTGTGGGCTATAGCTCAGTTGATTTTCAAAAAAATTAAATTTTCCACGAAACGTCTTGAAATATTCGACCGATCCAAATGGCCGTTTGTATGACAATTACAGGTCTCAACGCCTATTGATAGAGGTATCAATCATCGAAATCGGAGCACATTTGCAGATTTTCGAATTTTCTGGCTCTGAATTTGTGGGCTATAGCTCAGTTGATTTTCAAAAAAATTAAATTTTTCACGAAACGTGTAGAAATATTCGACCGATCCAAATGGCCGTTTGTATGACAATTACAGGTCTCAACGCCTATTGATAGAGGTATCAATCATCGAAATCGGAGCACATTTGCAGATTTTCGAATTTTCTGGCTCTGAATTTGTGGGCTATAGCTCAGTTGATTTTCAAAAAAATTTAATTTTTCACGAAACGTCTGGAAATATTCGACCGATCCAAATGGCGGTTTGTATGACAATTACAGGTCTCAACGCCTATTGATAGAGGTATCAATCATCGAAATCGGAGCACATTTGCAGATTTTCGAATTTTCTGGCTCTGAATTTGTGGGCTATAGCTCAGTTGATTTTCAAAAAAATTAAATTTTCCACGAAACGTCTTGAAATATTCGACCGATCCAAATGGCCGTTTGTATGACAATTACAGGTCTCAACGCCTATTGATAGAGGTATCAATCATCGAAATCGGAGCACATTTGCAGATTTTCGAATTTTCTGGCTCTGAATTTGTGGGCTATAGCTCAGTTGATTTTCAAAAAAATTAAATTTTCCACTAAACGTGTAGAAATATTCGACCGATCCAAATGGCCGTTTGCATGACAATTACAGGTCTCAACGCCTATTGATAGAGGTATCAATCATCGAAATCGGAGCACATTTGCAGATTTTCGAATTTTCTGGCTGTGAATTTGTGGGCTATTATAGCTCAGTTGATTTTCTAAAAAATTTAATTTTTCACGAAACGTCTTGAAATATTCGACCGATCCAAATGGCCGTTTGTATGACAATTACAGGTCTCAACGCCTATTGATAGAGGTATCAATCATCGAAATCGGAGCACATTTGCAGATTTTCGAATTTTCTGGCTCTGAATTTGTGGGCTATAGCTCAGTTGATTTTCAAAAAAATTAAATTTTCCGCGAAACGTCTTGAAATATTCGACCGATTCAAATGGCCGTTTGTATGACAATTACAGGTCTCAACGCCTATTGATAGAGGTATCAATCATCGAAATCGGAGCACATTTGCAGATTTTCGAATTTTCTAGCTCTGAATTTGTGGGCTATAGCTCAGTTGATTTTCAAAAAAATTAAATTTTTCACGAAACGTGTAGAAATATTCGACCGATCCAAATGGCCGTTTGCATGACAATTACAGGTCTCAACGCCTATTGATAGACGTATCAATCATCGAAATCGGAGCACATTTGCAGATTTTCGAATTTTCTAGCTCTGATTTTGTGGGCTATAGCTCAGTTGATTTTCAAAAAAATTAAATTTTCCACTAAACGTGTAGAAATATTCGACCGATCCAAATGGCCGTTTGCATGACAATTACAGGTCTCAACGCCTATTGATAGAGGTATCAATCATCGAAATCGGAGCACATTTGCAGATTTTCGAATTTTCTGGCTCTGAATTTGTGGGCTATAGCTCAGTTGATTTTCAAAAAAATTAAATTTTCCACTAAACGTGTAGAAATATTCGACCGATCCAAATGGCCGTTTGCATGACAATTACAGGTCTCAACGCCTATTGATAGAGGTATCAATCATCGAAATCGGAGCACATTTGCAGATTTTCGAATTTTCTGGCTGTGAATTTGTGGGCTATAGATCAGTTGATTTTCAAAAAAATTTAATTTTTCACGAAACGTCTTGAAATATTCGACCGATCCAAATGGCCGTTTGTATGACAATTACAGGTCTCAACGCCTATTGATAGAGGTATCAATCATCGAAATCGGAGCACATTTGCAGATTTTCGAATTTTCTGGCTCTGAATTTGTGGGCTATAGCTCAGTTGATTTTCAAAAAAATTAAATTTTTCACGAAACGTGTAGAAATATTCGACCGATCCAAATGGCCGTTTGCATGACAATTACAGGTCCCAACGCCTATTGATAGACGTATCAATCATCGAAATCGGAGCACATTTGCAGATTTTCGAATTTTCTAGCTCGGATTTTGTGGGCTATAGCTCAGTTGATTTTCAAAAAAATTAAATTTTTCACGAAACGTGTAGAAATATTCGACCGATCCAAATGGCCGTTTGCATGACAATTACAGGTCTCAACGCCTATTGATAGACGTATCAATCATCGAAATCGGAGCACATTTGCAGATTTTCGAATTTTCTGGCTCTGAATTTGTGGGCTATAGCTCAGTTGATTTTCAAAAAAATTAAATTTTCCACGAAACGTCTTGAAATATTCGACCGATCCAAATGGCCGTTTGTATGACAATTACAGGTCTCAACGCCTATTGATAGAGGTATCAATCATCGAAATCGGAGCACATTTGCAGATTTTCGAATTTTCTGGCTCTGAATTTGTGGGCTATAGCTCAGTTGATTTTCAAAAAAATTAAATTTTTCACTAAACGTGTAGAAATATTCGACCGATCCAAATGGCCGTTTGCATGACAATTACAGGTCTCAACGCCTATTGATACACGTATCAATCATCGAAATCGGAGCACATTTGCAGATTTTCGAATTTTCTGGCTCTGAATTTGTCGGCTATAGCTCAGTTGATTTTCAAAAAAATTAAATTTTCCACGAAACGTCTTGAAATATTCGACCGATCCAAATGGCCGTTTGCATGACAATTACAGGTCTCAACGCCTATTGATAGACGTATCAATCATCGAAATCGGAGCACATTTGCAGATTTTCGAATTTTCTAGCTCTGATTTTGTGGGCTATAGCTCAGTTGATTTTCAAAAAAATTAAATTTTTCACGAAACGTGTAGAAATATTCGACCGATCCAAATGGCCGTTTGCATGACAATTACAGGTCTCAACGCCTATTGACACACGTATCAATCATCGAAATCGGAGCACATTTGCAGATTTTCGAATTTTCTGGCTCTGAATTTGTCGGCTATAGCTCAGTTGATTTTCAAAAAAATTAAATTTTCCACGAAACGTCTTGAAATATTCGACCGATCCAAATGGCCGTTTGTATGACAATTACAGGTCTCAACGCCTATTGATAGAGGTATCAATCATCGAAATCGGAGCACATTTGCAGATTTTCGAATTTTCTGGCTCTGAATTTGTGGGCTATAGCCCAGTTGATTTTCAAAAAAATTAAATTTTTCACGAAACATGTAGAAATATTCGACCGATCCAAATGGCCGTTTGCATGACAATTACAGGTCTCAACGCCTATTGATAGACGTATCAATCATCGAAATCGGAGCACATTTGCAGATTTTCGAATTTTCTAGCTCTGATTTTGTGGGCTATAGCTCAGTTGATTTTCAAAAAAATTAAATTTTTCACGAAACGTGTAGAAATATTCGACCGATCCAAATGGCCGTTTGCATGACAATTACAGGTCTCAACGCCTATTGATAGACGTATCAATCATCGAAATCGGAGCACATTTGCAGATTTTCGAATTTTCTGGCTCTGAATTTGTGGGCTATAGCTCAGTTGATTTTCAAAAAAATTAAATTTTCCACTAAACGTGTAGAAATATTCGACCGATCCAAATGGCCGTTTGCATGACAATTACAGGTCTCAACGCCTATTGATAGAGGTATCAATCATCGAAATCGGAGCACATTTGCAGATTTTCGAATTTTCTGGCTGTGAATTTGTGGGCTATAGATCAGTTGATTTTCAAAAAAATTAAATTTTTCACGAAACGTCTTGAAATATTCGACCGATCCAAATGGCCGTTTGTATGACAATTACAGGTCTCAACGCCTATTGATAGAGGTATCAATCATCGAAATCGGAGCACATTTGCAGATTTTCGAATTTTCTGGCTCTGAATTTGTGGGCTATAGCTCAGTTGATTTTCAAAAAAATTAAATTTTTCACGAAACGTGTAGAAATATTCGACCGATCCAAATGGCCGTTTGCATGCCAATTACAGGTCCCAACGCCTATTGATAGACGTATCAATCATCGAAATCGGAGCACATTTGCAGATTTTCGAATTTTCTAGCTCGGATTTTGTGGGCTATAGCTCAGTTGATTTTCAAAAAAATTAAATTTTTCACGAAACGTGTAGAAATATTCGACCGATCCAAATGGCCGTTTGCATGACAATTACAGGTCTCAACGCCTATTGATAGACGTATCAATCATCGAAATCGGAGCACATTTGCAGATTTTCGAGTTTTCTGGCTCTGAATTTGTGGGCTATAGCTCAGTTGATTTTCAAAAAATTAAATTTTCCACGAAACGTCTTGAAATATTCGACCGATCCAAATGGCCGTTTGTATGACAATTACAGGTCTCAACGCCTATTGATAGAGGTATCAATCATCGAAATCGGAGCACATTTGCAGATTTTCGAATTTTCTGGCTCTGAATTTGTGGGCTATAGCTCAGTTGATTTTCAAAAAAATTAAATTTTTCACTAAACGTGTAGAAATATTCGACCGATCCAAATGGCCGTTTGCATGACAATTACAGGTCTCAACGCCTATTGATACACGTATCAATCATCGAAATCGGAGCACATTGCAGATTTTCGAATTTTCTGGCTCTGAATTTGTCGGCTATAGCTCAGTTGATTTTCAAAAAAAATAAATTTTCCACGAAACGTCTTGAAATATTCGACCGATCCAAATGGCCGTTTGCATGACAATTACAGGTCTCAACGCCTATTGATAGACGTATCAATCATCGAAATCGGAGCACATTTGCAGATTTTTGAATTTTCTAGCTCTGATTTTGTGGGCTATAGCTCAGTTGATTTTCAAAAAAATTAAATTTTTCACGAAACGTGTAGAAATATTCGACCGATCCAAATGGCCGTTTGCATGACAATTACAGGTCTCAACGCCTATTGATAGACGTATCAATCATCGAAATCGGAGCACATTTGCAGATTTTCGAATTTTCTGGCTCTGAATTTGTGGGCTATAGCTCAGTTGATTTTCAAAAAATTAAATTTTCCACGAAACGTCTTGAAATATTCGACCGATCCAAATGGCCGTTTGTATGACAATTACAGGTCTCAACGCCTATTGATAGAGGTATCAATCATCGAAATCGGAGCACATTTGCAGATTTTCGAATTTTCTGGCTCTGAATTTGTGGGCTATAGCTCAGTTGATTTTCAAAAAAATTAAATTTTTCACTAAACGTGTAGAAATATTCGACCGATCCAAATGGCCGTTTGCATGACAATTACAGGTCTCAACGCCTATTGATACACGTATCAATCATCGAAATCGGAGCACATTGCAGATTTTCGAATTTTCTGGCTCTGAATTTGTCGGCTATAGCTCAGTTGATTTTCAAAAAAAATAAATTTTCCACGAAACGTCTTGAAATATTCGACCGATCCAAATGGCCGTTTGCATGACAATTACAGGTCTCAACGCCTATTGATAGACGTATCAATCATCGAAATCGGAGCACATTTGCAGATTTTTGAATTTTCTAGCTCTGATTTTGTGGGCTATAGCTCAGTTGATTTTCAAAAAAATTAAATTTTTCACTAAACGTGTAGAAATATTCGACCGATCCAAATGGCCGTTTGCATGACAATTACAGGTCTCAACGCCTATTGATACACGTATCAATCATCGAAATCGGAGCACATTTGCAGATTTTCGAATTTTCTGGCTCTGAATTTGTCGGCTATAGCTCAGTTGATTTTCAAAAAAATTAAATTTTCCACGGAACGTCTTGAAATATTCGACCGATCCAAATGGCCGTTTGTATGACAATTACAGGTCTCAACGCCTATTGATAGAGGTATCAATCATCGAAATCGGAGCACATTTGCAGATTTTCGAATTTTCTGGCTCTGAATTTGTGGGCTATAGCTCAGTTGATTTTCAAAAAAATTAAATTTTTCACGAAACATGTAGAAATATTCGACCGATCCAAATGGCCGTTTGCATGACAATTACAGGTCTCAACGCCTATTGATAGACGTATCAATCATCGAAATCGGAGCACATTTGCAGATTTTCGAATTTTCTAGCTCTGATTTTGTGGGCTATAGCTCAGTTGATTTTCAAAAAAATTAAATTTTTCACGAAACGTGTAGAAATATTCGACCGATCCAAATGGCCGTTTGCATGACAATTACAGGTCTCAACGCCTATTGATAGAGGTATCAATCATCGAAATCGGAGCACATTTGCAGAATTTCGAATTTTCTGGCTCTGAATTTGTGGGCTATAGCCTTAGACAATAGAATTAGAATGGACCGCTAATACAATGACAGTTCAATATAATTTTCAAATAAATGATGATGCCAACATACAACTAGCGGTCAAGAGGCAAATTGCGGCAAAAACGAAAACTAAAGATTTGTCAAAGTTGTCAACATCAATAAATTTTTATTTAATTTTTGGCTCCTTTTCGTGTGTTTTCTATTTTGTCACCGTTTTATAGTTTTAAATTCAATTTAATTTGATTTGAGATATTTTAATTGTGATTTTTGCACAAAATTTTTCCTCGGTTTCTTTTATTTTTACTGAAAATGGGGAGAAAGTGTGTCGTGGTTGGTTGTGATATCAGTTTGCCATTGACAGATAAAGCCGCGTCCACACGGGGTGTGAAATGTACACTTATGCGCGCATTTAGCGAATGTAAACGTCGTGTGGATGGTTTTCACATGAGGAATGTGATATTTTCATTAAAAATTGTATGATCAAGGTACTAAAAATATATACCAGAGTAGAAATGTTCATTAACATTCGCCTACATGTGATCAATGAACATTTAACGAATCGTGTATACCGAAATGTGATAAATGTACACATCCCGCATAACCGCCTACATTCGCTAAATAAGCGAATACGCACGCATAAGTGTATATTTCACACCCCGTGTGGACGCGGCTTAAGGGTGTTTCTTTGCATCTGTGAATACAAAAATAAATCAACTTAGCTTCAACTTAAAGTGGACGCATCATATAAACTCTATAAAACAAAAAATAGCTCCGTATATAGCAGTCTTCCGACGAGTTGGGAAATTTGTCCCCCATGCAGTTTCACTAAATTGTTATTTTTCGTATATTCATTCAAATCTATTATACCTAATACAAATTTGGGGATCTGCAGGTAAAACCAAAGTGAATGAGCTACAGATTTACCAGAATCAAGCCCTTAAAGCCATCAACTGCCTTAGCATGAGAACACCAACAATTTCACTTTATAACAATAGGTTACTGCCAATATCTCAAATGGTAGATTATGAATTCATTCTCTTGGTATATAAAATAAAATATCGCATGATAAAATGTAATAACGTACTAACTACTAATTATGAGATAACGGAACGTTCTAATCGAGATGCTGCGCATTTTCGCTTACCAAATTACCTGTATAAACTGTCTCAAGATAGTTTATTTTATCGTGGATTAAAACTGTTCAACCAACTTGAGCCTGTATTTAAATGTTTGCCAATTGGAGCCTTTAAAACGAGTATGAAAAGTCGCTTATTTACTGAATTTGTTCTTGAATATGAATTAAACCACTGATTTCTTTGTTCATTACTTGATTTGATGATTAATTTTTGTTTGTATGTAGTTATGTACTATAGTTATATTAGTTGATACCTATTATATATATATTTAATGTTTAATTGTATTTTTACTTCTTTGTTTGTTTAACTAGATTAATTAATTATGTATGTTGAATATTGGTTAAGGAAAAAAAGAATAATATTTGTATACATTTTATTTCAATTTTTGATGTTTTCCATAATAAAAATGTATGTTTTTCGGAAAATAATAAATAAAAAAAAAAAAAAAAAAAAAAAAAAAAAAATGTTTATTTTAATATTCAGTGCTTGCAACTGCTTATAATTTCAAATATTAATGATGTTTTCTTTTATAAAATTTAATCTTAATATTGATTTTTCGATTATTCCTAATAAATTAAATGGTAACGAACTTTTTAGTTAGCGAATTCGCCACGATTTGCCTCTTGACCGCCACTGTATGTTGGATCGCATATGAAGTAAGCAACTAGCAGTCCATTTAAAAATATATAGTCAAAGGTTGATATGAATATGCCGCCCCGGTGGCACAGTTGTTAGCATGCTTGCTTTAAGCTCCGGAGGTCCCGGGTTCGATTCCCGGCGGGTGATGAAAAAATCACGGCTGGTTAAGGTAAGGATCAATGAATTAATCACTCATTATCCGTTAAAAAAATGATTACGAAACTTCACAATGAAGCGGCCAAATCCCTCCATGGGATGTAGCGCCAGCGAAAAAAAAAAAAAAAAAAAAGATATGAATATTTGACAGCTAAATTAAAAGTTTATATTTTTGGTTGCAACCAGTATATACAATTTTTAGTAGTCACAATTCACCTATCGGACATTCCGTGTACTAATTTATTAATGCATTCTGGGTAATTGTGATTGTGAATTATAAAATAAAAAAGTCAGAGCTAAAACAACTGTCATAGAAATAAGTATATTTTTGGATTATTTGGATTTGTGGTGAAAATAAAAAAAGTTTTAAGAATTTTCGTTTTTGAATTTCCTGCTCATTCCAAACAAAACAGCTCGTTGAATAATATTCTATTGTCCACGACTGCCCTATAATATGCTCATTATACGTTTGCTTCATAAATTATAATGATATCCATTATTCACTGCTAGTTTACATATCTAGTAGTCTCTTCTTTCATTATTCACTAGTGCCAAGTAAATTATTCATTTAAATTTCATTATTGAAATTTTATTAGAAATTTTGAAAATTTGTCTGTTTTTAACACTATGATTCTTTCGGCTTTTTTATAGACAAATATATTATTTTTGATAAAGACAAAATATATTAGTTCGAGTTGTATTTTTTGTAGTTTGGTCGTCTGATGAGTAGATCGAACTTTTTGTTTTTGAGATTATCAGTACGAAACCAAACTACCGAAAGAACTGAAGGAAATTTTCTTGTTTTTTCTTTAAGGAAGGGTAGGGGGAGTAAATGATATTTCTACTTTTGAGTGGAGTAGATGTATTATTGTAAATGCTTCTGTATTTCACTGGTTAACAAACCGTAAATATTGGAATGCATCAAAAATAATATATTTGAAATTTTATCTAGTAGTATTTTGATATTTTCATTATAATTAATGTGAGACGTCAAAATGTTGAAGAAAATTATTTTAGGATTATTTAAAGGATTTGATTATAAAATACAATATTACTTGTCGGTCGTGGACAAAGTATCGTATTCTACTCGCAAATAATGGCTTTTATTTACTCAGATGATTTACGACACTCGCCTATCGGCCCGGGTTGGTTAACTTCATCTTCGTGAATAACAGCTACCTTTTTATGCTCGTTGATTAATAAACTATTTTTCCATCGGTATATTTTCCATGATTCGAGACTGGAATGCGTTTATTGAGTGATTTAATCAGTATATCACAGTTTTTTTTTCATTTTACTTACATACATAATATTCGCATATATACGGACAGTCAGGCTGCCATTAAAGCGCTTCAATCACACCTTCTCACGTCGAAAGTAGTCCAGAACTGTCTCTCATCTCTTAACGAGACGACAGATCAGTTCAACATCCATATCATATGGGGCCAGGACATTTCGTTAGTACGGGGCATATAAAAGCCGATGAACTGGCTCGACGTGGTACAACGGACCACATCTCAAACAGCAAAAAGGAAATTGAAATGCCTCTTGCGGTATATAAACTGCTACTTCAGGAGGAAGCTAGTAAGTTGACGAATGACAGATGGTCGAATAGTACCTCATGCGTAATAACTCGGCAGGTCTGACCAAAGTTGAACTCGGCGAGATCCAAACAGCTGATCCCACTTCAGCGAAGTCAGATCAGTATGGTTGTTGGAGTGATTACGGGGCATTGTCTCATAGGCATAGACATGCGAGTAGACTTGGTTTCTTCTCACATGACTACTGTCGTAGTTGCGAGGACGAAGAGGAGGAAGAGACAGTACTTCATCTTCTTTGCACCTGTCCTCGTCTGGTACGAAACAGACTGAATTTTCTAGGGGCACCCTTTTTCAACGACCTGACGGAGCTCAGCAGGATGGACGTCAGGAGTATCCAGCGCTTCATAGCAAGCTCAAAGTGGTTTCAATGAGTTGGAGGAACATTTTTAAATTGTGGTACGGCTACGGACGTTTTTGTGTCAATGCCTGCTCCTAGTAGACCGCCACCCAAACCTAACCTAACCTATATACATAATGAGGTAATGGATTAAAAATTCGTTGTGCCCAAAAATTCCCGGAATCCTCGGGAAACAGAAAATTTAAATCCTATTTCCCGGTATCTATACTTATTTCTAATTTTGTAACCATGATTTCGGTAACGGGCATAAACCTAATGATAAAATATAAGATATTAAAACTAAAATTCACATGAAAGGAGGTAAAGTGAAATCTTTAGTTCTATGTATACTCGTATTGTTATTACAATTGGTACATTATACCAAACGTGACTCATAGTAAATGGTTTCTTCTCAAATGTGAATAATAATCAATTTAATATTTAAATGAAAATTGCAAACCTTCCTAAATACAATGAAACATCTATTTTATAGCAATGCTATTCGTAACATACAAATTACAATGCTTCTTCATTTCCAATTGAATACACCATTTTATGATTTTTATTACAATTTGTATGATTATTGATATACTATATGTTATCAATACATAAATTTTCATATCTTTTCTCGTCTCACAATTGATTATAGCATTTGAATTTGTAAATAATATTCTGCCTTTTCAATTGTAAGATAAAATTTTCCATCCAAATAATTGTAATGCGTGTTGATACATAACTATACAAATGAGAGGAGTCTTATAGAGATAGGGTAGTAAAGGGAAACGAAAGAATTCTTGTTTTCATTTTTTATTGAACGAATATTCGAAATAATATGTAAATATTAAAAAACTATTTAGATTCAAGTATGATGAAGGAATTTGTTTTGATTATGCGGTTCTAATACCATTTGCCGAAAAACATTTAACCGAAAAATTGAATTCGTCGAAAGGCTCCTTTGACAGAACGAAAACTTGGCATATATTATTTCTTGCTTTTGATGTCACGAAATATGGTACCCCGAGTAGCTATTATTGCTCGGAAAGGAGGAAAGTTAGCTGGTAAAGTTTCAAAAATGAGTGAAATTTTGGGCAATTTTTTTCACCGTACACTTTATTTTCAGTTATATCTCAACAACGGACTTACGGATTTTAATGGAATAAAACCCATAACACCAAACTGGTGATAATTCTGTTAAGACCCACCTAAACACGAGCAGCTAATTTCCAACTTTAAGTTCAAAATTTCACACGAACAAAACAAGCAAACACCGTATTTATTTTTAATTAACAATTTTTGTTTTATTTCCTATTATTATTATTTTATATTACAATAATCATGTGTCTCCATGATTTTGATGTTATCCGTGTGACGGCAAAAGATGAAGAGAAATTACAAAAATGGAATACAATAATCTTAAAATTAATGAATACAGAACAATGCAGAATACAATACTCGTCCACAAATATTAGTACATATTTTTTATCATAGACGGCTACCAAATTTAAGGTCTACAATTTTATTCAATCTTGGTAGCTGTCGAAATTCAAAATAAACAAATGACAACAATTTAGTCATTTCAATGTGTACAAAACTTATGTAAATAGCTAATTAAGTAAGTTACAATCATAAATAATTAATTAATTAAACTGAACGGCGAGATATTTCTTTCATTTTAGGATATAATTCAGTAAGTATAAAATATAGCAACAAGGGCAATTCAATTGACTCAATCATGGTTTTTTGGTCTTCGCTAGAACATCTCAAATTCTCAACGATACCGAACATACTCCCCTCCAAAAACCATTTAATTGTTTTTTTTTTTTTTTATAAGCTAATTGTTTAGTGGCAACCTGCCCAATGAATTCGGTGAATGCGATTAACTTATACTGCTCGAATAATTTCCGATGTGCTCTTAACAAATTAGATCTGTTATCAAAATCAGTATCCGACGATGCTCCCCTCCGTGACACAAACTGGTCTAATGCTGCTGAAAATGCGTCTGTTGTTAAATCCGCGAGTTTATTAAGTAAACCCTTCGTGGGAATGCACACGCAAATGACGAAGAATCCGTTGATCAGCTTCGACCCTCTTCCTTTCTTAACTAATAATGATGATGGGCATCCGTTGTCAACTTCAACGATTAAAACCGGACGGATTGGAGTTACTCTAAATTCGGATAGATTCCACCTTTGTTGCACCGATTGCAATGGCGAGCTGCGATAGCAGACTACGCATTTTTTACCTATGCTACGACTTGCCGTTTTAACTCCTATTATCCAATGCCTTTGACGAAATAGCGCCGTTAAAAATGATGGGCCTGGATGCCAATACTTTTTCTGTAACGAATCAAGAATTAGACATATGATAACCTGCCCGTTTGGCAATATAATTGGCTATTTAGCATTGCATGACCATATTGAATTTGGTAAACGACCATCAACATGAAGTGTACCACTTGAATCGATAAGCGATGCTAGTGAGAGTTCCTTAGATTTTGATTTAGTTACAATTTCGATTGATGGTTCGCACGCTTCAAGTGCTTCGGCCCGTTCGCTACTGAATTCGAGACGCTCTTCGAACGACAAAAAATCCTTTGATACAATGCGATGTGCCCAAGCTTGTTGGGTCTCAGCATCCATTTTTCGTAATCGAATGAACTTTAGCCATTCATCTGACTGACTGATTTCCTTTCCTAATGCCGACATCCCTCTTATTACATTCTCAGACACGTTATATCTACGCCGTAATCCTTCTGCGAAACCGTGAGTATTGCTCGGCTGCTCGATAGATACTTTTATTAAATCGTTTAACACGTACTTTTTTTGATCGTACCACTCGCAAAACTTTGCCCACGCTTGAGTATAATTTGCGTCTGATACGCTAATGTTCTTTATTAGATCTGCGCTTCGCCGCCTAAATAGCATTTCAAACATTGAAATTTTTCGACATCGCTGAAACCGAACTTACTATGCACCGTTGCAATAAATAAATCCTTGAACCAGGGAAAATCCGTGTGTTTCCCGTTGAACGTGGGAATGTCTGGACGTGGAAGCGTTGCAGAACAATGTGGCTCGTCTAGTGACTGACTCACCGTTTGATTTATCTGACTCTTGATAGTAAACGCTAGGTTAGTTAAAAACACTTTTTGCTCCCGCAACAGTCGAGACATCATCGTTTCGAATTTAGTAGTCTTGTGCTGCGTCTGTGATCCTTCAAGTAATTCGACCAACTTCGACTTGATGTTAAGATAGTTAGTTTCGTACTCCTCCATTTCAGATGGAATCTCAAATATTGCTAACTGCATTTCACACTCAGTAAATTCACTGAATGACCGCTCTAACAGTTCCAATCTTGATTTAATCTCCATTAATGAAGTTCGTTCGGTAATGCTGTCCGCGAATTTCGCCAGCCGAGTAATACTCTCCTTCGCTAATCCTCGTCGTCCTATGTGTATTCTCTCGCTGTGTCTGTCATGATGTGTTGTTGCTCTTCCTCTTTCTCTACTAAATTAGTTAAATGATCTTTTGAACTTAAAATGCGAACTATATGTAATAATAGCAACAATTAAGGATGAACTGTGTCTTTATTATATGTTATATTAATATGGCGGACACCATCATATACAGTGGTATACCATCTATGCGATCCTACCTTACATACAGTAG
Source organism: Tipula helvola (assembly GCA_963556165.1). NCBI lineage: Eukaryota > Metazoa > Arthropoda > Insecta > Diptera > Tipulidae > Tipula > Tipula helvola. The sequence goes on from OY744482.1 coordinate 270,564,942, forward strand.
AGGGTGTACATTTACAATACATATGTTACATCCCCCTTTTTTTATAAATTTATACATAATTCATTTATTAATTCATTTAATTAATTATTTTTTATTTTCTAATGATCTACATTCAAAGATTTAGTCTTATTGGCTGTTTTACCTGTCTACCTGATCGCGTATGATATTGATTCGTTACCGTGCTTTTTTGATCGAGACGGTTTGAAGTATCGTTGTTATCATTATTCTCGATGTTGAATTCCTTATTTGGTCGATTCTCATCTTGACTATCTGTTATTATGATTGGATCATTTTCGCGTTGTATATTGATGTTGGCTTTTGTTGGATGGATGTGAAGAAAATTTCTACGATAATATTTTTTGTCTTCGGTTTTTACTATGACTGATCTTGGTTCATCTAATCGTCGTATTACTTTACCAGGGATCCATTCCCTGTTCTTAGTTTGTAATCGAATTTTTTCATTAATTTTGGGTTCAGCTAGTGTTTTGGTACTTCTATCAGCATAAGTTTTTTGTTGATTACGAAGAATTTTTAAATTTTCCGTCACTCCAGTTATAACTCTTTGCTTTAACAACTCGTTACTTATGGGTATGTGTGTTCGCGTGATGCGACTCATCAATCTTTGATTTGGTGATTCCAAATTGCTATCACGAGGAGTATTTCTAAGATTTTGTATCGCTTGATAAATGTCTGTATTGTCTTTCTCGCATTTTCTCAACATATTCTTTAACGTTTGAACTGTTCGCTCAGCTAAACCATTTGCTCGTGGGAAATGCGGACTTGACGTCTTGTGTGTGAAATTCCATTTTTTACTCAAATCTTTAAATTCTCTCGATGTATATTGTGGTCCATTATCGCTTTCTACTACCTGTGGTGTTCCATGTATTGCGAAACATTTTTTTAAAAAATTAATTACCGAATGTGATGTTGATTCTTCTAGCTTTTCCATGTCCATAAATCCGGAATAGCTGTCAACTATTGCTATGTATGTTTCTGAAGCGAAATTGAATAAATCTGTTGCTACAATCTGGAAAGGTAGTTCTGGAACTTCTTTGCATATTATTGTATCCAATTCGGATTTAACTTCGGCCCGTATTGCATGTGGAATTCTTCTTGCCTGTGCTATATCAAACTCAGCGTTTGGTTTTAAATCAATATCATACACGAAGTTTTTTATACAACCTAACCCTTTATAAATATTCTCATCTATTTCACATGTATCGATTATATTTCTAGTTACTAAATTTAATTCTTCGCATGCATTCATACCTAGTACAGGGCAAGTGTTTTCATTTACTATTTTAAAATTTTATCTATAGCTTTTGTTTTTTACTATACAATCAAATAAGACTTGACCTAATACATCAATTTTATGACCACTGTAAGTAACAAGCTTTTTAGTGTTAGTATGACATATTTGCCCTTTTAGTTTTTTTACTAAATTTAAATTTAATACGTTACACATTGCTCCTGTATCTAGCTTAAAATCTATTTCAATATTGTTGATCTTGACTTTTTGAAACCAACAATTTGTGTTCGATGCATCAACAGTACCGATAACCATTTCGTCCGAACTGTCATCGTTTGATTCATTTATATGGAGTGATTCCATTATTTCATTAACTTTATTTATTTTTTTACTTGTGCTTTCGCAAACTATTGCAAAATGCCCTTTTTTTCTACATTTCAAACAAATCTTACCAAACGCGGGACAATTTTTCGGACCGTGACTGTTATTGCATCGTACACAAACAAACTTATTATTGGGCCCGATTCTGCAACGTTAAAACTTATGTTATGTTATTTTATTTCCCCGCTTCCTATATGAATTTGTATTGAAAAAACAAAAACTACATAACATAACATAAAATTTTGGAAGGCAGAATCGGGCCTATTATCTATTTTCTTATTAGAATAATTATTTATTTTACTTTGACTTTTTTTTACGTCACTAATTTCTATATTTTCGGAATTATGCATAGAAGATGCTTGCTTATGTGCTATTTCATTAGCATGACATAAATTAATTGCTTTCTGAAGCGTTAACTTTTCTTCTGACAATAAACGTTCTCTTATTTTATCAGACAAAATTCCTATTACGATTTTGTCTTTGAGTAACTCGTCTTCTAAATTCTCGAAAACACATTTGATTATTTGTGACTTACAATTCGTTAAAAAATCATCAAATGATTCATTTTGTTTTTGAATTATCTTATTAAATAAATACCTTTCGTAAGTTACATTGACTTTCGGTGTGAAGTAATTAGTAAATTCTTCTTTTAATTGTTGTACCGTCATCGTGTCGTCATCTTTCAGCTTAAATGTTTCGTAAACCTTGTACGCTGATGATCCTATGCATGTCATCAGTGTTGCTATTTGAATTTTTTCCTCTTTTTTGTTTAACCCAGCTGCGATGGAATGAAACTCAAATTGGCGTAACCAATTTTTCCATTCCGTGGATATATCTGGATGCGTCGTGTTTAAACATTTCGGTGGTTTTAGTCCTTCCATATTGAATAATTATTTATTTTGCGACGAATAAACGGTAATAAATTGTTAAATTGTATAATATCTTGGGATTATACGCGTACATTTACAATACATATGTTACACTATACAGCTCGATGATGTTGCGTTATGATACGAAACAGACGCACTTTCTTAATTATAAAGAATTACGCCACGGTTTGACTATTACGAATACGCTCTTCGACTTGCTTATGAATACATCTCATATCATTAACTAACTTACGAATCACCGACTAATCTCCGAATAAACCACGATCTGAATTGACTGCTGCAACTTTAAGATTGAATGTGCTGATGTATGCTTCTCCTATCCCGACTCACTCTCGAATCACCGACCCACTTCCGACAAACACGATTTGAATTGAATGCTGTAACTAAGAGTTTAAACGTGCTGATGTCTGCGTCTTCAATCACCGACTAACCACGAATTGAATTGAATTGAATGCTGGAACTTTAATGTGAATTGTGCTGATTTATCCGTCTCCAATTCCCGACTAACTCCCGAAACACTGACCAACTCACGACGACGAACTATGAATAACTTGACTGCTACAATGTGAATCTTAAACGTGCTACAAATCATAGACTAACCCACGACCAACCATGAATTGCATTGACCGACGCTAATATGCCCTTATTCTAGCTATAATTTTAGACTTACTTACCCAAATAATAGAAATATTGGAATCCCGCCTTCACAATGTCACTCCCTCGATGCAACCAATTACTGAAGTCACCCTCAGTAATTGCGTTGATGCTTCACAATGGATGAATAAATATTGCTTAGAACTCTAACCTCAAAATGTCACTCCCTCGATGCAACCAATTACTGAAGTCACCCTCAGTAATTGCGTTGATGCGTTACAATCGAATTAAGCAGAGTTGTTTCTATAACCGTTGTTTTATCGACAATGCAATCGATGACGCCACCACGTATTAACTTGATAACTTTAGCCGAAATAATAGCTTGACTCTTAATACTGACGAAGTGATTAGATTGATGCTGATTAATGACGATACCACTTTATTGCATATTCACTTAAACAAATTGCGATGCACCGTATTTGACGTTATCCACTTGACAAAACTCGATAATATTTCGATGCGACACGATTGATTTACCCGGCTTACGAGGTGATAATACCACGTACGTTGCTAAAATATTCACTTGTACAAAAATGGCGATGCAACCACATTAATAGTTTACACGTTGTAACAATTATGGCGATGCGGCAAGGTTGATTCACACGAAGCATTTACGACAATGCTACAGGAAATTCACTCTAAACTGGCGATGATTTACAAATGGCGAAGCAACCACTTTAATAACTCACACGCTGTAACAATTATGACGATGCGACAATGTTAATTCACACGGAATATTCGCGATAACGGTACATGAAATTCACTCTATAATGGCGATGTGATCGCGTTAATTATATAAACTGTTCTTGTTTTACTTGATCGTCAAGTTTATTCGACTATGTATTCACTTTCACACGATAATTTTAGAACGCACTGTTAATGTTTGCTTGTTACTCACGATCCGGCTCGAAGGACCATAAACACGAGCAGCTAATTTCCAACTTTAAGTTCAAAATTTCACACGAACAAAACAAGCAAACACCGTATTTATTTTTAATTAACAATTTTTGTTTTATTTCCTATTATTATTATTTTATATTACAATAATCATGTGTCTCCATGATTTTGATGTTATCCGTGTGACGGCAAAAGATGCAGAGAAATTACAAAAATGGAATACAATTGACACTAGGTAACCTGCCACCTATCAGAATTTTGGTGAACGTTTATTGTAAGACATAATTTTTTATCGCTGTCAAATCTTATTTAAAATTAAAGAATAAAAAAATATTTAAATATTTTTATTAAAGAATATTTTCTTCAAACTTGATGACAATTATTCTGAAGAATTAGCTGTCACATTTTGTCTTATAAATCACTTTCCAAAATATAATCAAAGATGGCACTGAAATTACTTTACATAGTGTTGTCGTATAATATACGTTCGAAAATATAATCAGAGATGGCACTGAAATCACTTTACCTAGTGTCAATAATCTTAAAATTAATGAATACAGAACAATGCAGAATACAATACTCGTCCACAAATATTAGTACATATTTTTTATCATAGACGGCTACCAAATTTAAGGTCTACAATTTTATTCAATCTTGGTAGCTGTCGAAATTCAAAATAAACAAATGACAACAATTTTGTCATTTCAATGTGTACAAAACTTATGTAAATAGCTAATTAAGGGTCTGCTCGAATACTGTGGTAATTATTTTCTCGTTGTAGTTTTTGACATTTTAATGTTAAAATATTCCCCTTCTATTTTTTGGCTGCTCGAATATTATGCATTTACGTTTGACATTTATTGTGAAAATGTGAATTGAATAATTTAACGGTTTTCGATTGTTAAAATGCATATTTAAATTTCAATAATCTTATTTTGTTATTAAAGGGACGAATTTGATCATAAATAAGTATTCCTAAATAGCTTCCTTATTAATACTAAATTAAATCTTTATTATTCTCTGTCTGGAGAACTTTCCAGCTCCATTAAATCAGAAATTTTCTAAAGGTGTGAAATTTATATTTTTGCTTGTGGAGAAATAGCCAAAATGTTACCAAGTAAACTCATGGTTCCACACATGACATTGGCCTAATTTGTTGGATAGCCTGTGGTGCTACTTATAGTCATAGAATGGTTGTAGCATTAATGCGAAAGGTCAATGCAGCAGTTACAAAAATAGTACATAAACTCGATTTAATGGCGGATCACTAAATAAAATACATTTATTTAGTTTAGATTTTTATTATCTTTGTATTTAATTAGAATTTTTTGAATTTCATTTAAATTAAATTTTATGAAATCTAAATTAAACAATTTTATATTTAAATCCTAAGGCTGGAAACACACCGAATCAGTCAAAACGTTTTTTTCTAGTCTTAAAGCGCCTGGCGGTCAAAATATATACGATTGTATAGCGCTATGCACATTGAATCAGGCAAAACAATTAAACGTCAAACATTTTGTTTCATAAAACATAGAACGGCAAACATTCTATTATACCTTATGGGTCTATGCACACATAATAAAGCAAAATTGTGTTAAGTCAAATTTGACTAACGAAACGTGATTGAAGGCGACCACAGCGTATAAACAAATATGTTAATTCACACTGAAACAAAACAAAGCAAGACAAGACAAAACTGCATGAGTCAAGAAAAAACCGTGTTTGACGTCGTTTCGTGGTCGCTGTTTTATAAAGCAAGAAAGAAATAATTATCAAAATAAATAGTAATTTAATTTTTTTAGCAAAACTAATATTTTTAATTAAAATTGTTTAATTTATTTAATATTTTTTTGGTCGTATTTTATTGATGGGAAACATTTTTTCGTATTTTGCTGGCAACATTTTGTATTCATTTTATCAAACCAATTCACACCAACCTATAAAGCAACACGAGACAATTTGACTAAAAACAATTTGTTTGATTGTATGTGGGCTATGTTTAGGCAAATCGTCTTGCCTATTCAAAGCAAAAACGTTTTGACTAATTTGGTGTGTCGCCAGCCTAAGTCCAAACAAACATTCTTTCCTTTCCTTCAAATTCTACCATGGTGTAAGACTGTGGTAATTTGAATGAGTGCGTTTTATGGTGTGTTTTACGTCAAAAACCACAACGGGGAAATTGTTACCACAGTATTCGAGCAGGCCCTAAGTAAGTTACAATCATAAATAATTAATTAATTAAACTGAACGGCGAAATATTTCTTTCATTTTAGGATATAATTCAGTAAGTATAAAATATAGCAACAAGGGCAATTCAATTGACTCAATCATGGTTTTTTGGTCTTCGCTAGAACATCTCAAATTCTCAACGATACCGAACACCACCTAAAAAAGATTATGGGAAATGCAACTCTCACATATGAGGAGTTAACAACACAGCTAAATCAAATAGAGGCCATTCTAAATCCAAGGCTAATATTTATAATGATCAATGGTATAGCAGATTCTCAAGTTATACCACCTGGCCATTTTTTAATCGGACGGACCATCACTAACTGCAGTGTTAGAAGAAAATGTAGCAGAACAAACATACATCGCTTGTCAAGATGGCAGATGTTATTAAAACTAAAACAAGATTTTTGGAAGAAATAGTGTAACGAATATTTGCGAAGACTGCAACAACGACCAAAATAGTCACAATCAAGGCCAAAACTACACAAAATGGGTGTGAGGTAAAATTGTTAAAACACACCCGGAACCAGACGGTTTGGCTCACGCAGTTTCAATACGTGGCCCGAGAAATGCTTTCGTTCTACCAGTAGACGAGCCACAAGCGACAGATCAATACGGTATAGTCACAGATGATTTAAACCAGAAGGACATACACAAACTTCCACAGAGACGAGTAACCAGAGCAAGCACAAAATCAAATTGCTTGCTTTACACGCTGTCAATAATCTCTAAATTAGGAATGGTGGTTTCGGGAACAACATCCAAATACCATATATCTAGGTTCTCGCCTCATCCAGGCATATACTTACGTAACTAATAACATATTTTAATCTAACAACATATTGGGCAGAGCTAAAAGATCAAAACGAAATATTTAATATGTTAGGAAGAAATGAAAGAGCCCGTCAGAAAAGATCACGGTTTGACTTCGTTGGTACAATAGCCAACGATATGGGTCTCTCCGGGCAAATTCTGAGCTAGTTACAATCATATCTTTTGGGACGTACACAACAGGTCAAATTCAATGGATTTTTGTCTCGGGCCATTGTTGCTAAGTCGGGGGTGCCTCAAGGTTCCACCCTTGGCCCCCTTTTATTTCTTATTTTTATCAACGATTTGCCAACCGTTCTGTCTATACGATACTTACTTTACGCTGATGATCTGAAAATTTTCACTAATGTTAATGACGCCGCTGACTGTTCTAGACTTCAGTCTGATTTGCAAAATCTTTCATTGTGGTCGAAGGCTAATAAGCTAAAACTTAATATCAGTAAATGTGTTGTAATTTCATATACGCGCAAACTTAACTACATTAATTTTCCAAACAACATTAATGATACTGTTTTAGTTAGGGTGTCCGAAATTACTGATCTGGGTGTATTATTTGATTCTAAACTCAAATTTGATCTCCATATTGCAGCCGTCTGTGCTAAAGCACATATATACTTGGGTTTATTTTCAGACGTGGTAAAGAGTTTCGTGATCCCAATGTTTTTATTACGTTATTTAAAAGCTTAGTGCGTAGTTGTTTAGAGTATTGTAGTCAAATTTGGAGCACTTACTACGAATCTTATAAGGCTCAAATTGAGAGGGTACAGCGGAAATTTACCATTTTTTTAATGTATAAGTTTATGCCTTTCAGTAGTCGTCCTAGCTATGAAGTTAAACTTAAAAGATTTGAACTTCAATCGCTTGAGACCAGAAGGCTTCTGCTTGATGAAACTTTCCTTTATAAATTAATTAATAACTTGTGCGAACCGTCCTCGTTATCATGTCTGAATTTCTATGCACCCTTTCATAGAGTTAGAAGCGCAATGTTATTTATTCCGACCTTTTCAAGAACAAATCTTGGTTTTGCTAACCCTCTATGAAGATTACAGTCAAATCATGATGAGTGCTTCCTTGATTGTGATTTATTTTTGCTTTCACTAAGTCAGTTTAGATCTGCGATCCTCAGCACTGTTTCAATGTTTGGTTCCTAGTCGCGGGTTTGGTGGATGTCCAATAAATGTGCGTATGTGTGCTTCTACATGAGTTGGATCTACTGTTTCTTATTGAGGGTTGACTGGCTTTATGTGAAGGCATATACATGCACTTTTGTTAATTTCTGTTTTATTTGATTATTATTAATATTGTAATTGTATTTGATTAAGTTTTTGTCCGCTGCTCAATTTTTGGAATAATAAAAAATAAAAATAAAATAGCCAATTAATTATTGGCGTACTTAATCAATGTGCCAGAAACTTCTATAATTGATTATCCGATCAATGAAAACAATAAAAATCCAAGGTCGAATACGTGATCCTTGAGAAACACCCGATGTCACTTTGATAACGTTGAATTTCTTATTGCCAATTATAATTGTAGATGGTTTGTTAAGTATGACTTGAACCAATTAATGTATGTATTCTAATGAAAATCCAAAGGCAAGTAGAGTTTGGAGTGCTTTATGATGACATATAAAATCAAATGCCTTTGACTGCTGAATTCAACCAGGTTAGTAGATGAAGACCTACCATAGGCATAAACCCATGCTGGTTGACAGATATATGATGTTCTAGTGTTGATTTAAAAGCGTTGCATACAACTAGTTCAAATAATTTAGGAATTGATGATGAAGTTTATATTCCTCTGTAACATGTGGCATCATCCCGTTTGCCCAATTTAAAGATTCGGCCCACATCCGTCCCCAAAACCCTTCTAAGCTGATAGGATTAGGATGACTGAAGAAGTGATTGATATGAGTTGCTATTGCTTGTTCTATCGATGTATTGGCTGTTGTTCGATAGCCAGATTAAAAAAATGAAGCAAACATATCCGCCTCTTTGGCGTTTGAGGTATTGATATTGTTGAAGGTCAAACTGGCAGTGTACCCCACGAAATTCGCGCTGCCTATTGTATAACCGACTGCTTGTCTGTTTCCATATTTGATTTCATCATTTTAGCGTAGGCCTTAAATTAACGATTTTTTAGATTTGTGTAGATTTGTGATTTGTTGGAAATAGACACATGGAGTTCGAAGCCTTACAGTAAGGTCTCATAAAATTTTTCGACATTTTCATTCACATTCTTTGCATTTAGAATCTCATCCTAATTCACTGCTTCCTATAATACAACTTTAAGAAGACAAACCATACTGGTCTGCATCAGTATGGTTTGTCTTCTTTAAGTTGTATTTGATTTGTTGCAAGTGTTCAGATTTTGGCATACAGTCAGTAGTGTCAAATGTAATATCCAAAGATTTTTCACCATTTGTTATTGGGACAAGGGAAGTTTGAAACATAATCCAAGGTCAACTTCAACTTGTCTACATAGCAATTACTATCAAGAGTGATGATAAAGGATGTTGAACATCACCCAATACATGATGAAGAAGAATGGAACCTAAAATAAACAAAACACACAAACTTAGTAAATTATTTAAATTTAATTGTAATTATATTTTAAAACTTAGCTGGTTCACAAGCCGTATAATGTCACAATCTCAATCATTGTTTACGTATATTTGACATTTTTTACTACTTTTAAAACTTTTTTTTATTTTTTTGTAACTCATTAAGTTGTAGATTAATTTAATAAATATGTATGAATCCTGGATAAGTTTAAATCATCTTAGTGGGTCCTGTTCCCGGATGTTTTTCTAATCCGGGGAATCGGGATCAAGTTTTACATAATCCCGGGATTTCCCTGGTTTTTTCGGGTTCCTTAGGTAAAATTTATAAATATTTTTGGCTTTTAAAAGTGTGCCTTTTACTACGTTGTGTGATGATTGCCGGAAACAGGCAAAACGCTTTCGGATTTAGTTGAAGTTGGCTGAATCGTTTGATAATGTTAGTGATTATACATTTCTATCTCCTTTGTTATAGAAGTTGATTTTGATTGAGTTTTTCTTTCTGTACATAAATCTTAGATTAGTGCTGATTGCCTTTGCAGAGACAAATTATAGAATCGTCAGTTGCGATTGGAAAAATATTCGGTTTAATTTAACTCTAACATTCAAGGTTATTGAAATATTTATTAATATAACATATTTTATTTGTTCAAGGCTCCTCACTACGCTCCAACAAAAGAATCAGCTTTTGAACCCTACCCGGGATCTTCTTTAAAAAGCAAAGAGAATCTCTCAAAAATTGCTTCCTTCATGCATAAATCAAAAAGTAAATCAACCATAAAAATTTACTAAAACTGACTTTTCATGGAAACGCACAGCCATATAATTTTTCGACAAAAAAATTCACAACAAACCTCACGTAATAAAGTTTGTATATTTGAACAAAAATTCGATATTTGAGGCAAACACATTTTGCATGGAAAAACCATATGAATTGAAAGGCCAAGCACAATCGTCTACAACATTGATTGAACCTGTACCCGATTCAATCTGTAGCCAAAATTGATCCCCCTCCAAAATTATCATGTTATCGAGAAATTTCATTCTATCTAGATCAACTTGGTAACCTGTATCGTTCCAACGTCGTGCAAGTACTCCAAATTTGATTGTATGTTTAAAAAAGTTTAAACAACTATTTGTTTTCCAAAAAGTTTAACATAACATACCTTTAGAGAAATAGTCAAATGTTGTTTATTAACTCCAAAGAATTGTAACACCACTTGTACAGGACATACAAAACAATGTTCAGAAAAACTAATTTTTCAATGCAGAAGTGACCACACTAAAGATCAAAATTCAAAGATTAGTGCAAATTCACGACACCTGAAAGACACAAACTACTAAACTATTCCAGACTGCAATAAAATCCTCGATAAACATAAAAACTTCAAAAAAAGATCGACTTTTTAAACGATTGAGTTCGAACCGCTTCCGTCTCACACAATCCCTACACCTATTTAAATGTGAAACACCTCAGTACAGATTTCTTTTGAAAAACTGCAAAGCTGTCAATGGGAAATCGCTTACAAATCCTTGTGATTGCCTCACTCCTTGGTTTGTGTATAAAAGATCAAATATTTTGTTACAAAAACATTTGCATATTTAGCGATTCTCGATGGTTTCGAAAATTTTGCGATATCTTTGCAGCTTTTTGCAAGGCTCAAAACTGCTCAATGCCAAGTATTCCATAAAGTAAATCTAAGAGAAATTGAATAATTCTCTCTGAAATAAGTTGTGCAATGCTCCTTTTGCTCAAAGCTTTAACTGATTTTGCCAAAGGTTTCAAAATTCGAAGCAATTGTTTATTAGAAGTTCATTTTGACCAGTGCTACTAGGGAATTTATGTTGTATTCATTAACAAATATTCAGCGATGGTTTTCATTTATTATTTTAATATACCAAAAGTCTTAATATTATTTGCAAAAAGAGTTTTTGCTAAATCCCGGGATTTTAATCAAAATTCCCAGGAATCGGGATTATAAAAATTTATCAATTTCCTGTGATTTCGCTCCGGGAAATTCCCGGAAAGGACTCGCTATAATCTACTCGTTGTCAAGTGTCGCTACACTTATAAATTAGAGATGACATTAGAAAATTTTTGTTTTGAAAAGAATAAGTGGCGCAAACTTGGTTTTTTTATTATCCGTGAGACCGTGAGAGAGATTATACGTATTTTTTGTAAATTTATACAGGCATTTTTATTGACATTACGACACGACATATTTGGCCCCACATAGTTTGTACCCCGCTGTAACTCGATGTTATTCGCACGAGAGCCAAAACGATATGTATGTGAAGTACAAAAAATATTCGGAAAACCAGCGAATATATTTTTAAGGCGGATGACTAAAAATGAATTATTTTGTTCTGTTTTTCGATGCACGGTAGTATAAATTATGATAATGAATTATGCGTTGCATTGCTTGTTGGTAAATATTGGCTGAGCGGTTGCGGTTATGCAAGGCACATGAGAGCACTGACATATGCATATGATTGTGGTGGTGAACGAATGAATGTATATGAATGCGTGAGCCGCTACAGCTTGTTAAAAAGTTAAATATTTTAACTTTGGTAAAAATAATAAAATTTACCACATATTTAACCCGAGTTGCTGTGCGAATTGCAACCAGTTAAAAAGTTAAAATTTTGACGTCCGCTTGGTTTTAATTTTGGAAATAAATTTGAATCATTAATAAATAACTTAGAATATCGAAAACGAATACTAATTTTGGCTTAAATATTTGCTTATTTATTAAAATTCATTAAATAAATTAAAGAAGTATACACAATTGTAAAACTTTATTTCAAAATTCTACATTAAAGACAAGTGAAGGTATAGAATAATTAAGATTATTAAAAATCTTTAATGATTTGAGATGAGCCCAAAACTAGTCTCTAAAAATTGAGGTACTATTTAATACTTAAATGTATGAGGTTAGAGATGTTCATCGAAAATATTACAAGATACAAATTTTAACTGGTCCTTGACCAGTTGCTGCAAATTAAAATTTTATGTGGTGTAAGTATATAATGTCAAAAATTTAACTTTTTATGCGGTATTTTTTTCGTTTCGCACACACACGGAAAAAACTAGAGTTGTTACCACGAAGAAAACGGATTTTTAATTGAAGAAAATGGACTTTTTCGCCATTTAAAAGCTAATTTTCTGATTTCTTTCGCGTTTTTCTTCATATGTATAAGATTTGTGTTTCTTGAAATGATGAAAAAATTCTTGAGTTAAAATTTGTTGCTTAATTGTAATCTGAGATTTAGTTTCTTGCATCTATAACTGCTCAAAATTCTTGATTGAAGAAAAAGAAATAACGAAAGGAGAAAAATACAAGTTTTAAATTTTTATTGCAACTAGAAATTGACTGTTTTCTCAAACTATATTGTCCAATTTTCTTGGAATTGGTTATTTTAAAAATAAAAAAATTTCTTGATCAACACAAATGCAATTTCTTGATTTAAGAAAGTATTGAAATTTTAATGATAACATTGAATTTTTCTTAAATCTAGAAATAAAACCTTTTCTCGAAATATAGGTATTATCCAATTTTCTTGAAATCGTCCATTTTAAAAATTTAATACATACATATATTGAAATAAATAAATGAATTTCATAAAAGCATTTTTATGTTTTTATTCAAATTTAATTATTTATGTTTTGCAAACATTTGTGGAGAGTACTGTATGCAATGAGAGAATAGGGCATGTTGTACACATTCTGCTAACTTTTTTCTTTTTTATAGCTGAAATAATTGGGTTACAATACACAACTAAGATGGGTGTCTGTAAATTTGATTAGCCGGTATACTAGTATGGTTCAGAATATGGAATAATTTGGAAAATATAGTACAGCATTCCGAATAATTTAGATTATTTTTAATTAGGTGGCACAACAAGGAAAAATTTATTCTATCTTCGAAACAACTAATTTTTCTATGTTATTCTTGAACTGAGAAAGAATCTTCAATTGAAGAAACTATTCCCTAATAAATTCTATTAACAAGAAAACTATAATTTTACGTCTTTCAGGACAAGAAAACATTTTCTTCTCTTAAACGAGCTTATTTAAAAATCGCATTTTTCATTTGAACAAAAATTTCTTAATCTGAGAAAATATTTTTAATACAAGAAATTATTTCATAATATGAAAAGCTTGTTTCTCAGAACAATAGAATACAGTATTTCAACTATAAGCCTTTCTTGAGACGAGAAAATTATTGTTAAATTGTTATAATTGTATGTATATACCATTATATAATGGATGTTCGTACCAAAAAAAGCATTCTATCGCGAACCTTAAACAGTGAAAAACGTAAAATTTTTTTGTGATTTTGAAAGTGGAATTTTGTGAAAATTTTCTTTTATTAAAAGTGAACAAAGTTAGATTTTTTAAACGGTGGTTTTTCCACTTCAAAGTGGTGTAAAGTGAAAACAGAAAAAGGATTTCTGTAAACATTTAAAAATGTTTTTGATATTATCTCCCGCTTTGCTCGATCTCAAATGTCTCAGATGTTCAAAACATATATGTAGGTAAGTATTTCTGTTATAAAATGCAAGAGAATTACTTTAAAAAAATCCTATTTCCTGTTTTACAGAAGAAAAAACTACGAAAAATTATTGGCATTAATTATGTTCCCACAGGAGAAGGCAAACTATGAATTTATTACTTGTAAAGAAAACAAATCTAACACATTTAAATCATTTGATTTACACATCCAAATGGTATTAAAATATTTAAACCAAATTTATTATCTATTTAAAATCTATACAATTTTTTGATATAGTGATACTTTTTGTAATAATGTTTGATAATTAAATTCTTAGTTAAAAAACAAAAATTGAAAGTCTGAACTTAACATTATATTACAACGATTATAAGCTTCGTTCTAACTAAGTGAAAATTATTTATAAATTTATAATTATTTATATTTAAATATAATGAAACAAATAATAATCGAAATTATTAAATTTGTATTTAAATATTTTCTGTATCTGATAGTGGAATAAAAAAACACAAAAATAAATTTTCATTGTTTGTATTAGTTTAAACAACCATTTCATAAATCGAAGAAATATTTTTGAAACGAAGAAATATTGCGTAACCACACCTGAAGAAATATTGCATTGTCACAAGAAAAGTGTTTCTCTAGTGAAGAAAATTCAAGTTCCCTGGGGTGCGATTCTGGTTCAGTGATAATTTTAAATGATAAAAAAACTTTTCATTTTAATCTAGTCATCCGTTTTAATTTTTTTCATTGCACGAAACAAAATTATGCATGCCTTATTGCACTAGGATGCGATTCCGGTTCGATGATAATGAAATCTGATAAAATTATATCATTGTTATACACTGTGTTTTGCGATTGCAAGTAAGCGACGAATGATAAATTTTTGATGAATTTGAAACAAATTCAATAAATTTATCAGACTGGTTTTTGTCGATGAAAATGTTTGTCGCCAATGATAAAATTTGTACGCATACAAAAATGGTCACTGAAATATAGTATGTAGAAAATATTTAATTAGTTTCCAAATAAATTATTTCTTAAGAAAGGTGATGTAACAAATATGTGTTTGCATTTGGATATTGTGTACCTACAAACGTTTTTCTCTCAGTATCTTTTTAGG
This sequence comes from Tipula helvola, assembly GCA_963556165.1. NCBI lineage: Eukaryota > Metazoa > Arthropoda > Insecta > Diptera > Tipulidae > Tipula > Tipula helvola. The sequence goes on from OY744482.1 coordinate 270,580,276, forward strand.
ATCTAAATAGTTTGTGTAATTGAGCAACTGTAAATTAAAAATTAACAGAAAATCTACTCTTAACTCTTAACACATTTTAAAGAAACTATAAAGAAATATTTTGCAAAATAAAAATAATACAACGTCTTATTAATTTAGCTTGTGGTGCTATGATCTGATTAGCATGGTTTTATAAAGTATTTAAGAATTCTTCAGAAGAATTAATGTTAGGTTTATTGGCGTTACATTATAGTACACAATGCGGGTTTTGTGTGAAAGAATTTCGATTTAATTTTTTCACGTCAGGTTGGCGAAGGAAGATTCGTCAATATTAAATTGTTGTTAAGCGAATTGAGTGTTTGGAATTCGAAAAATAATTCTCGTTCAACACGTGAAAAACAGGTAGGGCCAAATCTGTTTGTGGCCGGTGCAATGTCGCTTATACTATACATAATTAATTGTATATATATATTATATTCTGTGGTATTAACACCTTTATCTTCTGAAATGCTTTCTGAAAAATTAAAAGAATATTGGGATTTTTTAACAAACCCATTAGTTGAATATATTCCGATAACGACGTTAAGCATCCTTTGAAAGAATATCGAGATCCATTTTCGGAGTTTGCAAATTTTTAATATTATAATTTATTTGAATAAGGAATTCCAAAGTATCAGGTTATTTAATGTAGATCGAATGTCCACTACAAATCGGACGACAGCATAAGAAAAAAATTGGTTTATGAGAAAGGTTTTGTTACCCTAGAGGGCCTAGTTCTATTTACATTCGTGCTCTAATCCAATCAAATCAAACTTTTGTGACTATTTCGGAGATTAGGTTGGTTTTGATAGAGCTCAGACGTTAATACCAAGGATAAAAGCCATCATCGGGGGCCAACCTTCAAAAACATTTTCGTACTTCATCATTCATTTGTCGCAAACTATACAAATTCTTTCACAATGTTTGTATTGGGAGAAGCAAAGAGAACATACTGCTGTGTATACCGGGTGTTTCTTTTAAACTGAGACGATCAAATATCTCGAAAAATAGCCACTCTACGGAAAAAATGTCCGTAATCAAAATTTAATCATACCGCGGGGGAAATACATTAGTGCAAAAAGATAGTCCCCCACCCCCCGCTTTGTAGGTGGGGCGGGGGTAACTTTTAAACTAAGATAGGAAGCCATATTTTTTATTGCACATACGGATTCTACGACTAAAAGTACGTATGATTTGAATGAAATATTTTGTTCGGTTCATGATAGATGGCGTTGTAATCGACGAAATTCAATTTTTTCAATTTCTTCTTCTTAGAACACACGCATTCGGTTCTGCAATACGTTTGAAATAAAAAACATCACGTTTTCATTTGAAATACTCGAAATTCGTCATCAAAACAATTTATTAATGTAAATGGCAGGTGAATAAAATAATTTTAGCTTAAAATAAGTGTTCAAAATGATGGCATTTCCAATGATTGTACACAACTGAGAAGTGTGTTTGGTTGAATTTCAGCACACGCAATTCTGATTCGCTCAATCATGTTCTCACGTGTTGTTGGTTCTTGTTTGTAAACTTTGTCTTTGAAATAGCCCCACAAAAAGAAATCTGGCGAAGTAAGATCTGGTGATCTGGCGGGCCAATTTATCGGACCAGCTCTACCGATCCAGCGACCATTGAAATCACGATCAAATACCTCACGTGCTACCAACGAATAGTGTGCAGGACAACCATCATGTTGAAACCACATGTTCCGTCTCAATTCTAAGTTCAAATTTTCAAGTAATATTGGCATTTCATTCCAAAAAATTTCGGTACATTTGACCATTCAAGTTGCCTTCAATAATGTGGGGGCCGATGAGTTGGTTGCCAATTATTCCACACCACACGTTGACAGTCCAAGGGCGCTGATGTTCAACTTGGCGAAGCCAGTGTGGATTTTCAACACTCCAATAATGCATGTTGTGTCGATTAACCGTTCCATGGTTTGTAAAAGACGATTCGTCAGAGAACATTACGCAACGAAAAAAATTGGGGTTTTGTTGTATTTGTTCACGTGCCCATTGACAAAAAGTTACCCGATTTTGGAAATCAGCGCCATGAAGATCTTGGTGTAAAGACACATGATATGGATGATACTTGTGCCGTTTTAAAATTCTCCAAACACTGGTGAGGGACAATCCGGAATCGCGAACTATTTCTCGTGTACTAACATGAGGATTATGAGTCGCTGCAGCCAATACAGCAATTTCATTATTTTCTCCAGTGACTGTTGCTCTACGGGTCCTCTTTTTTGGTTGAACATTTCCATCAGCAATAAATTGTTTGATAGTACGGCCAAATGAAGCACGTGAACGAATCCTATCCGGAAAACGTTGAGCGTAAATAGCAACAGCATTTTCAAGATTTCTGCCAGCTTCTCCATAAACCAGAACCATTTCAATTTTCTCTAGCACAGTTAAACGGTCCATTCTAAAGTATTTTATCGTCTATTTTGCAATTACGAAAAACATGAAGATAAGAAATAACACAAACGTTAAATGTGATTTACAAAACTGAATAAATTGTTTCGATGACGAATTTCGAGTATTTCCAATGAAAACGTGGTTTTTTATTTCAAACGTATTGCAGAATCGAATGCGTGTGTTCTAAGAAGAAGAAATTGAAAAAATTGAATTTCGTCAATTACAACGCCATCTATCATGAACCGAACAAAATATTTCATTCAAATCATACGTACTTTTAGTCGTAGAATCCGTATCTGCAATAAAAAATATGGCTTCCTATCTTAGTTTAAAAGTTACCCCCGCCCCACCTACAAAGCGGGGGGTGGGGGACTACCTTTTTGCACTAATGTATTTCCCCCGCGGTATGATTAAATTTTGATTATGGACATTTTTTCCGTAGAGTGGCTATTTTTCGAGATATTTGATCGTCTCAGTTTAAAAGAAACACCCGGTATATGCACTAGCATAATAAGTGAGTATCAGATAAATAACTTTATTATGATTTTATCATCTTTTTGTGTTGATGCTTTGTATGTCTCTATATTTATCGTTTCGGTGTAATTAATTAGTAAGAAGGTAAGGTATCGTAAATAGATTCGTAGAAGCAATGTCTGAATTTACCGCTCATCTATTGAATGACATAAATATGGCAACTGCAGCTTATAGTGTAGAATACGTCATACAATATTATAGTGTCGTGTGTTGCTGTAAACCTAGCATAATTAATAATTATTTTGCCTTTGCTCTACTTCTGGATAAAATTCAAACTTTTAAATTTCAAAGTAGGCATAATACGAAAAACAATAAATTCTGCTTTTTGCTTTGTTTACACCGATTCAAATTTATCATATCATTTTATCACTGAACCGGAATCGCACCCCTGGAAGAAGAAAACCGATGCATACAAGAAAACACAAACAATAGATTTATAAATTGTTTTCTATACTCAAAAAATAGCAAGTTTCTTATAAGAAATAAATGGATGCATACAAGAAAATCGAAACAATAGATTGGTAAATTTTTACTCTACTCAAGAAAATATGTGTTTCCAGCCAGAAAATATCTGTTTATTTACAGAAAATGCTACTTAAATAAAGAAACGAGATTTCTCACCATACAAATTTCTAGTTTTCAATCAAAAGAATCGGATCTACAAACAAACCGATTTTGTTAAACTTAAGAAATAAGAATTAACCATGAAGAAAACCATATTCTATGTATAATCTCGTTTTCTTGTATCAAGAATTTAGTTTTCTCATATCAAACAATTAAAGATTATTTTAATATTTTAGAAGAATTTCAAATTGAGAAACGTAAAGTTTGTGGTGAGAAAAATTTCGTTTAGCTGAAAAATAATGTACAAATTTTCTTGAATTAATCCGTTTTTTCTTCATATTAGAAATTATTTTTTCCGTGCAGATTAAAGATAAAAATTTGATTTTACAAAAAAGGGTTTCCCTTATAAACAGTGGAATCTTTCCTATAATAATTAGACATAGCCATGAAATGTTTAATCACATCTAAACGATTTGAGAAATATTATTAAATACATACAGAAAAAACCGACATTTTCTTAATATCCGAAAGCCATTCTGTTAAATCTTCGTTTGTTAAAATCCGGGGTTATAACTTACATATATCATTCCATTCATCCAGCGAAAAAAGCAAGAGGTGGTTCGGCATTACTAATAAAAGAAAATATAAAACACCATGTAGAAACAAAAATCAAAGAAGAAACAATACAATGAATGAAAGGATTCGCATTAAACACAAGCAGCTTACTATCTCTGCAAAATACTGCCGTGCCCGGTATAACTTGAAAAGGGAGCACTACATTAAACTATTTAAATCGCTAGGATCTGATTTTATTGTTGGAGGTGACTGTAATGTGAAAAACACATATTGTGGATATAGACTTACGACGTCAAACAAAGGGTAAAGAATTGTTTCAAGCAGCGCAGACATCAAAATGTGAATTTTACTCTGGTGGTTCCCCAACATACTCGCCCAGTGACAAAGTTAAGATACCGGATGTATTGTAATAGACTTTTATGTAGCAAAAGTTTTATCACAGAACTACATTCACATTGAAAACAGCAATTCTCTAGTATCGCCTCACTCACCGGTTATCATGGCAGTCAGTGAAACGATAATTCAAAGAGAAAGTGCACCCAGATTAACAAATTCAAAAACAAACTGGGATATGTTTCGTGAATAATTGGAGGAAACATCAATTTCCAATAAGAAATTCTCAACAGTTTGAAGCCGAATTAGAACAACTCAATGAAATAATTCACTATGCTGCGTTGGCAAGCACCCATATTATATAAAATAAGAAGACGCTTAACATATCCTACATTCCTACCCAATGGAAGTTAGAAAGTTGTTAAGAGAAAAACGACGGGCTCGTAAAACCTGGCAAATTAAGCGAACACCGGAGAACAAAACAATTCTCAACAATTTATGTAACAGTCTCAAATCCCTTCTGAAAGAAGTTAAAAATGAATCAATCAACAGATGTCTAGTTAGACTAACTGATGAAAAAAATTCTGACTACTCACTGTGAAATGCGACGAAGGAACTCAAAAGACCCTAAATACAAGTGTCTCCACTTAAAAAGGATGATGGGACCTGGGCAAGAGGTCACAAGAGAAGGCTGATCTGTTTGGCGAGTATTTTCAGGAAACTTTCCAACCACTACCAAGACAAACTGTTAATGAAAATATAATATCTTCTCACAAGCTGGATGAGTTTGAAATACGGCCAGTAAGTCTCAAAGAATTAAAAGAAGAAGTGAAAAGTAACATGAATGTTAAAACAGCCCCAGGGTATGACTTGATTACTTACCAATTATCAAGCCTCTACCTGACAAAGGAGTACGACTCTTCGGTTAAAATATGTTCCGCATCAATGGAAAGTAGCAGATGTAATTCTGATACCAAAATCTTGTAAAGCACCTTACGATAAAAAGGTATACAGGTCAATTTCTCTGCTGCTAATTATGTCAAAACTCTTTGAAAAATTATTACTAATTAGACTTAAACCAATAATTTGAGACTGACAACTAATTTCTCTACATCAATTTGGATTCAGAGAAAAGCATTCTACAATTGAACAGGTCCATAGAATCACCAACATAATTGAAAGAACGTTAGAACGTAAAAAAGTATGCTCAATCATATTCCTGGACGTCGCGCAAGCATTCGATAAAGTTTGGCAGAGTGGTCTCGAATATAAGCCGCATAGAGATTTGCTGAGGCAATTCTATGCCATACTAAGATCTTATTTATCCAATAGACATTTTCGGGTGAACTATGAGGATGAATTCTTTGAGCTAAAGAAATTCTCTGCCGGTGTCCCGCAGAGGAGTGTCTTAGGAGCAATCCTATGTTTACTATATACAAGGGACATACCAACCACAAATGAAGGAACCATAGCCACCTTTGCAGATGACACAGCAATTGTAGCAATTGGAAGTAATGTCGCTGATGCAACGGCTAAGCTCCAGAGGATGACCAATGCGGTTTGTAACTGGACAAAGGGGTTGGCGAATCAAGCTTAATGAGACAAACTCCAGCCATTTTAGATGAGAGACAAGAGAGAAAAAGAGACAAGAAGAACTTAACATAAAGTTCAGAAAAATATATTGGCTCATAGGTAGAGGCTCTGAGCTTAAAATTCACAGTAAGCTGTTACTATATCGGCAAATTCCGAAGCCAATATGGACCTACGGTATACAACTCTGGGGATGTACCAAGCAAACAAACGCCAAATCGATACAGACGTTTCAAAACAAGGTTCTTCGTAGCATCGTCAATGCTCCGTGGTACACAAAAAATGAAGACCTTCACAGGTACCTACGGATGGAATATAAGATGAAATAAAAATGCATGCCGCAAAGCACGAAATAAGGCTCCAGGAGCATGCATATCCCTATATTCGCCTTATGATAGATAACCCTGTCGTTGAAAGAGGACCCCAAAGAACGAGGCCACTTGACCTAGTGAACTTACCAAATTAAAATTAGTAAATAGGTTTAATTAATTATGGGTCTAACCAGTGGGTTACACCCCAGAAAAAGATAATTTCACTAAAAATATAAAAATTTGTATTTGAAAGAAAAACTGCTAGATGAGCGCAGTCTCAGTTGTAATAAATAAGGGGAAAAAAATCAGTTTAAAATTCATTAGATTTTTCTCTACCACGTGAATCAGAATCAATTGCTGTTATTTCACTAACTTCATCTAATGAAGGGGCAGACAAAAAATCTGATTCATAATCGAAACCGAGAATGGAACACAATGACCATTTCTGACAAATTTTTAAAATAAATACATACAATGAAGCATCGATTAAACAAAAGTTAGCCTGGCAAAGCGGTGACAAATATGGAATAACTATGGAGATGGCCCTCACACTCATTCCAGAGTGGTAAATTCTGTGGCCCTGGATACATAAATAATTACAGCGTTGTCCAGCTGACTTTTTTTAATCGTAGTTTAAAGAATTTTTTTTATTTAGAAGATTTGTCAAAAATACTTATTTGGCTAGAATAAGCGTGATTTAGACTCAATCAACGTTTTCTGACAAAATGTTACGGTTGGTTTCAGTTCAGAATGTTGCTTTATTCAGCCTTGTTCTCATTAGTCAAGTTACTTGATTTCAAGTACTTGAATTCAAGTTTGCATATATATTCAAGTTAATTAAATCAATGAGTTATTTAAAATATCGTCGAATGAGTTGGAAAAGTTAAATTTAAATCGAAATGTTAAATCGATGTTCCACAGAACTTCGTAGTATTGGTAAATTTTCCAAAAATTGTTGATAATTTTATAATATGGATCATCTCAGACGACCCAACTTGAATACAAAAGTTGAAAGGTACTCTACTTTTCTTGAAACTTGAATTCAAGCAAAATTACACGTCCATATTGGTCAAGTAGGTTCAATATACCTACTTGAATTCAAGCAACTTGACTAATGAGAACGAGGATTCGAATGCCGATCAAGACACCTTCAAAAGACGTCGATAGTTTTATAATATAGGGAAACTGTAATTTATTGGGGAACCGTTCATAATGCCGCGTTTTAAAATGTCGTGTTTTAAAATAGCGCGTTTCAAAATGCCGCGTGGTACAAAATGTCGCGTTTCAAAATGCCGCGAGGTACAAAATGTCGCGTGGTACAAAATGTCGCGTTTTAAAATGTCGCGTTTCAAAATGCCGCGAGGTAAAAAATGTCGCGTGGTACAAAATGTCGCGTTTTAAAATGCCGCGTGGTACAAAATGTCGCGTTTTAAAATGTCGCGTGATATAGTAAAATTTTCCTTCACTGAATGGAAATTATTTATAAATGTAATTTTATGTAATTATAAAGTGGGTCTAAGAAAAAGAACGCAAATGTTGAAATTTATTAGAATATTCCTTCACTAAAATGTTAAAGTTAAGTCCTTATATATCGGAAGTTGATATCAGATACACAATTTAATCCAAATTGAACATTTTGTACGTCGCGGCATTGTGAAACGCGACATTTTAAAACGAGTCTTTTTGTACCACGCGACATTTTAAGACGCGACATTTTGTACCACGCGAAATTTTGTACCGCGCGGCATTTTGAAACGCGACATTTTAAGACGCGACATTTTGTATCACGCGACATTTTGTACCTCGCGGCATTTTGAAACGCGACATTTTAAGACGCGAAATTTTAAAACGCGACATTTTAAAACGCGGCATTTTGACCCGGACCCAATTTATTGACACCTTCAATGAAAAAAATTTACTTTAAAATTAATTAAGAGTTAAAGAAATCAAATCAAAGATATACATATATCATTTGTTTTAAGATATTTAATCATTATAAAATTGTATCGTGTTCGTGTCGCAATAAATTAAAATTTATCCAATAAAAACAATAAATAAATTTATCTAAATTCGATTGTTCAAATATTTTTCCAACTTCTAATTTTTAATCTTCTCATTCCCACTTTTTCTCAAAATAGCTGTCAATGCGTGTAATTTAATGAACCAAAAATTGAAAGGAAACATTTACAACAAAAAAAATTAACATTCCTTTTAAAAAGTCTGACAATATACATACGTACATCTTATTTTCATTAAACAGACAGGATACTCGAAGATATATAGGGAGCAAATTTAATGTCACATTGAAATACGATTTGTAATTTATTGGGTGGAGTGGGGTTAAAAATCAAAATTGAAACATATTTTAACGTTAAATTATACCAAACGCAAACAATTTTTGGATACAATTTAAAGTTCGTTTTTCAAAGTTCGCCCGGCATTGAAAAATACCGAATGCTAAAATTTAATAAAAACTTTTCGTTTATTTATTTTTAGGAAATTAAATTATTTTATATTTTCATTTGAAAATATTTTTGTATAATGTCGTCTGAAAACATAAAAAAGAACGAATATGTACACATCTTATGTGTTTATTGTTTACGAAATAAATTATGGAATTTTAGTCGAATAAAAAACACTTTGCTAGTTTTAAAAACATTTCCAGACGAAAAAATAATGTCAAATCTAGTGATCAACAAAAAATCGGGTTCATTTATTTTAGGCGAATTTGTTTTTTCATATTTTGGAAGTCAAGAAAATTAGTTGTTGTTTATTATATAAATTTAGCAAAAATCTTAAAAAAATAATATTTTTCTATTTTAAATTTCAAAATTCCCGGTTTGTAAAATTGTTCAAAACAATATAAAAATTTAGTTTGATTTAAATTTTGGAAGAAAATGTGTGATCCTTGTTGCGTGCCATCTTGCTGTGGTTGCTGCGAGCCGCCAGGTTATCCATATTGTAGTCCTTGTAAGTATATATATATATATATATATATATATATATATATATATATATATACATATATCGAAATTTGAAGGGAAATAAATGAAAATTGTAAAATGAATTTTTAATTAAGGTTGTTACCAAGTACTCAAGGAAGCAACACGTAATCCGACTCCTTTACCCAAAATAGCGAAAAAAAATTACGTCTGTTCACTACCAGTTGGTAAAGGTTGGCTACGAAAAAATTGCCAGCGTTGTCTTTACGGATGTCCGTGCAAAGCACATTGTTACATCTCACCACCAGGAATGAGAGCTCGACCTCAATACTGTAAGTGTGCGTTATAATTTACTTAGACAGAAATACTGAAAATTATTAATTTTCAGGTCGGCAGTCTGTATGTTGCCCACCATGCATCAGCACATAAGTTGATCACAACTTTTCCAGACAAATTGATTTTATAGTTGCTAGCATTAATATATTAAACATTAAGAGTAAAATAAAAATTAGATTTTGGAAAATTTATATACTTGTTCTTGTTTACTTCTACCTCTTGTATAAAAATAATCCCCATGTCATTATCTTTGATGAATAGACATTAGTTGTCGCAAATTTTCTGGTTTACATGAATACAATCGTGTTGTACTTTATGGCTTGAGGATATTTTAGTTTCATTTGATACTCTGGTGAAAAAAAAAAAAAATTGAATATAAATTCTAGGAATTTCCTTTATCTATGATACTACTAGAGCGGTAGTAGCAGAGGGATAGAAAACAACGACAAGGTATACGGCGTCACACGAGAAAGTTATTTCGATGACGATGACGTTCAAAATACCGTGACTCGAAAACTATGAAAAGTTGCGCGACAGAAGTAACAATTTGTAACTATCATTTATCGTCCAGTAAAATGTTTAACTTAACCGCAGCAAGATTTACAATTCAATTGATTCTTATAGTGTTATATCATACAAAGACAGAGTAGACACATATAAACTAGATAATCACACATGTTACATTGTCTAGTTATTTTTCTCAATCTGTCTCTACATGACTTGACAAAACATTTTTCTCAATTTTTCTGTATATGGCCTTGACTCAACTTTGACGACAAATACCTAGTATCAACTTCTGTACAATCAATAGCATAGGAATTCTATGAGAGCATCTGATCTTGTGCATGAAATTAATGAAAATGGAACAGACGCTGGTTGCGGGTTTATAATCAATGCGGGTTTAAGTACAATCGATGATATTTTTAAAGATTCGCCGCTAGATAGGACTCGGAAGAATCATTGGAATTTGCTGAAATTAATTACAAGTGTAAATTACTGGAAACCTTTACAAACATCAGCAATTTCAAATCTTTCGTATTAGTTTTAAAAAATTAGGTTCTGAGAAAATATAGGTACGTTATTACCGATAATAGTATCAGGATTGAAGTATGTATTTCGGTTTTTGAATGGAATAGACTTGTTTTTATTTCTAAATATAAAGTCCAGCATTAAGTCCTTCTATTGATTATTGGTAGAATGGAAATTTAGTGTGAAAGGGAGATGCTCTTATGTGTCCGTTGTGGGGTGCGTGGCGAGTGCCGTCGTTTCCTCACAATATACTGCTGCTAGAGGCAAATGTGTCGTTGGCCTTCCGCAGTATACTTTCAATAGAATAAAAAAACGTTACACTATTTTTATACACTATTCACAAAAGAGGTATTTATTTCTGGTGTTATTTTTATTTACAATCTATTTTTATGCTTTGAGATATATAATTATGATGGGTTCGTATTAGTCTGAACCTTAAGAAAATTCTCAAGCGACTGTTTAAATATTTTTACCGTTTTCTTTATATTTTGACTCGTATTGTTTTTTTCTTTGGTTGCCGCGATATCTACTTTTTAGAATTATCCGTTCCTCAAACCACAGGAACAGTGTCTGCTGATTTGCGGGTTCGGCCGAATAGATGGCCTTGCTACTACCCGCTAAACAATTTAAGCGAATTCGCAAAATACGTCGCATAAGCGTACTATTAACGTATCACATTTTTGCTTTGTACTAATACATTCTCAAACTTAAATAAAGTACAAAAATACCTCGCAAACAATTTTAATTATCATGATGATAGAAACGACATAAATGTTTCGTTTTTGCTACAACTAAACGTAACGTTTACGAAGAATTGTATGAGCAAAATACTTCGCTGATGTTTCGTAAACGTAACACCAAATTCCTTTATGAAATTAGTGGAATAATATAAAGAAACGACAACCATTTAGTTTTGAGGTCTTGATCGCCATTAAGTATTTTTTGTGTTCATCAATTTTTTTTAATAAATAAATAACTAAGCAAATATTTAATGTCCCAATTTGATTTAGAAAAATATAATTTATGGCCTAATATTTTTTTAAGAATGAACAACAAAATTCTCAAGAAACTATAAGTTTTTGAGAAAAGAAAAATTGCAAATCAAAAATTAAAAATGCATAAATATCAATAAAAATGTTACGTTATTATTTCACTAATCACGTGACGTAAATGCACCACCTCAAGCGAACTGTTTACGAGCTACTAACACATTGACAACTCCTCGCAAAATGTCTAATTATCATAGGACGGGAACGACATAACTGCTTCGTTATTGCAACACCAAAGTGTTACGTTTACGAAGAGTTGTATGAACAAAATTCTTCGCTAGTATTACGTAAACGTAACACCTTGTTTGACGGGTAGTGTGGAGTTAACTACTCAAGGTACAGTAGAAAATCAAGTGATTTCAACGTGTGTGTGTCTACTTTTTATCGTTACCTTAGATGGTTAGATTCTGCGCGGCTGGGATCACCACAGACCCCCTTGCCAGTGAATCGCCGATGAACGAGACTCTCGCGTAGCGTGCTGGCGGCGTTATTTTTCTTCCCACACGGGTGACTATTGTCTCTGGTGTCGCGATAGCTGGTTTGCCGGGTTTCAGGCAAGATTTCCTGACTTGGGACGAACTTTCGTTGCTGCGTATTGCGGGCGTTTGAGGTTTTTAATTGAACCGAACTTTGGTTCCTTGTGTTACCTCCGGCGCATCCAATGCTTGTGCTGCGTCCCCGTACTGTGGCTTGCCGTTGGCTCTAGGTACTTTTAATGATTCAGGCTCCACCGTGGCTCGTGGTATCTCTCTCGACTCGTCTTCCATGAAACATGGTTTTAGTCTGTCGATTGAGATCTGGCTGCTTTTGCCTCGTTTTATTACGGTAAACGCCTTCTCGTTCCGGTGCGTGACTTCGAATGGGCCTTCGTACGGCGGCTGTAGCGACTTCTTGCACAGATCTGTCCTTACAAAGACGTGTGTGCACGTATTTAATGCTTGGGACACAAATACCGCCCGACTGCTATGCTTTGATGGGGGTACTGGGCGGATTCTATTGAAATGATCTCCGAGCTCCTTTACGAACTCGGACGGGCTCGTGCTGCCTTCCTTCCCGACTAAAAGCTGGCTTGGTACTCTGAGCTGCTCGCCGTACATCAGTTCGGCTGCTGACGTCCCCAACTCCTTTCGATATGCGGTTCTCAAACCTAGCAGGACCGTTGGTAGCGCCCGTGTCCAGTCGTGCCTCTCTTGGCACATGATCGCTGCCTTCAGCGTACGATACCACCGTTCGAGAAACCCATTGCACTTGGGGTTGTATGCCGTTGTTCTCTTCCTCTCGAATCCCAACAACTTCGAAAACTCTGCGAACAGTTCCGATTCGAACTGGGCGCCCTGATCTGTTATTATCGCTGTGGGCACGCCGAATCGTGCTATCCAATTGTTGAGTACCGCCGCCGCCACCGTTTCGGCTCGGATGTCTGCGACTGGGACTGCTTCGGTCCAGCGGGTAAATCGGTCGATTATCGTCACCACGTATCGTTGGCCCTCCGATACTGATAGTGGCCCTACGATGTCTAAATGGATCTCTGTGAAACGCTTCGTTACGGGCGCGAATTCTCCCACTGGGCTCCGCGTGTGTCTAGTTATCTTCGACTTCTGGCACGCTAGACATGATTGGACCATCATTCGCACGTCTTTTTTTATGCCCGCCCAGATGAACTTCTCCGTCATCGCTTTTACCGTAGCGGCTACACCGGTGTGCGACAGCCCATGCGTTGCCTCGAAGACTGCTTTTCGGAATTCTGGTGGTACATATGGCCTGGTTCTCCGCGTCGACGTCTCGCAGCATATAGTTTTATCTGAATTGAATGTTACGGGCAACTCTTCGAACTTTAATTCGGATGCTGCCTCCCGTAACTCCTTCAATTCTTCGTCGTTGCGCTGGGCGTCAGCGATCAGCTCGTACTCCACGGATGCGGGGATACTGATGACCTCGACGCGTGACAAGGCATCTGCCACCACATTCTCACAACCTGGAATGTGTTGGACGTCGGTGGTAAACTGACCAATGAAGTCGAAGTATTTAAACTGCCTAGGAGATGCTTTCTCCAAGTTCTGCTTGAAAGCGAATGTCAATGGCTTGTGGTCGGTGTATAAAGTGAACACCCGACCCTCTATCATGTGCTTGAAACGTTTAACGGCCGTATATGCGGCTAACAGCTCGCGATCGTAAGCGCTATAACGCTGCTGTGCCGGTGACAGCTTAGAGGAGATAAACTGCAATGGCTGCCATTCTGTGGTGTTCTCCTTCTGCTGTTGGATGACTGCTCCGATGGCGGTATCCGATGCGTCAACCATCAGGGCTAGTCTCGCTGCCGATGATGGGTGGCTCAATAATGTAGCTTCGCTCAGCTGCCGCTTTGTTAACTCGAACGCCTCTATTGTTGCATCTGTCCACTCAATCTCACGGGTGTCGTTCTTCTTGCTACCTTTTAGGTAGTCGTTGAGGACAGCTTGATTCTGGCTAGCGTGTGGGACAAAAATGCGATAGAAATTTATGATTCCCAGGTATAGCGGCGCAATTGATTAATTGTCTTCGGCTGTGGGTATCTCAAAATATCGGCTACTTTCTCGGGGATAGGTCTGATTCCATGCTCGGACACTTCGTGACCTAAGAAATTTACTTTTTCCTGAGCGAAATGGCATTTACTCACGTTGATTATTAATCCTGCGTCGCTCAGCCGGGTTAAGATGATTTCCAGGTGATCGCCGTGCTCTTCGATTGATTTGGAGGCTACCAACACATCATCCAAATATACAAAACAAAACTCTAAATTTTGTAGCGTGGCGTGCATAAAATGCTGGAACGTGTTTCCCGCGTTACTTAACCCAAAAGTCATGCGTGTGAATTCAAAAAGGCCGAAAGGGGTAGCAATTGCGGTTTTCGCAATATCCTCCTCTTCAATCGGTATCTAATGGTACGCGCGCACTAGGTCGAAAGTTGAGAAGATTTTGGAGCCTTCCAACTGCTGCGTGAAATCCTGGATATACGGAATTGGATATCGGTCGGGTATGGTAATGTTATTGAGCGCCCGATAGTCTCCGCAGGGACGCCACTCACCGTTCTTTTTGGGCACTAGGTGCAGCGGGCTCGCCCATGGGCTATCCGATCGTCTGCAAATTCCTTGCTCAACCATGAATTGAAATTCCCGCTGCGCTATGGCCAGCTTTTCGGCGCTCAGTCTCCGCGGTCTGGCGAAAACTGGGGGTCCGCGAGTGATGATGTGATGCGTTACCGGGTGTTTGACTTGGCGCTCTGCCTGGTGATCGTGTGTGATACCTTGGAATTTTTCTAATATTTTCATGATCCGGCCATCGACAGTGGACGCGTCTATCACTCGGACGGTAGGTGCCTCCTCGTTCGTTCTGGTAGCCACGGAAAATAGGGTTGTGATTGGGTCGAGTAGCCGCCCGTGCTGAATGTCCACCAACAGACCTGATTTGTTTAGGAAATCCGCGCCTATGATGGGGATCGTCACTTCCGCGATCACAAAAGTCCATGGGAATTGCCTCCGGAGGCCGAAATCCAACACTAACCGCCGTTTCCCGAACGTCCTAAGCTGCGTCCCGTTTGCCGCATAAAGGTAAAACTCGCTATCCGGTTTTGCCGGTCCTTCTTTTGCCACCGGTAGCACGGATACATCCGCTCCGGTGTCGATTAAATAATTCATGTTGGTGGATTTGTCGTAAATTTTTAGGCGACAATTACTGGCCTCACCGTAGCATGTCGCCGTTTGCATAGGTGGTCTTAGTTTTTTGACTTAAAGTCGAGCCAATTGGGACACTGCGGTCTGCAGTTCCGCGCGTTTTCCTTGAACCTATAATGGAAAAAACACAATCGCGGCGCGTCGTCCGCGGCCGATGTTGCGTTGTTGGCATGTGGTTCTCGCGCTGTAGGCGGCCTACTCCCACTTCTACCTCTCGGGTGACGCCGGTTGCTCTGCGACCGACTTCGCTGTTGATGGTGGTCGATCTGGTCCAACCGCCGCATGATTTCGGTTATCTGTTGCGTTAGGATGGTGCTCTGGTTTGATGACGAGGGTACTGCAACGGACATCACATTCGACCGGGACATCGTCTCGAACAACCGATCGGCCAATTCCGCCAACTGGGCTGCTGGTAGTGATTCGCCTGTGGCTTTCAACTGACGCCACAGTTGCGATGGTTTCAAATCACCTAACTCGATGCCCTGCAAGAGTCGGTGGATTTGTGTCTGCCGCGACTCTCCTAGGCGGTCGAGGATGGCTTTTTTCAGGTCTGTGTACGGCTGCTGAGACAACAGGCCGGTGATGATATCGCTCACCTCGTTGCTGGTGCGATCGTTTAGTGCGCATAGCAGATGGTGATACTTAGTGCTTTCCGCCGTGATACGGCTCAGCGCGAACTGCGCTTCCACCATGTGGAACCATAGACGTGGGTCCTGTGATGATAACGGGACTAGACGTAGTGCTATGGCGGCGACGGATCCGGCTGATACTGGCGGTGGATGTGTCTGCGATTCTGGTGGGTGTGCCCCGGTTGTACTGGGTTGTTCTACCACTGTCGTTATTTGGGAGGGTATCGGGGTAGTTCTGGTGATGTGGCTGGCCATTGCTGCTCGCACTGCCGCTTGTATCCGTGCGTCTAGTTCTATAGCTGACTCTCTTGATGCGTCGCTAGTAGAAGCGTCCGTGTTATCGATGGTCGCCGCGCCACTGCTGATAAGCGGTTGCGGTTCTGGGAGTGGGGGCGCCCTGATAGCGGCGGCGGTTCTGGAGCCATCGACGATTCACTGCACTGGTGTCCGTGGATAATTTCGGTACTACACTTTTATTTACGCGATTTGGATTATTGACCGAGCGAACTATGATGTGGGGATATTAAAACAAACACACGGCGCTGATGTGGGTTTTTATTTATCTTTCGCAATTTAAAACAAGCAAAACTGTTAACCACTAAAACGATCGGGTGACGATAAACCTGATCACACAAAACTTTGAGAATTATGGGGAAAAAGGTTCCGCGACTCAATCAGCAAACACTTGTGGTTGGGGTTTGATAAATTCTTTATTATAACTATTTTGTTTTATTTTTGTTTTTTCATTTAAATAAAATTTGGAAATTTAAAAATAAACGCAAAAACCGAAACGAATCGAAAAAAACTAACGATTGGCCTTGTAGGCAAAAGAAAAATGTACAAATTTACAAATTTTTCAGTCGCTTACCTTGTGCCCGCCCGATGTTTTGGCTGTGGACGCCTAGTTGCGTCCGACCGGCGTTCCGATTTGTGGTATGGCTGCGCCTGCCCGGCGTTAAATTGGGTTGTAATCTGCGCCTGACCGGCGTTCAAATTGGGTGGTAACTGCGCCTGACCGGCGTTCAAGTTCGGTGGTAATCTACGCCTGACCGGCGCTCAAATTGGGTGGTAAGCTGCGCCTGACCGGCGTTTAAATTGGGTGGTAACTGCGCCTGACCGGCGTTCAAGTTCGGTGGTAATCTGCGCCTGACCGGCGCTCAAATTAGGTGGTAAGCTGCGCCTGACCGGCGTTCCAATTAGATGTATAGCAGCGCCCGACCGGCGTTTAGTAGCGTGGCCCAGTATGGGTGCGCTCGCACATGAAAAATTTTTATTTGTGGCTGTGCCCGACCGGCGTTCTTCAAATTTCCGGTACGGGTTGTAAAAAGAAATCCGTGACTCGAGCAAAATGCGTACCGTGAGCTGGCCTCTGGTGGGGGCTATTACCACGGTAATTGATGCTCGATCACGTCGGGGTCACCAATTTGTGGGGCGCGTGGCGAGTGCCGTCGTTTCCCCACAATATACTGCTGCTAGAGGCAAATGTGTCGTTGGCCTTCCGCAGTATACTTTCAATAGAATAAAAAAACGTTACACTATTTTTATACACTATTCACAAAAGAGGTATTTATTTCTGGTGTTATTTTTATTTACAATCTATTTTTATGCTTTGAGATATATAATTATGATGGGTTCGTATTAGTCTGAACCTTAAGAAAATTCTCAAGCGACTGGTTAAATATTTTTACCGTTTTCTTTATATTTTGACTCGTATTGTTTTTTTCTTTGGTTGCCGCGATATCTACTTTTTAGAATTATCCGTTCCTCAAACCACAGGAACAGTGTCTGCTGATTTGCGGGTTCGGCCGAGTAGATGGCCTTGCTACTAGTGTGGAGTTAACTACTCAAGGTACAGTAGAAAATCAAGTGATTTCAACGTGTGTGTCTACTTTTTATCGTTACCTTAGATGGTTAGATTCTGCGCGGTTGGGATCACCACATCCGTTTCCGAAACTACCCAAAACACAGTTTTGAAATAATCACTTGTTCAAACGCATTTTAAAAGCGAGTGCCTGGCCTGCGACTATTTTCCTGTATGTATATATAAGCAGATATTTTTTGAGAGACTGCAACATTTTTGTAGTTCTTATGTTTGAAAAAATGAAATAGAAGATTGAAGAATTTCGCGTACCTATATATAGCGATACATTATGGTTAAATTGATGCCAATGAAATTGTTTAATCAAAGAGTCTATTAGGTATTATTGTAGAAGTCATCGATTAAATTCAATTCAGTTATTGGTATTAACTATTTTTGAGCCCAAACGACGCAACATGCAAACGACATTGTAGATCAGCTATAAAACTGGCAATCCTATCGAAGATACGTTATAATATGTAATGTTATGTGTTTGCGCTGTCAATCAAGGTTCTTATCACTGGATTGTGAATAACACGCACAACATTTCAATTTATCATCAACGAATTTATTTATTAACACCAAAAATTAATTCAACACAATTTGTTTACAAAATCCACAAAATCACTTATTATAATTTTTATACAATTTTACTGTTCACTTATAATATTTAAATCTCACTAAAACACTTTCCAAATCCCTTTTTTAATTCACTTTTTAGTCTTCACACTATCGCTTACCAAAAACTAATGTTCTAATTCGAATTGGTTCGCTCCTTATATACTCAAACCAAAAGTTCTCGAAATTTCATGATTATTCCGGTAGGAACAGTTTTGAAACATTAGTTGCTTTCCAATCGACCAACCGTAAGCACCCGCTAGCGAACCTCTAGTAGAATGGTTTTTGTCTCCGCTAAATTTTCTAAAAGCAAGCTTTCTCGCTAAAAGCAATTACGCACAATTTCGACGCCAGGTGGTTAAATGTAGAACCGCTTAATATGTATGTTAAAATTCAAAATTTTAATTGATTTTGGTTAGCGCGTTATATATTAATTATTTTTTTATTGATTTTATAAAAACTTTAGGGTAATAGCACACAATTACGATTTTAAGGTTATGTTTTACTCATAACATCCAAATGTGAGCGTACCAGTCAACCATAGCAAAGACAAAATCCATTCTACTAGCGACTTACTAGCGGGTGCTTGCGGTTGGTCGATTGGAAAGCAACTATTTAGAACAGTTTTGTCATGCAAAATTCCATGTTAGTTGTAGACCTTTCCGCTATCAATTCTATTCTATTCTAGGTGTCACCGTAACAGTAATATATTGTTACGGTGACACCTAGGGAAGAATAGAATAAGTTATTAATAGCACAAATTTACTGTATTATAATGGAATTTTCCAAGATAATACTGGATACTGGACTAAATGTAACTAGACTATTCTTACCGGAACAATCATAAAATTTCGAGAAGTTTTGGTTTGAGTATATAAGGAGCGAACCAATTCGAATTAGAACATGAGTTTTTGGTAAGCGATAAAGTGAAGATTAAAAACGAAATTAAAAAGTGTTTTAGTGTGAAATAAAAATTATAAGTGAACAGTAGAATCATAGACAATCATAATAGATTTCTCATTTGACTAAAAACACAAATTAAAAATAAAAATTTTCCATTCAAATGTTATCGGTGTATTGCATATACGTATTATATTTGCAACGCATTCTAAAATCATTCCCTTATAAAATACACAACACAACGATACATTGGAATTATCAGAAGTTTTTGTTTTTTTCCTTTAGTTATAATGAAATGAGAAATCTAGTATGAATGTCTATGGTAGAATTGTGCAAAAAGTATAATAAGTGATTTTGTGAATTTTTGTTAATAAATTGTGTTGTGTTAGTTTTGGGTGTTAATAAATAAACTCGTTTTTGATTAATTGAAGTGTTGTGTTTTATTCACAATCCAGTGATACGAACCTTGATTGACAAGGCAAAAACGTAACAATTGGTGACAGCGATGGGATTGTGAATAATAAAACAAAGAAAATGATTTTCTCCGAATTAAGAGTTCCAGAAAAGAAGGAACTAGAGAAACGGAGTTTGTCCGCTGATGGTGTTAAAGCAGTTTCCCAAGTGCGACTACATGAGGCCATGGAGGGAGAAGAGTTAAACGCTGATCATCATGGTTTTGGCGTGGAAGTAACAGATGCGGCCGTAGATAAGACAGGAGAACCAAATTATGCGACAGATGGGTGAAATGAAACAACAAAACGAGCAACTAGTGCATCTAGCACATGCAAGTACGTCTGCCGATTATATAAAAAGGCTTAAAATTGACACACAAAGCGGTGATGATGCGTTAACGAATGAGACTGCACAAGCCATCACCAAACCGTCAATGAAAATATGCCGAGTAGAAATTGATACCAACATAAATACCGAGCGGTCAGTACTAAGATACCGAGACGGAAATACGGGGAAGACCACCATCTCCTATGCAGCCACGACCAAGCGGAGAGCAGGCAGTGCCCAAGCAAGGGGCGGCAGCTGACTCCCACAACCGATTGCTCCAAACCCTCTATTTGCATTTCAAAAGTAGCAAGAGACGGTGACAACTTAACAATCAAAGGCGACATTGATGGCACGGATTGCATCATCACCTTGGATACGGGAAAAAATCCCACGATTGTCTGTAAAGACCCGATCTGTGAATGTATAAAACCAGCTAATGGATTGAAGTCACAAACGGCAACCGGAAATAGTGCATAAATACAAGGGAAAAAGAGCGTGAATATAAGGATCGGAAGAACTCTTTTTCAACAAGTGCTGATTGCTGTTATTGTGGATGAGGTCATTTTGGGGATGGACTTCATGAGGGTAAATGGTTTCGTGTTGAATGTTGGCAGAGGAGGAGTATTAACTTTCTATAACATCGAGTTGCCATTTCAAATTTCAATCTAGCGGTGCATTAGCAACTAACAGGCGAATTATTATTGATCATCAGGTTGTGGGTTGTTGAAGCTAACGAAAAGGAGAGTGGATCCAAGGAAGTTATAATCGGGAAAACCCTAGTTAAACCAGACAACGACTATAGAGTACCAATTAGAACTCTAAAACTTTTGGATAAAACAAAAACCATTAAGAAAGGAACAGTCATCGGCAAATGTGACGAGGTGTCAAAGATAGTAAAGTGTGAACAGAAAAATGCGATTGGAAAGGCCGCCATGCAAGGGCATAAAGAAGTAGTAGAATAACTCATGCAGAATGGACCGAAGATCTTTCTGTGGTTCAGAAAAATTCTACACATCAACTACTCGAACGGTACATGTCCATATTCTGCCGTACATGGTAAAGCACCGAATTGATACAGGAACAGAGATGCCGTTTCGTCAACCACCCAGAAGATTACCATTGGCAAAATAAGAAGAAGTCAATCGAATGGTGACAGATATGCAGGCGGCAGGAGTAATCGAACCATCTAACATCCCATGGAGCTCACCGGTAGTATTTGTCGTAAAGAAGGACGGTAGCATGAGATTCTTCGTTGATTACCGGAAACAAAATGCTGTGACGAAAAAAGATAGCTACCAAGGATCGATGACACGTTAGACACATTATCGAGTGCTCGAATATTTACAACGTTAGATTTACAAAGCGGCTATTGACAGGTGGAAGTACATGAGGAAGATCGTGATAAAATGGCGTTCAGTGTGGGTAATGGGATTTGGCAATTTAATGTTATGCCGTTCAGATTAGGTAATGCCCCTGGAACTTTTGAACGATTAATGGAACACGTGCTAAAGGGATTACATTGGAAGACGTGCCTAATATATTTGGACGACATCATCATTATGTGCAAGCACGGTTGGCAAAGTGAAGCAATTGTTGCTGGTGTTACCGAAGAGCCAGATTGTGGAAGTCCTGAAAGAGTATCACGGTGGATTAAGTGAGACCACCTAGGAATTAATAAAACACTGGCCAAGATATACGTTAACGATTTTACTGAGCAGGATGTAGATAATCTGTAGAAGAATGGTTTCAAAAATGTAACCAATGTGCGACGGTGAAGGGACCCGCACGGGAAAGGTGTGGAACCATGAAACAATATAACGTCGGAGCACCATTCGAAAGAATTGCAATAGATGTAGCGGGACCATTTCCCACCACCGAGAGCGGCAATAAATATGTGCTAGTGTACCCCATACCCAATTAAGAGACAACAACAATAGTTGATGCCGTGGTCAACAACTGGATTAGTAGATTTGGAGTGCCGGTGGAGTTTTCGAATTCGAATTCGTTTGCTCCTTATATACTCAAACCTTCTCGAGATTTAATGATTTTTCCGGTAAGAATAGTTTAGAAACAATTAGAACAGTGTTATCATAGAAAATTCCATTTTATAGTACAGTAGAACTTTCCGCTATCAGTTAACTTATTCTATTATATCCTAGATGTCACCGTAACAATATGAACAACCACACTTGCAGTTAACTTTGCATATACATCTGTATTATTTTTCAGGTTAAACTCGACTTGTTATGATAGAGCAAGGTAGCCACCACGGGCTCAAGTCTTCGACTAAATTGTGTGACGCATGATATTATTATCTTCCGAAATGTTTCTGATCATCCTGTGAACTTAATTTTTGAAAACGGCAGATGCCACACGAGAATGCAACTTAGTGGTCGAACGGCTAAGCGTATACATATATACAATATATCACTGACGCGTGATTATTTTTGCAAAGTTGTTTGTGATAATAACTTTAGTAATAGTCCTATCATGTTTTTCGTTTGAATTTATCACCACGTGGTTACTTGTACTACCACGTGTAATCTATACACTGAAAAAAAAACATACGCATATACAATAAAAAAAATTATTGTGGCAATGAATTTTTTAATAATTTGGATCCTTAAACCTTGTTGATTGATTGAACAAACTCAATGTTATTAGATTAGAATAGCATTTACTAAAAGCTAACAAATTAATATATACAATGTAACTATTCATATTTTTTTTTCAAAAAAATTAATAAATTTTTTAATTAATACAACGCAACACAAAATTATCATTTTGTAACTAATTTGGTTGATGTTACAATTTTTTATTGAATCAATGTACAAATTTAGTAAAAGTTTATGCTGTGGTTTATGTTATTGATGAATTAATTAATTAATTTTTCTAATATTTATGAAACAAAATAATTGATACAACACTTATATTTATTAATTTAAATAACTAATTCATTGAAACAATGTAAACTTTGTGTTTAAATCAACGAATAAATTAATCAAAATTATAGCAACAATGAATGGGGGGGGGAGGGAGGGGTATATAAATGGGTATATATATATATATATATATATATATATATATATATATATATATATATATATATATATATATATATATATATATATATATATATATATATAGGGTTGAAGGGTACAGTTTAAAACGCTTGGTTTAATGTTCAACATAAATTTTTGTATTTTAACGATATTTCCACTTATTATAATACATAGTTACAAATTTTCAATGAAAATATTCAATATTTTTCAATTCACAAAATAATACAATAATAAAAAAAAACTAACTAAACTTTAATATTTAAATAATAAATAATAATAAAACAAAATTTGATAATAATATTAAAAATACTCCATTTCTAAAATTTAATACATATCTAATAAATTAAGTAACTAGCTGTATTTAGCTGTTTTTATCAAATAAAATACATCCTGCACGAAACAATAGAAATTCGTACAAGCGATAGGATACTCTAAATTAAAAATATGGAATATTTTAAAATACATATCTGTTGCCCGCAAATGCTATTAAATCCGAATCGAACACCATCGAAATATACAAAAGTCTTAGTAATTTCTTCAGCAGAATTTCCCACAGCCAAAATTAAAGGCTGAATAGGCGCTTTTTTAGCACATAAAAACCGGAGATGATCTTCAATCTCCTTGATTGTCTTCCTACATACATATATAAAACACTCTCGTGAGTTTTTGATAATGAATTTGGTAACAGTCTTTTGGCCCGTGTTAGTTTTTGTTACCATTTTCTGTATTGAATAGCCATGTTATGCTCATAGCAAGAACGAGTCCAAATTATCTGTAAATATATAACCAATACCAAACATCACATTATGTTATTGTTATTAATATATTTATGTACCTATGTCGAGTACTTTGGGACCAAAAACAGCTGCTCTAAATCAATTTCTACTATGGCTTTTTATTTACATCAGTTTTTTTGGTCCCAAAAAACTCGACAGAAATACATTTAAACATTTAAATTTTAATGTAATATTTCACTTACTTTCCGAAATATCATTTTCCCCTAATTTGTGTAAAAACGAAACAATACCCCTGTCTTTTACATTTCCTGGTTCTGTAAGAAATTGTTTAACTGACATTTAATATTTCTGCCATTTTATTAAAATATCATTCGCCTCTACAAATAGAACCTTGAAATCCATGTCAATCTGGAAATAAAAAAATATTGTTTAATATTATTTTAATTCTTCTGCAAATTTAAAAACTTACTAAAGGATATCCCAAAGGCTGTTTGTAGGATGGCCATTTTCCAAATACCGCAGCGGTGCTGCCTAACTTTTCAATATCAATGAACCTATAATGGCAGCAAGCTTGCCAAATACGGTTAAATACTTCGGCGGACAATTTATCATATTTTAATGATTTTTCATAACACTCTGCGTCTGTTTCAGGTACTAAAATATAAATTAGTAATAAAAGAAATAAAATATTTAGCTATACGAAAAGTTTGAAAGATATCACAAAAAAAAATTTGAAGTCAGTCTAAGGGTTACCCACGAAATCCATTACGTAACGATCCTCTTTGACAAAATCCATCTTGACAAAATCCATTTTCGACATAATCATCTTTTGACAAAATCCATCTTTTTCAAAATCCATTTATGATAAAATCCATTATTGATGAAATCCATTTCATCAAAATCCATCAAAAAGCAATCGAATCCATCGTTTTTGTTATTTTTTACAAGCCGCTTGTAAAAAATAACAAAAACGGTGGATTCGATGGCTTTTTGATGGTACCTTGCAAAAATAACAAAAACGATGTGTTTTTATAGCTAAAGATAAATTTACACCATTCTTCTGGCTGCTTCTGGTAGTCCCACACTGTCATAACTGTTGTCGCATACGAAGCTGTTTGTTCAGCAATTTGCAAATAATTTCCGAATCTTTATGACTACAAAATGTTTTTTTATGCTTATACTTTTACAAAATAACATTAATAAATTACAAGGAAAACCAAATTTTTTTAAATGCCCTGTTTTACCCATATACGTGGTTTGTTAGAAAAAATGAATTTATTTTTCTCGAAAAATATTTATTTATTCATCAATATCTATTTTGTCTCCTTCAAAGTAATCCCCCTCAGATATAATACACTTGTGCCTGTGTTTCTTTAATCCTCGATTCTGTTCTGATATACGCATTTTGGTATGGTCTTCAGCTCTTTCTGCGATGCGGTCTTTATCTCCTTAATCGTTGCAAAACTACGTCCTTCCATGGGTCTTTCCAGTTTTGAGAACAAGAAAAAGTCGCAGGGGCCAAGTCCGGTGAATACGGTGACTGAGGCATGATTACGGATGTCGCGGCCACACGTTTCATGCCCAAAACATCACAAAAAGTTGCATGGCATGAGCCAACCGATATATTGAGATCTCTAATAGTGATTCAACGATTCTCCATAACAATTTCCTTCACTGCTTCAACGTTTTTATCGGTTGTTGATGTGCTGGGGCGCCCAGGACTGGCATCATCATTAACATCTTATTGGCCTTCTTGGAAGAGCTTGTGCCACTTACAAACATTTTTTCGATTCTTTGATACATTTTTACAATATATTCAGCTCCTAAAGTCATAAGTTTTCCATCCATAAAAATAAAATAAACAACTAAATGAATTCAAACTATTCGTATATTTTGATATAAAGAAATATGTAATTATTTACTAAATATATTTAAATACGAAATTTATTTAATTTGTACGGTCATACTCATCAGTTTAGTGACATTATACTGAGGGATTTTGACAACAGTGGATTGTGTCATAAATGGATTTAAACAATCATGGATTTCAACATCAATGGATTTTTATAAAAAACGGCGGATTTTAGCAAAATGGATTTTGGAAAGATGGATAACGGGGGGATCCCGCAGTCTAACAACTAACTCTATCTAAATATTCATTTGATTTTTAGAATATATTATGGCCTATTTTTATACTGTTTGTGTAAGATTTTTTTTGCGAGCTTTAAGTTAAAGGATGTTCTTAAAATAATTCTGTTTAGTAATATTAAATGAAAGTTGGAAGAAAACTATTTCTTATTCTAATTTAATAGCCCCAGATTCATTTTTGTTTAATGAGCCCACATCCCAGAGATAATATAGGGTATTTATTCGAATAAAAATTGTTTTCTTCCAACTTTCATCTAAAATATAAATAAGTGAACATACTATAGATACTTTTTTTACTAAGACTTAAAAGGGAAAACGGCCATACTGCCGTGCTAACCATATTTTACCTAACTCCATTTGTGACCAAATTGAGTTATTGATGCCAATCGATATGTAATAATAATAAACTTTATCATTAGAATTTTAAAAAAATAATAAAAAAGCGAGAAACGCGTAATAAGAAAAATAGTTTTCATTTTTGCTTTAAAATACACTATCAAAACTTTAACATCGATTCAAAACACATTTTCGGTAGTTACCTATTTAAAACATATTTAATACAGCATCATAATACACATCGATTTTTCCTTTCAAAGATCAGAAAACATGCATTATAATTTATTTTCAAGCACGTTTAATATTATAATACATACTGTAACAATTTTACGCTTACCTTAATAATTGAATATGTATATTACATACATATACATATATTATTTATCTGGAAAATTGAATTTTAGATACTAACTTTTTTATATTAACTTTTTCACAAAAACACCTCTTCAAGTAAACACTCAAAATCGAAATGAAGAGGAACGCCGAACGCGGTTATTAGACCAACAAGACAGCGACCGGCACGATTAAACAAACAAGACGCGAAAAAGTAGAAAATCGTTACAATTTTAATACTACAATTCATTAGTTCAATTAAAATTTTAATGTTGTTAACGAAAATATTTATTGACTCTTAATAAGGTTCATTGAATTCATTAAATAATTTATAAAATTCAACAAATAGTTTAAAAATTAATTAAAGTGTTATTATTTGATTAATTTTTCCTTTAATGCCATTAAAAAATTTATTTAGTTTATAATTTTGTTTATTATGTGTATCAAGTTAAGCAGGTGTATTTTTTTATAAAATTTAACAAGAGTATTTTAGCATATAACATTTTTGGCACAATTTTTATTTATTTTAAATGAAATTGGTACTTACTGGAGAATGAAATATATATTCTACAATAAATGGCCGTCCATTCGTTGAATTGCGACTCTAAAATACTGCAACCAGAATTAGCGCGGTTAGAAAGGAGAGACGTGTAGACCGCTAAGACGAATTCATGGGATGCAAACAAGAAAATACTCAAGCAATATGTAATATGTATATTCTAGAGTATTGTGGTAATTTGCTTGTAGTCGCATAGCTTCTCGATTTGCATCGCTTTTCACGTTTACTCTGGTGGCTGCCTACGATAATGAAAGATTTTTTAGGGATTATTAAGTACAAGTTCTAAACCAGGCTAAAACCTAATTCCAATTCTGACTCTGAATTGCGGTCAAGAACACCATTACCACCAGACAATTTATTTGGAAATTTTATATAAATATCAGAATGTTTTTATATAATTTATTAACATAATAAAGTGTTTATGCCGAATCACGACTGAATAACCGCAATCTTTAAACAATTAAATAGTTTATCGATTCAACGAATTATCCTTTCAGAAAATCATTTAAGTAAGTATATTTAATCCATTAATCATTTCTCATGTGGAATAAACTGGTTTTTATTAGTTTTTTCTTATTAACTTAGTTTATAAATTTATTAAAACTTTTATTAATTTCCCTAGATTTCAGAATATAACGAGAAATCGGTCAATAAATGGCTATTAATTGAATTTACAACGCGATTATTAATTCATAATCGTGTTCATTTCAGAATTAATATGACCAGTTAATAAATTCATTGGTTCAAAGAATTTTTCTTTCGAAAAATTTAATGAAATGGATTCATTGAATTATTTTTTTCAGTGTATAAATAGAAAAAAAAAACATTATTTTCTTAGTTTATGCAAGATAATCTGAAGCATACAATGTTTTAACACCAGTTACTTGTTGTGCCATATATGTTGTCATTTTTTAAAATTATGTACCTCAAAACCAACGTTTTGAAAAAATCAGTGGAATTGCAATAAGCAAACCGACGCGACGGCGCAGGGTGCAATGTTCGAGTAAGCATCTACGTTAACTTGTGGTTTAGACGAAGTAAGTTGGGAATTGGGCTAATAATGATACATAATACATTTAACATTCTGTCAGGTTCAACCTACTTGATGCAGGTGTACAATGTGTCATCTGCAATGGATCAGGATTGGAATCTGTATGTGCGTGCAGTCCTAGTTGATTATATGCTAACACAAGTCGCACCGATATTGGACACAACGAACGGAGTACATGTCGAAATGTTGATTTTAAGAATCCAGAATTTAGCCGTGTACTTTT
This sequence comes from Tipula helvola, assembly GCA_963556165.1. Taxonomy (NCBI): domain Eukaryota; kingdom Metazoa; phylum Arthropoda; class Insecta; order Diptera; family Tipulidae; genus Tipula; species Tipula helvola. The sequence goes on from OY744482.1 coordinate 270,608,927, forward strand.
CGTTAAATTTTCTTACTCCCGGCTCCTGCTCTATTAGAAAAACAGTTTCAATTTTATTTGCATGTAGACAAGCTACTTCATAGAATCAAGATTTTTGTTTTCCTTTTTACCTTTAGCTGCTTAGTACTATAAAAGTATTAAAAGGAAAACATTAATAGAATATTAATGTTTTTTGCTTTTTTCAACCTAATACCTAAAGTATAATATTAAAATATTATAATACGGTTGGAAAATTTCTGTGGTTGTAATATGAATCGTGAACGTGGAATGCTGAGATTTTATGGATTAAAATCTGTGTAGTATTTGCGATTAAAAGTTGCGATTATGCTATATTCTCGTACTAATACATTTCATTAGATATGCCCAAAACCAACTTAACTGTATAAGTAAGCCGAAGTTTAACTTTCATACCCAGATACCAGCAAATATTAGGCCCACTCGACTTATTGGTGTCAGCGTAAAATAGAATAAAAGTATGAAGTAAAATTCTGTCAAAAAAAAAACATCTGTAGGCCAATGTAATATTCCATTTTCGGAAACGATTTTGAATAAAGCAAAATAAAAGTGATTACTAAAACTAAAATAAATTGAAGTGATTGCAATTTAGTTAAGTTTTTATTTGAGTATTTCTGTTTGGTAGGTACTATAACCATTTCCAAAATGGTCTTAATTGCTGTGTAATCAAATGTTATACGATGGCGTGCAGGATTCTTTTCGATTGTTAGCCATTCCGAAAATATTTAAAACTTGCTGAACAAAGGCAAAGGAATGGTTGAAGGCAATCAACAGAAAAAATTTCAAAGTTTCTTAATTGAAGTACACTACGGCGTGTCGATGTATGTATTTCCTCTAGAAGTAGTAATACTTAAGGATGTTTAAATCTTGATTGGGTTCTGTCACTTGAACTCAAAAATAGTAAATCATTTAAAAATTGTAAATCTCAGCTGGAACCAATCCCCATTGTAAATAATTAAATTTAATTTATATTACACGATTCCAGTGTAAGGGGGAACGTGGAATGAGTAATCGCAGTCCTAAGGAAGAAGTTGTTCATATATGACGAATCGTCATCCAATTAGGTACGGCCAATTTCTAGAAGAAGTAATACATGTACTTCGACAAAAAGGTCAAAATATCGTGCACAGTGTTTAGTTCGAACCCACCTTTATTAGAAATTCATGAATAAAAATTTACTTTATATTGTATAGAATCACAGCATCTGTACGCTACGTTGGTCAATATTCTCCTCTAACTACATTTAAAACATAATAATCAAATTGCATTAATTCATTGTTTCACAATATTTTAAATTTTTTGCTTCACAGAACCATCCAATATGCCTTGACATTATTAACCGATTATTAAAAAGTAAACATGTGTATTAATGTATTAATGGAGGTAGTTAATAAAATCTTAGAACAAACAAAACGGCACTAAATCTGCGACTCTGCGAGACACTCACACGTGCAATGTGAAATTGTTGTGGATCCACACTCTCAAAGGTGGACAATTTTAAAGCTGAGCATGCAGCACCTATTGATAATACTGCTTTAGTAATCATTCTCTTTCTATTATTCGTGTTGGCATAAAACACACAGAAATGAAAAGTTTTCCTTGTGTTTTTTGATTTGGTGAATTTATTTATAATTCGCTAAGTCAACTACACTCTTGCTTCATACTTAAAGTATGGAGTTGGAATTGTATTTTTGTAGTTTGGTCGTAGCTACCTGATGAGTAGATCGAACTTTTTGTTTTGAGATTATCAGTACGAAACCAAACTACCCACAGAAAACGCAAGGAAAGGTTTTCTTTTTTAGAGTCAAAATACATTTTGTATTAACTCTGGGGTTAAAGTACGGGGGGGATTTTGATATTTCTACTTTTTTTGGTAGATATATTATAAATGACTGGCCTCTTCATTTTTCTGATTGACAAGTCGAAAATGTTGTGAATGCCATTATTATTAATATATTGTGTCTATAAAAAGCCGAAAGAATCTTATTAATACATTTTTAAAGTTTTTTTTCACTTTTCATGGTTTTTTTTTTATATCTTCACTCACACGTTTTTTTCAAAACAAAAATAAATCGAGCGGTAAGCCCATGGCCGTGTATCAACCACAAAAAAACTCAAAAAAATTATCAATAAGAAAAACTCAACAGATGAGTTATCTTGTCTTTTCGAGACCAAAAACTTAACTGAATTACCAAAAAAAATTTGCCGATCGCGCCGCGTTAACAAATTAAATTTTATTTGCAATTCTTCTCCTCTCTCACCTCCAGCCTATACCTTCCTCTACCTTCCAATAGCAAAAAAAATATTTCCATTATTATCATGGGTAAATGAGTGCACCATCACCAAAGATGGATACCATTAACAAAAACAAAAACCCGAGGATAACCCATTGGTGGACATGGTCATTCAGCCACAAAATTAACAATCAAAGTAACAATTAATTTAATTGTTACAAGATAGTTAAAAATTAATCTGGCAGCGGAAACCGAAAATCTAAACTGAGATAAGAGTTTGTTAAAAAGAATTCTCTCTAACAAAGTTAAAGAAGTCAATTCCCTATTATTCATATTACGCCTAATATCATCACATACATTTAATAACGCAGTAGAAGTGCTACGAAATTTTCTAAACCCAGATTGGAAGAAACTAATTAAACTATTGCTATTGAGATGCAATTGAATTTGAGTTTTAACAACTATCTCGAAAGCTTTAGAGAGAGAACTTAAAATGCTAATTGACCGCAAATGGGATAGCTCTGAAGGATTACTGATCTTTGGGATGGGGATTATTTTACTTAGCTTCCACTGATCTGGATAGGAAGAGGATGTGAGAATAAAATTAAAAATATGTAACAAATATTTTAAGATGAAAGGGAAAACTCGCTTAACGAATGTTAAATTGACGTTATCCAGACCAAAAGATTCCGATTTAACATTCCAAAAGGCAGACTGTAAATCCTCGAGAGAAATATTTGAAAACGAAAACGAATTAGGGGACGCATTAGAAAACAAATCAACGGTACTACTGCCCGAGTTCAAACTAGAGCAAAAATAACTATTGATATTATTGGGTTTAAACACCCCACTAGAACTACTCTTGCATCTGCCTAGGCCTAAACTACGAACATTACACCAAAAAACCTTGGGAGGAAGGGAGGAGTCTAACTTGTCCTTGAAATAATTACGTTTAGCAATCCGAATTAACCCTACAACTCTATTACGAGCATGCTTATAATCTAAATGAGACTGACTATTAGGAATAGGATACCTTTTCCATAATCGATATTTACTAACTCTAATACTTATGGCATTCAAGACTTCCTGAGACAACCAAGGCGGAGATTTCGCTTTGAAAGTAACCTTTTTAAGCGGAACGCAACTATCAAAGACCAAACTAATATACGAATTGAAAAATTCTACTTGGGTAGTTGCAGAACTAAGGCAAAAAATATCCTCCCAAGGAACCGAGTTACAAACTAAGAAAAGGCGGGAATTATCTATACTAGCAAAATCTCTAAAGCTAAAACTGTTAGGCTTAGGTGGAGAGTAACAATTCACAGAAAAAACTAAAAGATCATGATGGGATCCCATACCGAGAGACAACTGATTGAAAAAAAAAATAGAGTTATCAGTAAAAGAGATGATATGGTCAATAAGGGAATAAGAGGTACCGCTAGCGGTTGGACAACAAAACGTCGGCGCCACAGTGTTGTGGACGGATAAATTAAGACTATTTAAAAGATTCAAATAATAACGAGGGAAGCCGGAATTTTGGAGTATATCGAAATTGAAGTCACCTGATATATATATTTCATCGAATCTACAAGAGAAATAACTAAACAAACTTTCTAAGTCTACAAGGGATTTTTTAAATTGGGCATACGACCTCTTACTAGTTTTTGGAGGGTTATAGACGGTAACGAATAAGATTTTACGACCATTAATGAAAACGTTGACAAATAAAAACTCTAAATCTGATACTATAACAATTCCGAAATAGAAGAAGGTATGGTAACTAATCTAGCCTTAATGTGACCACCTACAAACATACATAAACCACCATAATTAACGGGAGATACCGTCCTATCTTTCCTAAATATATTAAAACCTTTTATGGCAAAAGCTGAATTAGGGATATTTGGATTTAGAAAGGTCTCAGAAAAACAAAGTATGTCCACTGAAGCGCCATTAAAAATGTGACGAATCTCGTCAATATTTGGGATTAGACTTTGTACGTTTAAACTGGCTACATTCAATAACGACCTATCAACTAACATGGATTTCAGGACTAGATTGGGATAATTAAGCGACATAACTAAACTAAAAATCAAAACTTAGCGTACACACGACGTGAGCGTGATTGATACGCAATACTTACAAATAAAATTAATAAACGCTTCGTCCAGCTTCAAAATAAACCCCACTCACTGGAAATCTAAAACGAGAAGAAACAAAAAAAAAACGATCCAAAGTAACAAATGCCAAGAAAAAGTAAACAAAGGAACAATACTTAACCGTAGGCCCCAATTTATGCCCCAAAAATCGATAATTTTTTTATTTTCCGAACAGAAAAAAAACGCGACACTTCTAACGATAGCCCTAAACAGACTATGGTTTAATAAATCCGATTTAGTGAATTTTCGAAATTTGCCGTAGTTAGATTTACGGTATTAATGCTTTATTTTGAGTTTAGTGACTAAATTCGATGTAATGGGAGTATTTTAGTTTGGCAAATATTATGAAAACAATAACAATTTAAGTGTTTTAACCGTAATTTTAAACGAGTTTAGCTAAATCGGATTTAATAAATCGCAGTCTGTCAAGGGTATAAGGCTACTTTTTTGTAAAGTAGCATAGTATTGGTCGCATATATTTACACAGTGTTAAATTGGGAACAATTGCAATAGTGAGGCCAATTAATTTGCTTGTTATATGATGGTATTACATTATTCTCTTGGCTTGTGCAGGTATTTATGTTGGTTTTTACATTTCGTTAGGCATTTTTGTTGGTTTCGGTAGAGTAGTTTTTGAGTTAAGAGTTTGAATAATTTCATTTCATTGATAATTTTTCATTTTTAGGTGTCTCAATTCAAGCAAAGCTAGAGCATTATATCCATGGCAAAATTCCTATTGATGTCAGTAAAGCTATGAAATTTGTAATCGATGGGTTGCCTGGTCTTAGTTGGTTCTGTCCTAAATGCATAATTAATATGAAAGAACTGCATTCTAAATTGGACACATCAATGAAAACAACTCATAAAGCTGGCGAAACATTAAACAATACAATTCATGTACTGTTCCTAACCCCTAAGGCTATTGAGTAAAGCATGGTTTCCACGATGGCGGGCGAAAAAATTAGTCAAACTAAAAGGAGAGAGTAAAAATTCACCAATAGTACGATAGAGACAAAATACCATTTTGACAGAAAAATTGGGACGTCCAGTTTTTAATATTTTAATTCAGCACTCCGAAATTGGACGTCTAATCCGAAAAAAAGATGAAATGGATCATTTTCATCATCAGATTTCATATGTCAATTTGAAGAAAGTTTTCGGAATAAAATAAATTTCAAAATAGAACCGTTAATTTGGATTTTGTTTTGTAAAGACAATAATTAAATATAAAGCATTAATCCAGTAATGCATGTTAATAAAATTAAAAAATGTAAGTTAAATTATGAAATGTCTCCAAATGTATATCAATCCAAACACAAACAAAATTATAGGTGATGAAATCTCGAAACGTCAAAAATAAATGCATAAAAATTCGGTGTAACGACTTGTTGCTATTTCACTCACTCTCATGTTATTTTTATTATTCCTTCCTCTTTTTAGTTTGACAAATTTTTTCGCCTCGCCATCGTGGAAACCATGCTTAACACTGAGTTACATGAACGCTAGCGACATGATATCTTTAGGGTATAGATTTTTCGGGTTTAATCCAATATCGAGAGTCTCGAAAACGTAGATCAACTTATTCAAAAACAGATTTTGTGTTTTACTTCATTTCTACCAAAAATATTAAAATTTTTGAAATCTTCAAATAAGAAAAAAAAGAATACCCGGGGAATTCCCCGCGAATATTAATTTTCATATTTCCCGAAAAAGCTAAACCCTAGATATTTTTAATCAAAGCTCCTAGATATACAAGCCATCAGCATCGACCCTTTAAATTAAGAAGCTTAATTTAATGGGTATAAATTAAGAAGCTTAATTTAATGGGTATACATTTTACGTTTTCCCATAAGAACCCATGTAAAATTGATCATTTTTGATTACAATTTTATGAATGAAAAATACTCGTAACAGAAAATGTTTTTTGGTTTATATTTAAAGCAAACCTTTTAGTATAACATATTTTAAAACTAATAAATTAAATTTAGTAATTTGATAATTATAATTAAAAATAAAATTGTACAAATTTTACTTTTTCTTTGAATGTAAATGTAAAAAAGTAATGTAAACACAGTATAAAATTAATAAACACAAAATCAATGACGTAAGATATTATGAAGTTAGCTACACAAGATTTTTTTCGTTTTCGAAAATTCGAAATTCTAATTTTGAAAATATTTTTAACAGTGCAATAATTATGTTAAATATTTAAATTATTTTTAGCGTATTTCTTATGAAATACATTCGCATGATCGTTAAACTTGCTAAAACATTATTTTGGATTGTTTTGCTGAAATTTCAATTTAAATATTTCAATTTTTTTATTATCGCCATCTGATTTTAAACACGGAAACTACACGTCCATTTTGTTTTTTTTAAATATATTTAATTAGCCGAGTTTATAAGTAGGTGGCACTAATGGCTTATTATAAAAAAAATTCGAACAAATGGTATGACGTCATGACATAAAGATGTGTTTGTAAATAAAGGGTTTTTTATTTGAAAGTTCAAATTTTAACCTGACGGCTTGTATATCTAGGAACGCTTTGTTTTTAATACATCAAGGCACTAAAACGTCGTTTGCTCTAATATTGACAGCGCCGACATTGATTAGAGTTAAGTTACTACCACAAATATTGACATCGGCATTATCTACATCTTCATCATTAGCAGTGACTTCGGCAAGTATTACAACTATATCTGCGGAACAATGAAGCTCTCGATGATGCAGAAATGAAAGACCTAATGGACCACTTTGAGGCAAAGAGTAAGATCCCAAATATTTGGGGTGCCATTGATGGATCACACATTCCTGTTACACCTACTGCGGATGGATACAGGGATTTTATAAACCGGAAAGTATGGCCTTCTCTTATGCTACAAGCTGTATATGATAGCAACTATTTGTCAGTTGTCGTTTTCCTACGTGAATATTAGACACTGAATTATATTAAATTTCATTTCCGATTCAGAGATATTACCCGCAAACATCCTGGGTCGAATCACAATGCCACAGAATTAAAAGATTCCAGATTTTATGAAAAAAATGGAAAAAATATTAGTATTTACTACCTCATTGTTATTAATAGAAATTTAAGGAAGGTTCATTAATATTATGTTTCTATTGGATCTACATTTCTGTCGATGCGATGTTTATTCGATCGATTTTAATCGATTTAAATTCAATAAATGGTTAAAAAATAATAAAAAAAAGTGATTTTCGTCGAAATGAAAAGAAATAAAAAACACAAAAATGTGATTGTGGATGTAGTTTTACGGTGTATATGTTCGGCCAAGTTTGTTAGGCAAAATTGTTGGCCGGAATAACAGGAACAACTTTGCTGAAGAAATGAAAACGATAATCTTAATGGTTCAAGAGCTATCAACGTGAAAATGAGTGTATATTTTGACAAATTTTTGACACTGAGCCAAAACATGTCTAAAGCGATATTTCAAAAATGGGGACTAACTTTGAAATGGGGCTTTCTAACTATCAGAGTATTATCAAATGCATTGTGCACGAATAGGCAAATCTTCTGATGAATACACCATGATTTGTTAACCTTTTTCCATATGTTATATCAGATTATATGATTGTTAACGAATAACTGAAACATACTTTGTATGTTAAAAATGATACTTAACGTTTAACATAATATGTATGTATTTATGCTTTACATGTACATATTTCTTATTTAAAAAATAATAATATAATAAGAGGGTGGGTATGAACCGTCCCCTGCAAAGTATAATATTCAAATATAAAAATATCAACAGGTTAGTACTATATTTGGAAAAGGAAAAAACCAAACTGTGTAATACCACAGAGTTTCACTCTTCAGTCTTCACACATTTGATATTTAAATATTTAAACATACATTTTTTTACTAAAGAACTTTTATATGATTTTGTAATCATTATTCATAGAATTAAGCTGTTGTGTACACATGTTTTTTTACAATATTGTGAGAAGGGAATATTTGTTAACGTACACAGAAATGACTTTGAATTTAATAACATCACATCTCTAAGGAAATTTATATACCATTCTCTTATAGTTCCTTCATTTTCACATTGACAGCAAACAAAAAAAAACGGAGAGATCCCATTTTAAAATTCCTTTTTTTATGGTTTTCATATTTGTGTTAATCGAAAACAAAAATTATATATATTAATTATTAAATAAAAAAAATGACATTTGTTTTCGAAAAATTATATTTTCAGCGAGATATATGAAATTCATAAAACCTCCCATTTTGCAATAGTGTAGTATGGAGGGCATGCAGAGCCGGCCTTCTTAAAAAACTTGGGAGACATGTAATGTTAACTTTCGGAACATAGTAGCACAGCCGGTTTGATAAGTTACTTTGGGAAGACATTGATAAAATATTAGATATGGAGTTTGGGCATTTATATTTTGGGGGCGCTCAATTATGAAGATGAGGAGACCATTAAATACTCCATTGAAAGGCGCTTTATGTATGAGAGATCGATACGATGTGATGGATTTGGAAAATTAGAAGAACGTTTCGTTGTTATACCTACATACATATTCATTTTATTATTCATTTAAATTAAAAAGAAAATCGAACTTTTTAGGTTTGTTGAGTCATTTTGTGCACGAAGGACATATTTCGGTATTTATTAAATGAACTTTCTTCACGCATTCATCATGACACACGGACCACAAAAATTTCTTTAACAGCCCGATTAGCGGCAGTAATATATTTCTACGCTACGGGTTCATATCAGCGAACAGTAGGGGATATAGCGCTACATTCTTTGGATCAATCGATGATTTGTAGGTCAATAACAGAAATCACAATGTTTTTGGAACAAATTAGTTCTACAAAATTCATTAAATTTCCAAACGAACAAGAACAACCTGCCAATAAGCAACGGTTTTTTAAAAAAACCACACATCTTGGAGAGGGTCGTAACGATAACCCGCATTTCAAAATCCCGCTTTATCAAAATACCGCTCAAGTAAAAAATCCCGCTTTTTAAAATCCCGCTTTTCAAAATCCCGATTCTGCAAAAATAAAAATCCTGGTTTTAATTTTTATTTTACTTTTTAAAAATTTCCTTCACCAGAAAGCGCGGCTCGAATTAAAAAAAATACGTCTTTCAAATTTCAAAACCAAGATTTTGAAAAGCGGGATTTTGAAAAGCGGGATTTTAAAAAGCGGGCAAATTTACCTTCCCCATCTTGGAGTTATTGGTTGTGTTGATTGCACCCATGTAGATATTATTGCCCCAGCTGAAAACGATTTGTTGATAGACGTGATCAGTCTTTGAATGTCCAAATAGAAAGTATAAAAAATATAAAGTATGTATATTCAAAATAACCATGATTAAAATCTAGGTTTGTAACTATGATATTTTAATTTTATCAGTGTGTGCAAGATACCCAGGATCATCAAACGATGCTGCCATATATGGGTCCTTTCAAGATATAGGCAAAAAATGGAGGAATCTTTTCAAAATGGGGAAATTAATACTTGGTTCTTAGATGATTCCGGCTACCCATTAGAATCATGGCTTATGACACCGTACCGCAACCCCACTGAAAGTCAAAAGCGGTACAATTTATTACATTCTCGAGCAAGAAACTCATTGAAAAGTATAATGGTGTTTCAAAAACTACATTCCGCACAAAAAGTTATAATAATTATACATGTTGAGCAAATTAAGTTTAAATTAATAGTTAAATGTTGCCACAATTCAGCGGTGGCCGACTTACTGTTTAATCCAATAAACTTCCCGGTTTCCAGTTCTGGGTGCATTTCTCAAAATATCAGCATATTACTGAACTGCTGGCATGTTGTTATTTTTTTTTGTTTGCCCCTGAAATATTTAAATTACACATATGTATGTAATGTACACGTATTATAGACATAACACAAGTTACAAAATAATAAAACATGACGAGAAAATATAAATATGTAGACTTATATTTAGTATTTTTATAAATACATATTTGCATTTTTTGATTAGCTTTATGGTACTTTTTCGATAGAAATTATTTGACAATCGAAATGAAATTAAAAAGCGATATAGAAGCGCAAAAAATGATGGTCGAAAATATTATAACATACCCACCTTTCGAAAATATCATTAATACATCGAACAGCGAAAATTTCGAAGTTACGACAAATCAGCCCAGCTCGTGTATAAACAAGTCAAGTTATTATAGAGGAAAGAGGACATTACAGTGTAATACACAATATTAAGTGAATCATAGTGTTGCATAAAATTCTAAGTGACACATGTATTATGTGTGCCTTACAAATGCACATTCATCAACAAACGGTCATCAATGCTACGATTGCATCGATACAATATATTAAAATTCGTTAAAAAGTTAAAAAATTATCTGTTAATCAAATTGATTTTTCGGCTTTATCATAGATAATCTATTAGTAGTAATGATATTCATAGTATTTTCGATTTGGTAAATCAGAAAAACACAGAGGCCAATCACCCATGCCATAATATATCTATTGGAAATAATTCTGATAATCTATAGCATTAAGCCAATAAAATAATAAAACATTAACAAAAAATTTGTAGTAGAAATATCATTAGCCCTCCCCCCCCCCCTCCCTCCCCTTCCCCCTTTACTTTACCCCAGAGTCAATACGAATGTATCGACTCGTAAAAATGAGAACCCTCCTTGAGTTCGCTATGTGGTAGTTTGGTTTCGCACTGAAAAGTTCGGTCTACTCATCAGGTAGCAACGGCCAAACTACAGAAATACAATTCTTGCTTAATACCTTAATATTAATACATACTACTAATATTTTGTCTATATTAAATCCGAAAAATCAATTTGATTAACAGATAATTTTTTAACTTCTTAATCATTCGTGTTGGCATAAGTATACACACAAAACTGAGATTTCTCCTCAGGTTTTTTTGTTTTTAGTGAATATAATTCGCTAAGTCAGCGCATTCTGCTTGATACTTATGGTATTAAGCGAGAATTGTAAATTTGTAGTTTGATCGTAGCTACCTGATGAGTAGGCCGAGTACTTTTCAATATGAAACCAAACTACCACATAGAGAATTCAAGGAGGGCTCTCATTTTTGCGAGTCGATTGGTCGATACATTTATATTGACTCTATGGGGTAAAGTGAAGGGGGTAATGATATTTCTACTTTTTTCCAGTAGATAAATTATGGGTGATTGGCCTGGTGTTGTTGCACTTTTTGGACGTCCACTACGTGGTTCATCTTCAACGGTTGAACGACCACGTTTAAACTCTAAAACCCATCGATGCACAGTAGGAAATGAAGGAGCAGTGTGTATATGTGTATAGCATGTTTGTATAAATTTCTGTTGCTGATAAACCTCCCAAAAAAAAAAGAATTTTATCACTGCACGATATTAGGTTACGAATAACGATAAACGAATACACTGACACATCAACTTCTAATGGCTTGCAAACAAAGAATGAATTGACAGATCGAAATAAAGATTTTCATGTGTTCAAATGAAAGATGACATATTAAAATGGCGTATAAATTTTGATTCCTCTGTCGGAAGCAAAATTACCATCGTATTCACCGAACACTCGATTTACTACATCTAAAACCAAAAGTAGCATATTCTCATGTTAAGTGGTTAATAAGTATCGCTTTCAATATTTTCCAACCAACCTGTATATTGTCTATAATAAAGCCGAAAAATCAATTAAAATTCATATATTACTGGTTATTTATATTATCACATCGCCAGTCGGAATACTAAAATTAAACAGCAATTTTAAGAAGAAACATCCAGGTTGTATACGAGAAACCATACACGATACACCTACAGCTATAACATTTGGCTACATACAGTATAACATTTAAATCATAAAATTTCGTAACAGGATTTTGTATTGGTTTGGTAGCCTATCTGCACATATTTGCATATATTTATAGTTCAACAAATAGTTGTACATTTGCATATTTTAATCCAAACTGACATATTACGCATGCTTAGGTAAATTATTATGTTTCAATTGTACCTATCTTTTACCAATATTTTAAATTTTCTAATTCAATTTTTTTATATATATTTTAATTTTTATTTTTTTGCTTTCCGGTAAATCACTTATTTGAGCAGCTCAATTACATATTTGTATACGCATATGAAAAGAACATCATTTCATTTACGAGACACATTCTTTTTGATATCGGGGAAGAAAACAATGAAGGGTAAGTAATGATAATGATAGTTTAATGGTAAGAGTAATGATAGTTTAGATGAGTCTGATTGTGCGCTCGTAACTCAATTTCTGTAGTGATTCCGACGATTCTTTCCTCTTGAAAGGAGTTTTGTTCCCTATTATGAATTTCACGTGCCCTCAGAATCCAGAGTCAAAAATAAGTGTTCCCATTAAAAAATACCGACTTGACGAAAGAATACTTTCGATTAACCCCGATCAACAGTAAGCAGAAAGTAAGGTTACAAGCAACAAACATTAATTTCTCTGGCTGCAACAGTAAGAGAACTTTTATTTTTGTGTCTCACTATACTTGTTTAGCACTCTGTACTCACTCTTTATCTTTTTGTTGCTTTTTTTTCTCTTTAGTAGTTAGGGGTGAACATAATGTATTTTTTTGTGGAACTTCCTCCAATTACACTTTTGTTGGGGGACTTTAATTAAAAAAAAAGAAGTTGACGCGATATCTATTTAATGCAAGGTTTCGAACCGAACCCGAACTTGCACTCGCTCCTGTTCAGTGAATTTTTCCATATTTTGGTGAATCCGAAACCGAACCTTATCAAAACTCGATTTTGGGTTCAAAATTAATTTTTCAAAATTTAAAAAAAAAGAATAGAAAAACAGGTCTTGCCCTGTCACACAAAATCTAGCAACTCCTTCTTTCAAGTTCGTGGGAAATTAATTTTTTGCTTTGGAAAATATCAATAAGTTACAGATAAGCGCGTATATGAGTCATTATGGATTATATCTACCTCAACTGCATAATAATTAATGTAACAATTACATAAAAAAAGTTTATAATAAGTTTCTAAATTGAAGTAGTGTTTATTTTGGAGATTTGAAAATGACGATGATGCTTCACGACCATCATGGCTGCCTTGAATACCGGTTGGTATATAATTTATTGGTAAACGACATAGCTTGGAGATAGATCGGTGGATAGTGTCATGGGTTGTTTTGATTTCGGCTACACGAACTCGTCCACAACTTCTTCGAAATACTTGCATTACTCTTCCTATCTTGCATGGGTTCAGTAAAGAGTCCTCGTCTTTAACAAGAACTACATCATTGATTTGGATATCTTCTTTGGTTTTATACAATTTAGTACGAGCTTGCATCGACGTAAGATATTCCTGATGTCAATGCCAACCTAATATCTTTGAAAAATAGAGTTGGGAATTAGTTTTACATTATTTTAAGAAACGTATTTATTTCCTTTAACTTTCTAGTAGCACGAAAGTTGGTACCATTGTCTGAAATATATCAGTACTTACTGACACCCCTACGAATTAATTTTACTATTTCATTAGGAAGGATATCCATTAGTTGGCTGTCTGGTGAATATATTTTGTGATATTTCTTAATTATTAATTTCGTGATATCAGAATTGGCAGACAGAATTATAGCATGACGTCTATCGTAACGTGCAATCGATTTGTCAATTCGACCACCCACTCGAAAAATTCTCCTTTTGTCCACAAATGGACTTAATGATTTGGTTGCGCTCTTACATCAAACTGCGTTGCCTTTATTCACCTGTGATTTCTTCCTTATAGTCTTGCTATTGTGAATACCGTAAGATTTCGGTTTCTGCTGCTTGCCAGTCATATTGAGTTGGTTGGTCTAGTTCTTGCGATATAAATAATAAGACTTCCGGATAATTTTCAATATACGTATGACATTATCATAACTGGAGTGCATAATACATACTTGGATTAGTGAATTCGATTCTTCATATATCTTGGAGTGTGATGGAAAAGATTCAGTTATGTCCATTTTCGGAGATTGAATCCAGATTACTTCATTATACACGGAAGTTGTTCTTCTTTTGGTCTTTATTTGGTCGCTTGTATTGAATGTATTCCAGTTTGTGACATTATGTCTTAGTGGATCCACTTCTTCCATATGTCCCCGTCGTCTATACTACTTCATGAATTCACCCTCGTGTTCTGATTCTTTTATGAATTGGATTCTGGTTTAAATGGCATCTTCACCATGTAGTGCTGGTTTTCTAATTTCGTGGTAGTAATTTTAAACGGCTCTTCGTATATCTGATGTTCCGATAATAGTGGAGTAGATTTAACATCCTCTTCGAATTCCCAAAAACTTCTCAAGGTACTATCTAACATGTCAACAATAATGGTATTGCATTGAATTGATTGTTGTGCATGTGGTATTTTCCCCGTCAATATCCATCCGAGATGGGTATTGCAAGCATAAATTCATAAATTTTGTTGTGGTGATCTATAATATATTCTGGTTTTAGGGTATCAAAAATATTATCGGCTCCGACAAGTCGACTTTGGATATTGTTCTTGGACTTACATCAGCTAGTGTTCTATAACATAAAAACATATTTGAAATGTAATTTTGTGGGTTATGAAATGTTTATTTTTATGTTAAATTATTAATAATTTTAAAAAACTTACTTTTGAATAAGAAATATAAGCAAACACAAAATAAAATCCTTCAGAATTATTATTTATTTGTTTAAGGGTACGTACGATTATATCATCAGCACATAAGTTTAGTTTGAGTACAAGAGATATTTGAATAATTGAAATTCTATAACGAACGACTTAATGGCACTATAAATAGCATATTTGAAAATGATTTATTCATCAGGAAAGACGTCCTGATAATAAATTTTCCTATTTTTTCCAGATAAATTATTCAAAATTTAATTTACTACAAAATAAATTTTGTTTATCAACTTATTTACACTAACGTTCTATTAGATAAAATATTTATGTTATATTATTAGTAGCAACAATAGGAGATGAATCATAATTTAGGAATACAAAAAGGAAGGTTTGCTTTTTATAATATGTATATCCAAAACCCATTACAATTTATTGGTTCTAGGAATTTTTGATATATTTCTGCCCGTTCTGTAACGGCAACGAATAGCAGCCTTCTTGTAATTATTATTGTTTAGTCTGCAAATATAATAATTAACCTTGTATATACGTGTAATTAAATTACACGATTGTTTCCAATTACCAACCATAAAATAATAAAATATGCTGATATACATTACCATTTACATATATAAAAAATGTAATGCATATATCGATGTAAGTGAAATGCTGCTGATGCATACATCTAGTTTTGTATTTCAAACTTAAGGAGACGAATTAAATAAATTTTTCAATTGTAGCATATTTATACTAATGTATTGTTTCAGTTTTGGAACTCATATAGCTGACTTTTCTACTTTTACTCAATAAAACTTTTAGACAAATATTTTGGAGATACGTACTTATCCTCAACTTCTGCTCTCTCTATCTATTCAATTCATAGGATGTATTATCAAACGCCCCTTCAATGTCCACAAAGAAACAAAGGGCACTTTGTTTATTAGTCACCGGCTCTTTCAATCATCGCGACTAGACCGCTAAGAGCCATCACAGTAGATTTACCAGCTTGATAAGCAATTTGTTTTTAAACAGGGATCTTGTTCCCCCTCCCCCCTTCCCCCCCCCCTTCCCCCCGCGTTGGCGTCACATCAATTCGCAATTATGTGTCGATTTGGTTAGTTGACGTTGTACTGTATTTTTTGCTACCACTTCGTGATAACGAATTATTTGATTCATTTGGTTTTTTTTTGGTGTTAGTAGAGCTGGTTGTATGATGAGATGATGAGCAATAATTAGTGCTACTGATTTGAGTATGGTAAATGATGATTGGTGCGTAATGATGGTATGATTTGCACAATTGTTATGATGAGCATAATTGTCTCTCGTTTTGTGTTGAAGTATCGATGTCGTATATATTATGTGGTTTTCAATGCGTGATTGCGAGATCACAGTATCGGAAAGCCACGATGAAAAAGAAAAATATATCTTGAAATCGGATGAAAGAATAAAATTTAAAATCGGGGAAAAAATAAAAGATTATATCAGTCAAGTTTGGAGTTGGATAGCGAGCGGTCGAGAGTGACTTTGGGTCTCGAATGCGGACGCTTGTGAAGTTTATCCTAAGTTAGAACTAAACCAACAAAAACAACAGAATTTGTAAATGTATTAGTAAAAACAACAAAGATGGTATTTAGGCGAACATTTCTCAATAAATAATTTGAAAGCTTTTAGTTATTGTTTTAATTAAATTAAACTTTGTTATATTAAAATCGAATTATTTTATTGAACCAAAAAAAAAAATACCTACATAAAATATACATTTATATAATAAAATTAAATTGGAATGTTACTGGGATTCTAATATGGCGAGCGAGTAAAGCGGACGTATTGTAATCACAGACTGGTATGATTGGGTTTGGCGGTGCCACAAAACTTGTTCTGAAGTAGCACCTACCGTTTAACACCAGAATGTCGTTAACAGAAATCTCTCGACAGAGGTTTGGGACGCGGTATTCTAGCTGGCTAAGGCTTCAGGGTAAGGGCGTGGAAATTTCCCAAGCATGACGGGAGCTTATACATATAACCGCGTTTGAATAAGATGGAAAGAGAAAAAAAAAATCAAATACGAAACGAAACGGAGTGTTGTATGGCATTCACTTAACACAAATATTGGAAGCTTGTGTTCTCCGAATATCACCCCATGTTCAACATCCTCTCCTAGATAATAACCTCTAGCCCTCCATCATGACGAATTTAAAAATTAGAAAAAAAAATTAGAAACCAAAAAAATTACAACATGAGAAAAGAAATAAAGGTAAACCATAAAGGAACTTATTGTCCACTAAAAAAAAATACATATATCGTCGAACAAAATGAACGAAGATAGGCAGAGATATGAAACAAAACGTTATTTAATAAAAAAAATATAAATATAAAGATATATGAATCTGAAGCATGCAAAATATTATAATATTCGAAAAGAGCGCAAAACACAATAATCCGGAATGTGTGAGAAGAAAAAAAAATTTAACCAGAAAAAGATAATAAGAAAAAAAAACAATTTTTCCCTGTGATTAAAAAAAAAGGAAATCAAAAATTTGAAACTATTTAAATGGATAAACTACGTTATATAAATTGAAAAATAAAAGAAACTATGGGAAAATACAAATAGAGCAAACAAAAAAAAAATAATGAAACAAAAATAATAATAATAATAATAATATGTACAAAATTACGAACGGTCGTTTTTCTCCCGGCTGCTACAGATGACCTCTATCTATATGGATGACTGCTACGTACGACTTTGTGTCATAATACTAGTGATGTTCGAACTGAGTAGAACCGAATACTTTTAACCTGATACTCAAAAGGTTCGAAGTATCAATTGAGTACTTTTAAAAGTATCAGGTTAAAAGTATCAACTAATACATTTGATGCTCGAATGAAATACAACCAAACATTTGGAATGGTTTATTTCCTCATATAATTTGTTTTGCGAGAAAAAGTGAATTGTATATCGAGTAAAAATATTTTGGGATATTTTCTGCTGAAAAAGAGAGATAAATAGCTATGTATACATCAAAATAATATGTATACCTATTAATATATTCATCTCTTAATTTTAATATATGTATTCATACCTATATGCTTCTCATTCTCACAAATAATTTGATTAATGCACCAAAAAAGATCAAATATATACGAGTTTATGATACTTATACCGAATTGATAATTTTGATCGAATACCGAATAGATACTTTGTACCGAATTGATACTTTGTATCGAATTGATACTTTGAATCAACTGATCCTTTTAAGCTATTTTCATGATACCTTAGATAATTTTTGCGATATACTTTTTTATAAATTTTAACCAAATCTTCTCGATTCGTATTTCTTTAAATTATCTATTGGAGTTAAATCCTTATTTTTGAAATAAAGATTTATTTACTGAAACAAAATTTAACTGACAAATATTCACTAATCAATCTTTTTATATGAAAATTAATTTAATTTCATTAAATGCTTTTAAACAAATATGACTAGAGAATCTAGGTTAAATTTATAAAAAATTACATCATAAAAATTATCTGAAAGTATCAAGCAAATAACTCAAAAGAATCAATTTATACAAAAGTATAAATCGATCCCAAGTATCAATTCGGTGCAAAGTATCAATTCGATCAAAA
Source organism: Tipula helvola (assembly GCA_963556165.1). Taxonomy (NCBI): domain Eukaryota; kingdom Metazoa; phylum Arthropoda; class Insecta; order Diptera; family Tipulidae; genus Tipula; species Tipula helvola. The sequence continues at coordinate 270,627,599 of OY744482.1, forward strand.
GTATCAATTCGGTACAAGTATCAACTCGGATGGAAGTATCAATTCAGAATTTGGTTAAAAGAGTAAAAGTAAAACCATACATGCGCGAATATCAATTTGAAAGCAAGTCGAACCTTATATGTTTGTCCTTTTTTGGTGCATTGCTGATATTGGTTAGTGAGAATGAGAAGTATGTAGGGAATTAGGGATATAATAAAGACACGTTGAGTTTTTATTATTAAAAATTCAAAATTAATGTACAATAATATTTTGCATATTATGTAAAATTAAATAATTATGTTGATCTATCCATATTTTTTCCTGCCTTATTATAAGAATAATTTATTATAATTCTGATTTAATTTGTCACATTATTAAACAAATAATTTTACTCGTTAAAATTAGGTTAAGTAAAAAATTCGGAGAAAAGTATCATGTTCGAAAGTATCAGGTTAAAAGTATCAGGTTCTTGACTCAAAAGTATCAATTGATACTGATACCGAAAAGTATCGATTAAGCCCATCACTACATAATACCCAATTGTTTGATACCTTGGCTCACGGTATCACAATAACCAATTTGAAGAATAAATTTTGCCCTTGTATCCGCAAAATTAGAACCGCCAAATGATTTGTTATATTTTACCACCTTTGGTAAATCAGGCAAATAAGATATTTGGTCAGCAACCTTGATTTCTTGTCATAACATTACTCATATGATGATAACGGCAAAACAAACTCGATGAACATTCGATGTAAATTAATAAGCAGCAAACTGGATCTCTTTATTGCATATCAGCAATTAAATTTCGGTAACCAATCAATTGAATCACGCGACGTACTGTACTCAATGATTTATTAAGCGGGAATCCTGATCAGCTAATTGTGTTACTGATCGAATTTTAGCAACCGCAGACACACTGTATCATTTGATGCTATCCGTAATCATAAAGCGATAACAAAAAAAACGGAATCACTCGATGTATTCACTAATCCATTAAGCGGCACACATGATCAATTAATTAAATGTGTCAATGATCGAAATTATAACCACCGCGAACACACTGGATCATTCGATGTTGTCCGTAGGTACGGAAATAATTATTAAACAGCAACCTTCAGCGTGTAAATATATCAATGATCGGATAACGGCAGACAAACGGAATCAATCATAAAAAATCGCCCAATTTATCAGTTACATAAAAAAAAATGCACCAAATGTTTTTATTTTTGTTTTAATTACATAAAGTTAAACCACAGATAAGAATAGACAGATATGGATCTTGTATGGGCCATATTTACATTCTAAATTTCAATACCAAATTCCAATCTAATCCTTTTAGAGCAGGACGTATATATTATAAAATAAAATTTTGCATGAAGTTGGTTCATGTTTGCTTTGATATAATCAAAATAGCCATACGTAAAAAAAGATAAAAAAAGACAGAAATGTACGTCCTGCTCTAAAAGGATTGGATTGGAATTTGGTATTGAAATTTTGGTATGTAAGTATAGTCCATACAAGATCCACATCTGTCTATTCTTATCTGTGGTTAAACGTTATAAATTTATTCACTTATTTAATACATTTATGTTTATTTACAAATTAACACAGCCAGAAATAAAAAGTTTAATTCATTTATATTAACAATCAGAACTTTAGGCTTGTGTTTTCTTTAAAAAATTATCTTTTTTCTTAAGATACATATTTCGTTCACATAAATAGGGTCAAGAAGTTTTCTTTTCTTCTTATCACTTAACAGTGGCAGTCAGGCGCGAAGTTGCTCGGGGGATGCAAGCCGATAGGCTCCGTAACTTGCAGCTTCCGCAAGTTCTTTGGCTTCTAGGCCAAAACACGGCGCTAAAGGAGTAAACCTTAAACAAATCACTGGGCTGGGTTAAGGTGTTATTCGTACCGTGCCGATAACCGGCCAGGCTGAGAGCTCAGTCTAAAAATTACATAGCTCAGTCGGTAACGGTGGATCCGGATACCTGGCGCCCTCCGGATTAAGTAGCCTTGTCTGTACACAGACGGATCTCTGCACAGATGGACACTTTTTTCTCCGCTACTCGTGGGACCAAATATGGGAGGCCAACAAACAAAAAAAACTGGTTCTCTTACAAAAACGGAAAAAGTAGAGAAGGAGACTCAGGTCTTTAGGCTTACCTCTAAACCTACTAACAAATAACGGGACAAAAGCTTAGATGAGGCTGGTCCCTCTACTCAGGTCACCAAACCTGAGCAAAGAAATATAATGCGGAACAAAAGCACCAATGAAGCTGGTTCCTCAAAACCAACCTATAATTCTAGGAGGAAGGCATGGAAGGCCCTGGAGAAGATAAATAATATCCCTCCAGAAGACAGGTCGGAGAAAGACAAAGCTACGCTTGCGTGGGCGAAAAAGGTCACCGAACAGATGTCGGAAGGTCCTTCAGCTGGCTTAAAGATGAAAAGAAACAGATCTCAGGAGGAAAGTCCTAAGATCGCAAAACGAACTATGCTCCATGCTACCGAAATGAGGCCTTTTAACGAGGTACTCAAGGATCAGCTGGTTGTGGCAGTTGTTGACCAGTCCCAAGAGGATGGCAGTATCACGCCCGCCAATTGGAGAAAGGTGGAAAGGGCCTTAACCACCATTTACCTGAGTATCCTTGCAGAATACCCAGGACCTGCTCCGACTTGTCGCGATGCGGGTTGGCACAGGAACCAGGTGAAACTGACTGCATTTGTGGATCAGAGATCTCTTCTGCTCTACGAGAAGGCAGTGGAAAGACTAGGAGAGGTATGTCCCGGAGCCAGCCTTGCTGTTAAAGCTAGGGAAGAAATCCTCTGTAGGCCGAGAGCCAGGGTGTGGATTCCTTCGGAGCCTAGCGATCCAAAGGTGATACTCCAGTTGTTGCAGGTTGGTAATCCAGATTTGCCAACTACTGGTCAGCCGTCATATTTCTAAACAGAAAGTCACTGACTGTGCTGGAAAAAACCAATGGTTTTGTAAACTATGGTTTCAGTGCAGTCACACTCAAAATCTTCAAGAAGGATGCGGATAAGCCGGAGGCTCCGGAATCTGAGGAAGCTGCGGAAACGTCATCTGGGCTCCTTGAAGAAGGGAACAGTCTGGTGGATACTATCTCTACTGATACGGAGATGACAATGTCCTTGGAGTCATTAAGGAGAATCTCAGAGGACTTCACATCATCAGGGAAGGACTCCGATGTAACAGTGGTAGAGAGAGAGGTCTAAGAATGGTGACGTTCTTGCAGATCAATCTACACCACTCAAAGGCAGCATCAGCTGCTCTACTTTTAAAAATTGGAAAGGAAGGGACGGATATTGTCTTGATCCAAGAACCTTGGGTCGCTGGTGACCGGGTACTTGGACTCAAGACACCTTGTTATAGATTAATGCACATGGAAAAAGAAGGTAGGGTTCGGTCGTGCATTCTCGTTAAAAATAATATAAATTGTTTTCTGCTATCAAATTTCAGCAATGAAGATGTGGCAGCAGTCAGCATTGAGGTCAATAAACGAAGCCTACCTAGCCTATGATGAAATGAACATTCCACCAGTCATTGGGTGAGGCAATTTTGGAGGCTCAAAAGCGCAAGGTTGGAGTCATCCTGAGGAGTGATGCAAATTCTCATCACACAATCTGGGGAAGTACGGACACAAATGAACGAGGTGAGTTATTCCTTAATTACATTCTAAGTACTAACCTTCATATATGTAACATAGGCAATAAGCCGACTTTTATAACTAGAAATAGACAGGAGGTATTGGATATTACACTTGTCTCACACTTTTTGACGGCTAGTCTATTAAACTGGAAAGTGTGGGAAGACCACTCCTTTTCTGATCACTGTTATCTTCAATTTGAAATGAGCTTTGTCTTTCCGAACAGCCCTCTCTACAGGAACAGGAGAAAAACCGACTGGGATATTTTCAGAACCATTCTGGGAAATTCACTACCAGTGCAGGTGCCTGAACCTCCAAAAACTACGGCAGAACTCGATGGCTTAGTGGACGAACTGTGCAGCGCTTTTAATGAAGCGGTACTAGGCTCTTGTCCTCTTAGCAGGCCTAGGGGAAAATCTCGGCCACCTTTGTGGTCAAAGGAGGTTCAACAAACACGTCAACGGTGCAAGAGACTCTTTAAAACAGCAAGGAAAACAAAAGCCGCTGTAGACTGGGACTCCTATAAGGAAGTCCTCAAAATTTACAAATATCAGCTAAGAAGTGCAAAGAACAGATCTTGGAGACTATACTGTGGCAAAATTCAGGACTCTTCAGAGATCTCCAGGCTGCGTAAAGTACTATCTACTAGCTCTTCCATCCCAACCTTTCTTCAAAGGCCGGGTGGAGCATGGGCCACAAATAGTATGGAATCGCTGGAACTACTATTGAAGACTCACTTTCCTGGTTGTTCCGAATCTGCACCTACTATATCAGCAGGTAATAGGGCAAGTAGCCTCGTAGGTCAAATTATTAGCAGAAAAAAAATTCTGTGGGCGATAAGCAGTTTTAAACCATATAAGTCGCCAGGACCTGATGGTATTATCCCTGCGGATACACAAAAAACTACGGATCTAACCATTTCCTGGTTAGAGGTAATTTTTAGAGGCAGCCTAGAACTATGTCACATTCCCAGTAAATGGACGGAAATGAAGGTTGCCTTCATACCTAAGGCGGGAAAACGCTAACACTGCAGTCCCAAAGACCTTAGACCGATCAGCTTGTCTTCTTTCCTTTTCAAAATACTGGAAAGACAAATAGAAGCTCATATCAGAGGCACGATTGTGCCGGAAAAGCTGTCCAAATCTCAACATGCCTATTGCAAGGGGCGATCTGTAGAACTGCTCTTCATTCTCTCACATATTTTATTGAAAAATCTTTCGAATATGGAGACTACGCGATGGTAACCTTTTTGGACATCGAGGGAGCCTTTAATAACGTGCTTACAGGGGCTATAACTCGGGCACTTTCGAATCTAGGTGTAGATGACTCTCTTAAGGACTGGATAGATCAGATGCTAAGAGGCAGGATCATAAATGCCAGTCTGGGGAAATCCTCCGCCAGAAGATTTGCAAGTAGAGATTTGCGTGCTGTCCCCTCTTCTCTGGAACTTGGTCATAAATGATCTGTTGCTGAGGCTGCAGGATGGTGGCTTCAAGGTGGTTGCCTATGCGGATGACGTCGCTATTGGTGTTCGTGGAAAATATCCCGGGATACTTAGCGAGCTTATTCAAAATGCTTTGGGTATTCTTTTATTATGGACCAATGGTTGTGGGCTAAATGTGAACCCACAAAGAACCGAATTGGTTCTCTTCTCTAGGAAATATAAAATTCCTCATGTCGATCCTCCTACTTTAAATGGTTTCAGCTTGGCTTTTATAGGTGAAGCGAAGTTCTTGGGTCTCGTCTTGGACAGTAAATTAAACTGGAAACCGAATATTATGGAAAGGGTAAAGAAAGCTACGGTAGCGCTATACTCTTGCAAAAATGCAATTGGGAAAGGTTGGGGCTGGAGCCCCACATGGTCCTTTGGCTATACACAGCAGTAGTTAGACCCATTCTTCTGTATGGGGTAACAGTCTGGTGGCCTGCTCTGGACAAAACTGTCAACCTAAAGTTGTTGACAATAGTTCAGAGAACAATCTCTCTGTGGATCAGTGGTGCAATGAGGAGCACATCCACTCAGGCACTGGAGACTCTGCTATTTCTGATTCCTCTAGATATCTTGGGAAAACAGTGGGCAGCTTGCACTGCCATACGACTGAAATCCACGTTAATGTGGACCTGCAATAATACAGCGCACTCATCTATACTTTGTTACAAAGGGCTTCCCAAAACCACCGACTATACTGTCCCGTTACTATCTTTTGATAGAAAGTTCCGGACTATTATCCCATTCAGAGAGGACTGGATGATGGATGCAGTTTTGGAACCAGGAGTTTCAAACTTCTTCACTGATGGATCAAAACGGGATAGAAGAGTAGGGGCTGGGGTGTTCTGTGAGGAACTCATGTTAAACCTCTCATTTTGTCTCCCTGACTACTGCAGCATTTTTCAAGCTGAGGTAACTGCGATAAAGGAAGTCGTGGACTGGTTGAGGTATAATGTAATATCGATTTGTGATATTCGCATATATACGGACAGTCAGGCTGCCATTAAAGCGCTTCAATCACACCTTCTCACGTCGAAAGTAGCCAAAACTGTCTCTCATCTCTTAACGAGATGACAGATCAGTTCAACATCCATATCATATGGGTGCCAGGACATTTCGTTAGTACGGGGAACATTAAAGCCGATGAACTGGCTCGACGTGGTACAACGGACCACATTTCAAACAGCAAAAAGGATATTGAAATGCCTCTTGCGGTATGTAAACTGCTGCTTCAGGAGGAAGCCAGTAAGTTGACGAATGACAGATGGTCGAATAGTACCTCATGCGTTATAACTCGGCAGATCTGGCCAAAGTTGAACTTGGCGAGATCCAAACAGCTGATCTCACTTCAGCGGAGTCAGATCAGTGTGGTTGTTGGAGTGATTACGGGGCACTGTCTCATAGGCATAGACATGCGAGTAGACTTGGTTTCTTCTCACATGGAAGAGGAGAAAGAGACAGTACTTCATCTTCTTTGCACCTGTCCTAGTCTGGCACGAAACAGACTGAACTTTCTAGGGGCACCCCTTTTCAACGACCTGACGGAGCTCAGCGGGAGGGACATCAGGAGTATCCAGCGCTTCATAGCAAGCTCAAAGTGGTTCCAATGATTTGGAGGAAAAAATTTTAATTTGTGGTATGACTACAGACCTTTTTGTGTCTATGCCTGGTCCTGGTGGACCGCCATCCAAACCTAACCTAACCTATCACTTAACACCAAAAAAAAAAAAATAACCGACTTTTATTTTAACTCAACCGTATATTATAGATATATAAAAAAAATAAAATTAAAATAAACAAAATAGATCGTCTCTAACTGAGACCAATAAACTCGACCGTCTACCTCGAGATAAAAAACTTGACTTCCCCAAAAATAATTATCGATCGATCATCGATTACCGAATACAACAAAAAAAAACAAACCACCAAAATCTCATTTCCCCTTTTATCTTCGTTCATTTTCTTGTTAGACGGGCTGTACACCAGTGCTACATTATAAGCCGGGACGATGCAAGAAGGCGTCGCACAGTGGGGCCGATTTCCGAAAAGCTGGCCAAAGTTCTGAAATTCTCTACTGGGGGTTTTTGGGGTCGCTGATCACGAATCTCTAGTCATACTTGTAAAATTTCACCCCCTTCATCCCTTATTGACAAACCCTACAAAAAATAGGGTAAAACGCCCTATATAGCACATTACAATTAAGACGCATGTCATTTCTAAGGGTGTTTAGGCCACTGATCTCGATTCTCTAGTCATATTTACAAAATGTCACCCCTTTCATCCATTATTGACAATCCCTTTGCATAAAATACCGTATATATCATATTACAGTCAAGATGCATGTCATTTTCATGGTTTTTAAGTCACCGATTACGAATCTCTAATCACATTTACAAAATTTCACCCCCTTTATCCCTTATTAACCACCCTTATTCGTCAAATAACCTAAATTTTATGAAATTTTGATTTCTTTCTCCTTTTGTTCATTTAGTAAAACCAACAATTATTTATTTTAAAATGTCCATAACAAATCGCGGGGCAGCTGATTTTTATTTTATTTTATAGGTAATACTTTTAACTGCAACCCCTTATCCATTTGATGACCGAACACTACAGAACAATATAACTTTTATATTAAAAACTTTTTTTAAATATAAAGTTTAAAAAAACAAACAATCATTGTTTAATTAATATTTATTGTTTAAAATACTAATATTTTAAAACACATTATTTTATTCTACATACTTCTAGGAGTTGATTCCATTTTATTTGATTAAAATTGGTTGTATTTTTAAATGTCTACATATGTTTTTGCACTAGTTTCTTTTACGACTGCAGCTTGAGTGCAGCTACGTTGCAACTAAAATTCTAGAGCAAGCAAAGGTATTTGGACTCTCTTGTGTGTGTTTTAAGACGTTAGGGTATTACTAAAGCCAACTCAACGTAAACAAAAGCTAAATAAATAGTTTCTGTTTTTTAATTTTGGCCAGCTTTTTGGTAATCGGCCCCACTGTGCGTCGTCGCAGTATCGTTGCAGAAATAGAAATAAATTATATAAAATTATTTAAAGTGATTTGAGTTTTTTACAAAAAAAATCAATAAATAAAATTAAAAATTAATTAATATTCAGTACTAATTATAATATTACAAATTTTGATTAAACATTTTATGTATTCTAAATTTTCACCAATGAATTATCTTAGTGCAAAATTTTGATTTCCTGTTATGTAAAGTGGACCGTCTTAATGTTGCAGTGAAAGGATTTATTACATTCTGTGCTTTAACCATTATCATTATGCAATATGCAAAGTGATCTGCGTAATTTTACATACTTATACATAATCTTTGGGTCCAACATAAAAACCCATTCTAGAATTTTCTAATGAACTCTTAAACATTTTAATGACGTGTTTTGTAATCCAGTTTTATTTTTATAAGTATGCAATACAAACATAAAATTACGGTAAATAAAATAATCTTCAATGATTTGTAATACCTGTAAATACTTCATTGATACGAGTGCATCCATACAGTGAGCGTAGTACGCATAATCTGCTTTATAACTTTCGTTTTTAAGGTAAATTTATACAATAAAAGCTACATCTTAGCCCTCTCAAACGCCTTGTACAATATATTGTACATCAACTTTCATCGCTTCGACCAACCGTAATTTTTAATTTTTGTCTCATTTCTCTTGTGCGATCGTTCTCTTATGTATTTATGTTCACACTACAGTTTTATGAGCAGTGCGATATCATAGCAGTGCATAATTGTGCTACGTATTTTATTTTTGGAAGAAAGTCAATTTTAAATGGCGTTTGAAAGGGTTAGAACTTAATTAAAATATATAATTAAACTTAATTAAATTAAATTTGTTAAGTAATCATTATCCAGTGCTAATTATTATAATATATGTTCGGTTTATCAATAATACCTATTCAACACATTCACCAATAACGAAACATTTTGTGTAATACTTTTACAGTTGCATGTCATTCTACTTGAAGAATAAGAATAAGAACTTTTAGTGTGCTAATACAAACATAAAATAACAGCTGTTTGTGAACAAGTTCAGTTTGAAAAATGATTTCCGCCATCCTGGTTGCTGTCGCAACTTGCAGCTACAGTTTAGCTCAAACTAACATACTATTATAAATAAAGAATTTCCGCGAACCTGCCACTAAGATTATAGACGTTTGGATGGACGCTGTCCTGTAATGAATTACAATTAATGCCACCAGTGACCAAAATCAAAATGATAAGACGTTAATTAGTTTCTGAAGTATGAAGCCCGAACTGAAGTAACTGTAAATCAACAGAAGACAAAAATCAAAGTAACCCAATTTCTAAACCTAAATCCGTTGGATGCTTAATGTTTCCGGAAATCCGGTCATGTTTCTCACGTGTTTCTAATCTAAAACAGATTTATCGATTATTTTATTACGGCATCATATTTCGTGCCGCCCCGGTGGCACAGGGGTTAGCATGCTTGCTTTAAGCTCCGGAGGTCCCGGGTTCGATTTCCGAGGGGGTGATGAAAAAATCACGGCTGGCTAATGTTGAATCAATTAATTAATCACTCATTATCCGTTAAAATAATGATTACGAAACTTCATCATGAAGCGGCCAAATCCCTCTATGGGATGTAGCGCCAGCGAAAAAAAAAATCATATTTAATAACCAACTGGTTCGCTTCCTATTCTATGAGGCTTAAATCCTAATTTATTTCAAAATTAATTATTAATTTAAAAATCAGCCCGTAACTTCCTAAAAATAAACCAAATTTCGCATCTAAATTGTGAAGACAGCAAATGAATCACTAAATTTGGCAAGCCTTAAAATAATAACCTGTACTGATTATAAATTTGTATCATAGGTATTTCAGCAAAACAGTAAAGCGAAGCAGCTTCAATCTTGTACGACATACATACACCTAAGTATTGATTAGTTAGTATTTTGTTATATGCATGTTATACATATATGATAAAGATAAAGGTTAGCTCAAGAAAGCTCAATTCCAAAAATCATAAATCCGCATGATGCTTGAAGATTCTGAAAGGTTGAATCAGGTTCCACGGAACTTTCTAAAAATCAAATTCGAAATCGAAATCGTGATTAATTAGTATACTTAAATAAAATCGAATTTATTTAATTTCAAATTTGGAAAAAATTTGTCTTTTTTTTTAAATCTGATACCATCTGTGTGTTAACACATTTAATTAAGATACCACTCCAACCTCTCAGTAAGCCCGCAGAGGCGTATCTCTGACAATTGAGATCAAATTTAATCAGTTATCTTTAAGTCATAAACCGAGCAAAAAGTTATTTAAATTTAGACTCTGAAACAAAGTATAAATTAATACCTCAGTAAATCAAGTTCCATAATTACGCATTCGCCTACTGCTTCAGGTTCAAGGGTCTTATTTCCGGAAATCTCGTGCTGATTCAGATGCTGTTTAATCATAATCCAATTAAGCAATTCACCCAAAGTTATCTCTAAATTTCCATTAACCGCTACTACTAACCACCGCTATTTGGTTGATTTCAATCATATTCTCGTAATTCTTGTCCTCTAAAATCACGACACAAATCCGGTAGCGTTCCATTAACTGGAGGGTCACGCTTTTGCGGTCCCTATATTCGTCTATTTGGCGGACTATTTATGCTTTCACTAATAACGCTACTTAGAAAAGAATTCCAAGATTCTACTGGTTCGGACACATTTTAATTTGCTGGTACACACCATTTTACTAGAACACCAATATTTTATTAATATACGAAATATAACCTTGACAGAATTATATATTGTAAATTTACATAATTTATTTTAATTTATAACTACTATTTTATGTGGAAATTCTATGGAATAGTTGAGTTTTTTAATACAAGCTAATTATTTATGTTAACGAAATGTCACTAAAACTCAAAAACATAATTCTTATTTGCCAGCAATGTACTAAAACTGATCCAAGATACCTAAATTTGTACTAGAATACCATCGCAAAGAACTTGCAAATTGCGTCCAACTTTGTTTATACCTAAGTTGACATTTCGCACTACTATCGCTACTCCTTTCAAAGTAAGCAAATTGTATTTACGCAAAGTTAAATCAGTAAAACACCCATATAAGCAGCACTATGCTGCTTCAGATTGACCAGCAGAAATCGGCAATGCAGCAACCCTCCACCGGGATAAGCCAAACCCCTCTAATCCACCCCTACACCACTCAATCAATTACATATCACATAGCAGAATTTGCGACAAGGCGATTGTGTGCAAGACATTTGCGAGTTCTCGCAATTGAGATTCCCTTGTTGTTGTTTACTCGTACAATGTTAAGTACGACAGGCAACTCGTATTGAGGAAATTTCTCTGTATATTTGGAGCTCTCGAAACTCGAAATCCGTAATACGAGAGAATAATCCCACCCCACACATGTCTACAAAGGACCTTTTGTTCACGACACACTTCACTAACTCCATCCAAAACTTTGTACAACATTGCTTCAATTCAATTTGATATTTTCGATTATGCATTATGTGATTCTTATTCAATGAACAAAGAACGACCCAATGTATACTCACCCGCCCTCGAACCTGATCCAAAACTATTGCAAATGCTTACAATCAGGTGCACTTCCAGGCTATGTCCGCCACGCCCCAAATGAAGGAACCGAATCCACCAGGACAATTTCAATGTACGCCTTCCAGATTTCAACCTTCAATGTTAAACGCACCCGGATAATTCACACACACCAGTACACCACGTAATTCACCTTTTAATCAACAGACCACTTTTTTTTAATAAAATTAATTTAAATTAAATTTTTGAGGAAAATAAAAAACAAAAAAAAAACACGACCGTTTGACTCGAAAGTCATGGCCAACCGTTTACGTATAGAATCGTTGTATATTGAAATTCAAACATTTATGAAAATATCTCAGGAGTCATAATTACGAATTGGATAGTTTTCATCAAAAATCTGTCTTAAATGTCTTTGAAAGAAAAGTTATTTCTCATATGTTATGTTATCAACATTTTGGTTTTTTTTTCTCGTTCCTAATTCCTTCATAAAAGCTTCGTTGTATTTATTACAGTACTACAATAGTTACAAATCATATATGTATTTGGCAAGAGTGAGAATTGAGAATTGAGTGAGAAAATAAAAATTTGATTTTGTATGTACAATATACTGAGCATTTTATCAAACCACGTGGTTTATTTCTGTAAATAATTTTAATTTTGTTTTTGTGAGAATGTAAACATTACCTCCTTTTTTTAACATTTGCAAACATTACTAAAACCACTAAAAATCGAGAGAAATGACGGGGAAATTTATGGGAAATATTCATATATTTTGTATAAAATGAGCGTACAAAATTTGTTGAATGGAAAACAAGATGATTGTGAATTTGCCAAATCTGACAAAATCAGGTGTTTTGGTTGTAATGTTAAAATTGGTTATACATACTTTATAGGTACAGTGAAATCTCGGTATGTACCAAAACATATGGAAAATATTCAGATATATCAAACTTCGATTATAACACTATAGCAAACTACTTCCAAAACAATTACATAACAGTGCAAAATCATTCATTATTATTATTTGGTTCAAAAACCAAATTTCAGTGAGGAAATTGATAATCTGCGCTTATAAAAACTAGTTTGTTATACATTTATGTTACAAACATATGCTTATAGAAAACTTGTACGACAATCCCTTCAAAGTTTATTATATCGCGATTTTACTGTATTTTATATAGCTGAAGTCGCGATTTTAATATTTTTAAAATCACCCACAAAAACGTGCTGTTTTTTGATATTTTGTTCGGAAAACTTCAATCTTCATAAAAAAACGGTTATCACTTTATTATGACACAATTAATTTACATATACCATAGCCATAAAATAATAAGTTTACGACTAATTTTGTTTCACGCATCTTTTTTATTTGCGGCTGTTGAAAGGTAGATACGGTATACAGGTAATTCTCATAAATTGTAGCAATAAACCAAATTTTATTAAAAAATAAACAATACTCGATCAGATATTGTATCCCAATTTATTAACTATACGTTTCTTGGCACCAGCTGGAAAATATTTGATACAGTTGATAGTAAAACTCATTAATTTTTTTTTTAATGGGAGCTGGACATCTTTGAATTAGTATATTAAATTTTACAAAATAGGTTTTCCAAAAAATATGGGGTGTACCAACTCTTGCCATGCAACCAAGCAACCTAAAAAAATATATTAGTGAATAGTTCATACAATTTGCTTTGTTTTTAATAAGAATTCATTCATTACTTTCCCGGAAAATATACATGCATTTATAGATGAAAAACAATTATGAGAATATGTATGCAAATATATAATTTTTTCGATTAAGGCCCCATACAAGAAAAAAACACAAAAACTATCAGTTTTTACAGTTTCCTATCATAAAAACTAGAAGGCCTATCTCCAAAATATTTTTCTTAAAAAGTTGATTATTTTATTTGAAAATTAAATGTGGCTTTTCCGAATTTTTGACGCAAGTAGGTCTCTGTGAATTATATCGTTTGGTTCCATGCGCACACTATGGTTCTTAGTTTTCAATCTATAAACTTGATTTTCTGCCTATCAGCCAATACATTTTGGTCAGTTTTATTCCCAATAGCGCTTTTTTGGCTATATACGTTTACGTCATGTAAAACGTTTAATAACACATCTATCGTATATAAAAATCCATACATACATATTATATATTATATTAATTCACAACGGTGTGACAAATGCCACATTTTGAATTTTCTTGTTAAGTCATCCCAACTTTTTACTCGTTTGAGTAATTTATTGTTCGGCAAACAACAAATCGCAGGGATAGTTCTAAGAAACCATTGACTGGGAATTATAGCCTTATGTATTGTGAACCACATTCGAAGAATAGTTCAGGTTATTTTGATTCGTAGTACTGTGTCTGATATGAGCGTTGGACATACTAGCGTTCTAGTTACTAGCGGAATCGAGGTTTTGAAAAAAAGGGATTGAAAATGTTTTGGAAACTTTTCGGGGAGTCGAAAAATAATAGTTGTCACGAAAGGAAGGTAATAAATACCAATAGTGTGTGTGCCATAAAATAAAATCAAATAAAAGTAAAAACCAAATGATACAATTTGTGACCGAAGTATATTACCTCTTGACTAGAGGTGGAAAACTATCGACAATTTCAACTATCGATAGTTTCGATAGTAACATGAAAAACAATCGATAGAAAACTATCGACACAAATTAAAAGACTATCGATATACTATCGATACTATCGGATAATAAATTTATAAACTTTATTCAATTACATATAGGTTGACTATAACCAGAAACTATAAAGTCAATGGAGGTTATTATAATCAGAAAGTTTCCCAGTTTCCCACTTTGTTTTAAAAGCAGCCAATCGTTTTTATGTAAGAAAATCAGCATCTCAACATTTTTTGGCTTTCAGACCGTGTGGGTTCGTTGATCACCAATAATTTGACTAGCATATAAAAGGAATGACAACAAGAAAAACGTAACTAAAGTTATTTCGCATAATAGCAAAACTCGCTTGTACGAATAAAATATCAATATCGACCTATCCAATTAAGACCATGAAAACGTCAGTTATCATAGTTTTAAGGGAATACGATTTTTGGACTCTACGATGTCGCATTCTTATTATGATAAAATCTTAAAGTATTATCTCTAAAATTGATAAGGTTATGACTGATTTTATATTCTTAAATTAATGCGTTTTTAACTAAAAATCCAGTTAAAAGAATTCAAAGCCACTTCATTTTCCGGTATTATATCGTTTTTCCAGTGTACTCTTCAAAATGTGCTGAAACATATTTTAACTCGTCTAAATTAGGGAACCGCCCTTCGGATAAAAATCTACAATTAATTTCATTTAACCATTTATCTAAACTCAGTCATGTATTTTTTTTTAAATTGAAATTATAGAAAAATTATTGGGGGCACCTAGACCAAGGGGCTAGACCCCTTCAAAAATACTACCAAAACCTGCTAGTTTTCGTGTGAAACCACTACTCAAAGTTTAAATCTGGTATGATGAATGGCATGGAAACGTGTAAGAGCACATACATACAGGTTTTCATTTTTATTAGTATAATAGACATACAAATAATTTATATATCCCTCCCCTATTGCAATACTCTTCAGTATAAACGATACAATTAAAGTGACCCACTTATTCCTAGCAGCGAAAAGAACTAATTAACCATTAATACTGCTCTCCTGAAAAAACAGTATTTTTCACTTATCATATTCTTACTTGGATAGGTCGATATATCGATAGTCTATAAAAAGTATCGATTGTTTTCGATAGTACGAAACTATCGATATATCGATAGTACTATCGATAGATTTCCACCACTACTCTTGACTGCGCATTGCAGAGTATATAAAGAAAAAACAAAAAAAAAATTCTACATTAATATATGTAATCTCTTAAAATCATTTATACCAGCTCTGTATAAAAGACGCAAAAATTAAAAAAAAATTATTAATTAAACCCTAGTTTTTAAAAATCAAGAGGGTTTGTATTGTGTATACATACATGCATAATTTAGAAATTGACATGGTGTAGTAACAAAGTATAAACTTATTAGTGTAAATTAACTTATACCGAGTTTCCATCGTCATAGCATAGACATTCATAATAGATCTCTCATTTGACTAAAAACACAAAATAAAAATAAAAATTTTCCATTCAAATTTTATCGATGTATTGCATATACGTATTATATTTGCAACGCATTCTAAAATCATTGCCTTATAAAATACACAACACAACGATACATTGGAATTATCAGAAGTTTTTGTTTTTTTCCTTTAGTTACTATGAAATGAGAAATCTAGTATGAATGTCTATGGTCATAGTATAATAGCACAATAATATTATACTATTATACTATGACGATGGAAACCCGAAGTTGACAGTATAATAGTTCAAACTATCAAAAATATAGTAGGTAACAAATTATAATTTTAACAGTGCAAACATGACAGTGTATAGGTTTGTTTGAATTATTTTTCAAATTAAATTTTTTTAAGCTGCGGTCGTAGTGTGTTTTTAATATTTTGTCTATTATGTACATCAAGTAATATTCATCGATTATAAATATGCATAAATTATGAATTTTAATAATTTTGCGCTATCAAAATAATGAATTTCATCCAAGTTCCCATACAAAAATTTAAAACGATTTTAACTTCACTCCAAATGATGGAAACACGATAAGGAAAAGTAGTATAATAGTATTATTCTATTTTGCTATTATACTATTGACGATGGAAACCCGGTATTATATCGTTTTTCCAGTGTACTCTTCAAAATGTGCTGAAACATATTTTAACTCGTCTAAATTAGGGAACCGCCCTTCGGATAAAAATCTACAATTAATTTCATTTAACCATTTATCTAAACTCAGTCATGTATTTTTTTTTAAATTGAAATTATAGAAAAATTATTGGGGGCACCTAGACCAAGGGGCTAGACCCCTTCGAAAATACTACCAAAACCTGCTAGTTTTCGTGTGAAACCACTACGCAAAGTTTAAATCTGGTATGATAAATGGCATGGAAACGTGTAAGAGCACATACATATACAGGTTTTCATTTTTATTAGTATAATAGACATACAAATGTATATCCCTCCCCTATTGCAATAATGTACTATTTGCAAAATTTGCTTTACATGATTTGATATAAAGACGCACAGTTTGCGTGTCCTACTATAACGCGGTTAAAAAACTTAATTCTATCAATTGCATTGGTGTAAACTTTGAAATTGAAAAAAATTCAAAATTTCAAATTAACAGTTAAAAGTTTAAATTTCGATTAATTTTCGATTTAAGATGTCTCGAACCATTAATTTTTCACAAATACATTGCCGTAAAAGTCGGAATTCAAAGGTGCACGCTACTCAATTTGCTGCACCAATCATAATAGCGACGAAGCAAAATGGAGCGCTTAAAATTTGTGGTGATTTTAAAGTCACGACTAACCTGCAACTCATCGTGCATTGACATCCGGTATCCATAGATAGAAGAACTTTTCATATAAGTAATGTGGCAAAAATAATTTGTCTACGCTAAACACAAATTTTTTGAAGTTCCTACTCTCGGAATGAAGGTGCGTTCTCTGTACCCAATGAGAAGGATCGAGTTCTGGCAATCTGTTAGCTATAGATCTACCTACGATGCCATGTTGTTATGGTTATTTCCTAATTATTTGTAGGAGGTTGCGTCTCCAGGAAATAAATATTGAATGTGAGCATGTGAGACTGAACTCCCATACCATACGACCCTCATGATTCAGATAATTGAGTTCTATGCTTAAAAAAAATTCCCTCAAGATCTTCATATTCTTGCTTTACTTACTCGAAGAAGTTGGGGCAAAATCTTCCTCGATGAGGCGTAGGTTTACAGATGAACTCGCGTGTGGTCATTGAAATATGCTTGACATGCCTCCAAATACAGATTTTGTGAATGATACCAATATCATTAATAATCATACAATTATAACATCATAATATCGTACTATCATACAACCATACCATATTATCATCATACCATTATACCACAAGACCATCATACTAACATACCATCATAACACCATATCATAATACAGTTACATCATCGTCCCATCAAACCATTAGACCGTCTTACCGACATACCATCATACCATTAGAACACCATATCATCACACCACCATACCATGATAATATCATACCAGCTTACCATCATACCATCACACAATTGCACCATGTTACCATCGTAACTTCATATCATCATACCATCATACCATCAAAACCATATACCTTTTTATCATCATACCATTATACAGCCATATTATCACCATCATCATCCCCCATTACGATCAACATCACCATCAACATTACCATCACCGTTAAAAATAATGGAACACGTGTAATATATTAAAATATTATAGTCATTGGAATACGCTCTATTATTAAAAGTATGTCCTAAATAAATACACATGTGGTAACATTAATTATTTCTAAATAAAAGTACATGGGGCAACTCTATTGTGCTGCCAACATAAAAACTTATGTAAAACATTTTATGTCATTCCATAACGGTCGTGTCAACTACATAGTAAGAAACAATGTAAACCGCATGTATTATAAAAGTGAAATAAAAGAATCAAAAGTATTCATATATTTGTTTTAATCAATCTTGACCTAAACCTAATAATTAAACAATACAACACGTGTTGATTTTTTTTTATTTTGCACTAAATATCCAAAAATTAGCTCAATCGGTGAAGTTTTAAAAATACCTCTTGTAAATGGCACCTCACAATTTTTGTTGATAATATCGGATGTAATTGAGTCTTTCGGTTTCTATTTTTGCATATTGATCGGCCCAATATTGATTCAGTAGCATTCCATACCGCAAAAGAGTATTGAATTGCTCTGGTTGTACCGTCATACTGTAGACGTCAAAGTTCATGCAGGAAACGATTCTTACGGTGCGACCTGTATTAGCATCGATGATATGCTTATGGGGTAGGTGTGTGTGTAAGTAGAGCAGCGCCGGGGCTGGTGTGATATCTCTGCCTATAGTATATCCCCAATGTTTTATTTTAGCGCTCCGCGTCTCCGAACGAAATTATGGTTCGATATAATGGCGGACAGAAATAAAATACGTGGAAATAATTTTATGTTTTCAACTTTTATTTAATTCACTTGATATTCACTACATTAGTTGAATTTATTTATAATGTAAGTATTCCCCTTGGATGATTTTTATTGCCACCAAATTTATATGAAAAAACTACTTTTAAATTGTTTGTACAAATTATTTTTTTACTTTTCGTTTTTATTACGACTTGTCGATCATGACGCTGGCTAAAAAACTGTACTGTAGTTGTGTATTGAAAAAACGTTTTTTTTCCTTTGTTACTTTGTGGAAAAATTTTCGAGTGGCGATTGCTATAAGCAAAGATCATAGTATATTAGGGATGAGTCATTCAGTACAAAAAATAAAAAAGACTAGGAGAATAGAAGAATAGAAACCGGCACATTAAAGTTAAGCTATTTGCATATAATTTGTACGCAAAATATTTACGTATATATCAAAGGAATCCTATATAATGCTTCGGGGGGACCCTATTTTTTACCTCATATTTTTGTACTGAATGAATCATCATTATCATTGCTATAAGTTATTCCAAAATGACACGAGAGCCGTGCACCGGCTTTAGTTTACGTGAATTTTTAGAGCTGTGAACCGGTTTTAATTTCATTGCTCGTGCATGCTATGTTTTGTGTTTAATTATGCCGCCACAGGCTCACCCGTTGTAGGAAGGGTTTGAGGAATGGATATGGAATAGCCGTCCTCACTGACACACATCATCAACGGATATTGTAGGGGATCGTACGTTCTATGTGTCTCGGATACTTTTTTCTCAGGTTATCGCGCCCTTCCAAATTGATGTCTCTTCTCTCGAATTCCTGACCTACTATCTACACAGCTACTTCGCTCGTAGTCGGAGTATTGTATCTTCGCGTCTGCTGGCCGGCGGGCTTTCTATCTGCGGGAATAATTAGGTTAAAGTCCAGTGTATTTGGCGGAACGTTTACGAGTGCGGTTTTGAACGATAGAATGTAGCTGCTGTGAAGATACAGCATATTTTGCAATAAACTGACCAGAGAAAGGTTAATATCATAGCTTGCCGAATATTATTACACCGAGTTGTAGCCTGCGGCGTACCGGGGTCTTCGATAACATTTTTTTGTACGAACTTGTGGTCGTCGAAAGAGGTGGGTAGTACACTGCCGATCAAATGGTACACCTGACCTTGCACCTTGTAGGTCGGAATATAACCGCTTTTTATTAAAGGTTTCCTCATGAAGGAAATCATTTGAAATTCATTGTTATACGACCTTATATTTTTGGCAAACTCTTTGGATAAAGGATCAAGACAGGAAAGGAATGAAAACAGAGGCTCTGGAGGCTGGAGAATTTCAGGCAGTTTAACTTTTCCGTTTTGGCAGCAAAGACTCTTTGGTTCATGCTTCCACTTGAATGCACGGCAGTATTGACACTCGACAGCCATGGGACCAAAACTCACCGACTCATCGTTACAATGCTCTATATTAGGGATATAGTGAAAGGCAGAATATTCTTTAATGCGCCAATCAGTGGAAGTAGGATACGCTCTTTGAAGGATATCTCCTTGCAGAACTCTAGTTGTCCTCTTTCAATTTTGGGTCCTATTCCTAACAAAGGTTTTATTGTGCCGATTTATTTGTAATATTAAAACTTCATTTACACTCACGTCGCAAAAAAAATATAATATTTAATACGTTTATAGATTTACTGTCGTTCGATTAAAAAACATTTATTTCAATAATTTTGCACAATACCAAATTAATTTTTTTTGTTTGGCATACGAATTTCATTTATTTTCAGAATTCAGTTATTTTCTATTTTCTTCCAATTCGATTTTATTTCTATATTTTTTCTAATAAAAATGTTATTCGAAAAAGACCTCGTTTTCTCTATTTTTCAATGAGGGACTTTCCCAATATCGATTTTAGTTCATTTGTCTCCACGCTGGGGCAGCGCTGCTTACTTTTTTTTTTTTTGTACATGCAAAACCAAGTAAAATCATGTTTATAAATACAAATTTCTTGTCTATATTAGTGGATGTCCCCCTACTTTTGTTTTATGATTAATAAAATTGAGTATGTTGCGATTAATAACACATAAATATCAAATTTTAAAATTAATTTAGTCAAAACTAATATTTTAATGAAACATTCAAACACATGTTTGACCATATAAAACTACATACGAAATATTTTAGCCACCAGTCAGCAAGCGTGGAATTATATTTGGGAAAGTCACTAATTCAAATGTATTTAAATTTCCTATAGGAATTTACGTCATCAAGAGAAAAACAATTTTTTCTTTACTATGAAACTATATGGGGAAATGCTTATTTTCATTTACAGTTTTAGATTATTAGAAATATGAGCTTTTGTTTTGTTTTTATATGAAAATGTTCATGAAACATGTAATGTTATTTGATTGAAAAATCGAGTCTTGAAAATGTTTATTTCTTAATGAAAATCGTCATGAAAAATAAGGTACTTTTGAAATTTTAAATATTGTTGTTTCTGTAATATACGTCATCAACATAACTCGAAGTTTATAAACAATACAATAAGCATCTCTTTCATTGCCTCCATTCAAATTTGAATTCGAATATGTTTCTATAGTTATTTTGAATTTGCAAAGCATGCTAGATTGTTTTGAGGTTTTGTTTTTTTCGCACTCATTGTATTGATTTAATTTATTCTGTTTGGCTCTTTTTGATTTTTTTTAAATTTTGATTGTTGAGCGGAGACGTGTTGTCTTTTTTCTTACCATTGGGTTTAGATGTGGACAAATGATGACGACATTAAACTGAATTTTCTCTTTTTAATACACATTGTTGTTGTTGTAGAATGTTTTTTAATTTAATTTCCCTTATTTTCTTTTGATTATTGCTGGAAAATAGGAAAATTTGAGAATCTTTGTTTCAAATGAGTAAGACATTGAGTTGTTTGTTAGCGATTTCATAAAAAAATATTTAACTGGGTTTAACTTTTAATTCATGTTTTATCTTCAATCGGAATCGCGTTTTTTCATACAAACACTATGAAAATAAATGAATTTTTAGTGTTTCTATATCCCTTATTTTAAGTTCATTTTTCATATGCCGGCTCTATTCACATCAAGATGGTTCTGATTTGTCATACATTTTTATGTAATACTCAGCCCCCTGATGCCCGATCAATATGAAACAGGTATTTTAAAGTTTATCGTAAGCATATAAGCAAACAGGCAAATTGTTCTAATTAGGTAGGATAGAAATTAGCTAATGTGGGATTCTTAAATTAATTTTAAATTAATATCTGGAATAATTCTAATAAGGTCGGAAGTTGAATTCTAAAACGATATTTAAATGAAGATGTGGAATATGGCCAGTTAATATTAAATGAACGGGCCACATAGATTTACGTCTATGCACATTTTTTAATTGCTCGACTGTATTTTAACATTACTTTGTAAGTATTACCGTTAACTTAGTACGATTAACTGAGAGTGTCTATCTGTCACATGAAGTGCACGAAATTGCGTTTTGTTCCTCGATTTTAATGAAATTCGGTGCATACTATATGTAGGATTGAGAAAGGATTCTAAAGTGATTTTTAGATGAAGTTCTGGATTAGGCCATTGAGGGCGAAACTTGGTTGTTTCTTAATCGATTTGGATGAAATGCCACATGTGCGATGGAAATGAGATTCTAAAATAATTTTTAGACGAATTTCAGTAGTACGGCTAACTAGGATGGCATTTGGGTAGTTTTTTACCGATTAGACCAAATTCAAAATGTGCGACGGAAATATGATTTTAAACTGATATTTAGATTAAGTTCTGGAATATAGCAAATTAATTTGGATCTTGGCTATTTGTTTACCGGTTTTGATCCAACAAGTACATATTTGGATGAAGTTCTCGAATATGACCATTAGGATCGAACTGGATTATTTATTTACCAATTATGATGAAATTCAATATGTACATACTACATACTATGGAAATGGGTTGCAATTTCCATTGTACATTTTGTATACACTTTTTTAAAATGTTTGTGCACTTAAAAATTATTTGAACCAATTTTTATTTTACTACATTTAAATTTGACAATTATCTTATAGCATAAATACAGACTAAAACCCGTGAAAAATCACAAAGCCCAAAATATTATAGAATTCCATAACTTCAACTTGACTTGCGTTACATACCCTTATGTATTATAATGGGTGTTTTTTTACGCCCGATAGAACTTGAATAAGTTGAAAGTAAAAAAAATAACACCAAAAATGTAATTTTAATCAAATTGTGTTATTCATTGGAAATTAAATGGAATATGGCATTAATATTTGAAAACGATTTCGGGAATATGTCCACCGCTGCGATTCTTGACAAAGAGAATTCTGAACGTCTAATTTTTCGGATACTGCTGGACGTATATGACTACTAACACGAATAATGTTGGCCTCCGAGGCGTCAATTGCTGCTAGTTTATCGAAATAATGGATAGGTGTCATATCGCACGACCATGGAGGCCAACTGGCAGGTCCGTCTTTTAAAATCAACTTATCGCCAAATGTTGATTTCAATAAATCGTCGGTTGCTGTTGCCGTATGACACGAAGCGCCTTCCTTTTGAAACCACATCTTTTCCGGATCAATGTCATCCATATTTTCAAACAAAAACCATTGATCATGGTGCGGTAACGACCTCATTTACTGTAACGGAAACTCCGGCCTAATTTTTGATGAAATAAGGTCCGTTGTGAACCAAATGCACTATATGCCATTTCGCAACGGTGCGCAAATACCACATTTTGAATTTTCGTGTTATACATGCTAACATTTTTACTCGCTTGAGTAATCCATGGTTCGACCAATAACAAAAATATTACAGGGATTATTCTACGAAGCCATTAACTGATTAACTCAAACGAGTAAAAAAATTGAAATGACATAACAAGAAAATTCAAAATGTGTCATTCTACATATGTATGCCTTGAGGCTGTTGTTTTCAGGTAGAACTACCCAAGAAATTAGTCTTCGTATTTTAATTTTTTAAGTACGCATCTATTTTGGTAAGCTTCAGAAGCCCAATTTTTCTTCGATTTTAAAATATTTTACTTAATAAATTATTTTGGTACAAAAGTTAAATTTGTTGAAAAGATGCATATCATTAGCAAGAGATGCATGTATTAAAAAGAGCCTTTAAATCTCTTTATAATTTTAAATAGCTGTTTCATTAAAATATTTGTTTTAACAGTGTAACCCTCTTAAATGCTTTTAGTGAAATATCCGCGATGGAAATGACGTTCTAAAATAATTTTTGGATAAAGTTCTGGAATATTGCCAAGTATGATGTAACTTCCCCATTTCTTAACCGATTATGAGGAAATTCGACAAATGGGTTGGAAACTGCATTCTTAATTATTTTAAGATTAAATTGTGGAATCTATGGGCAATTAGGATATACCTTAGCTATTTTTAATCGATTGCGATGAGTTTTGACGTTTCCACCGAACACAAGGACATGTGACACAAAAATTATTTTTGGATGAGGCTGTATGGAATATGTCAATATGGCTGTTAAATTGTTGCCTGTTAAGGTTTCGGTAAATCATGCAGCTATTGAAGTTTATTTGAGGCAGCGCAAACATCTATTTCAATTGCTTAACGATCGAGATTATCTTCGAAATAATACTCAAGTTCGCCTACAAATTTTTCTCGCCAATCCTTCGCTTAAAAAAGTTGGGGTATCTAAAAAAATGAAGTGTGCGGCGGATACGGGCTGAAAAATTAAAACTACTAACGGTAGTGTAGAGTATCGGAATTAGCAATACCATTTTATTATCACCTTTCCATCGCAAATTTTGAATTTAACAATAATCGATTGAGGAATATCCAAGTTCTATTCTAATTGGCCATATTCCAGAATTTCATCCAAAAATCATTTTAGAATCCTATTTCAAACACACATGTCGAATTTCATTTGATCATAATCGGATCAATTTGATCATAATCGGATGAGAAATGGGCAAGTTCAATCATACTTGGCCATATTCCAGAACTTCATACAAAACCCATTTTATAATTCATTTTCCAACGCACATGTCAAATTTCATAATAATCGGTTGAGAAATGGGCAAGTTCCATCCCACTTGGTCATATTAAGTTTATCCAAAAATCATTTTAGGATCCCATTCCTATCGCGGATGTCAAATTTCACTTAAATCCGTTATGAAATACATAAGTTTTATCCTAATTGGTCGTTGTAAAACCTGTAAATGTGCAAGATATTTAAACAAATCCACACGCCTTGACCAATTTGAACCAAACTTTACACAAATATTGTTTTTGGAGGTTAATCTGAAGACTGACTTAAGAGATTCAGTTTGGGATTGATTTGGGAGTAGACTTAATTTTTAACACCAGAATTCTGATCACCTAATGAAGTTTCAGCCCTTTATCTTTTTTTTGTTATAAACTTCACTATCGTGAAAATTCACATGTTTTTAAAGTTTTTTTTTACTTTATATGGACTTTTAATTTGTCTGACGTGTACTTACATTTGCATATTTAGACAGAGAATATACATGAATTAGTGCCTTCAATGGGGATAGCATTTACCTGTGTCATAAAGTTGGTGTGACAGTTTTGACAATATTGATTCCTATTTTAACCAACACATACTTACTTATGCAATAACAGCCAAACAGGTCAAAAGCTTCAGTAACATGGGTACAGGCATTCAACTTAACCCGAAAAATCGTATTCTAGAACTTTATACGGAAAGTATTATACAAAATTATACTGATATTTCTAACCGTGAAATTGACCATATTCCAGAACTTTATCCAAAAATCATTTTCGAATCCCATTTACAACGCACAGTCAAATTTCATAATAATCGGTTAAGGAATAGCAAACTTACATATATTCTACTTGGCCATATTCCAGAACCTTATCCAAAAATTATTTTACAAATCCATTCCCAACACAAAAGTCAAATTTGATGATATTGGTTAAGGAATAGTCAAGTTCCATCCTAGTTGGCCATATTCCACACATATCAAATATTCCCATTTCCATACACATATCAAATTTCATTAAAATCGGTTAAGGAATAGCCAAGTTCCATCCTACTTGGCCATATTCCAGAACTTCATTCAAGACTCATTTGAGAATCCCATTTCCAATACACATGCCGAATTTCATCATAATCGGTTGAGAAATGGGCAAGTTCCATCATACTTGGCCATATTCCAGAACTTCATCCAAAAGTCAATTTAGAATCCCATTTCCAATACACATGTCGAATTTCATAATAATCGGTTGAGAAACGGGCAAGCTCCATCATACGTGGCCATATTCTAGAACTTCATCCAAAAGTCATTTTAGAATCCCATTTGCAATACACATGTCGAATTTAATCATAATCGGTTAAGAAATATTCAAGTTCCATCATACGTGGCCATATTCCAGAACTTCATCCAAAACTCATTTTAGAATCCCATTTCTATTACAAATGTCGAATTTCATCATATTCGGTTGAGAAATGGGAAAGTTCCATCATACTTGGCCATATTCCAGAACTTCATTCTAAACTCATTTTAGCTTCCCATTTCCAATACACATGTCGAATTTCATCATTTGGCAAGTTCCATCATACTTGGCCATATTCCAGAACTTAATCCAAAACTCATTTTAGAACCTCATTTCCATTACACATGTCGAATTTCATCATATTCGGTTGAGAAATGGGCAAGTTCCATCATACTTGGCCATATTCCAGAACTTCATCCAAAAGTCAATTTAGAATCCCACTTCCAATACACATGTCGAATTTCATAATAATCGGTTGAGAAACGGGCAAGCTCCATCATACTTGGCCATATTCCAGAACTTCATCCAAAACTCATTTTAGAATCCCATTTCCAACACACATGTCAAATTTCATAATAATCCATTGATAAATAGTCAAGTTCCACCATATAAAAAATTTGTTAACTACCACTACATCCTAGTCTAACCCCAACGCGACTCCAAATCAACTTCAACTCAACCCGCAAATTGACCCCTAACTTAACCTTCAAATCAATTCCACATTCAATGTCCAATTTAATAATCAAACCAGCTTATATTGAAAAATCGTAACTATTTATGAAACTGGGTTGGGTTAATTCGTACGGCAGGTACCCTACCCTCTTGACGTACAATCTCCAAAAGCTTTTCAAACCGCCACCTTGACCATAGAAACAGATTGGCGAAAAAAAATCCAAATCGGACAAGCCGTTCTCGAGATACCATGGGTCCAGACATCCAGACAGACGGACACACATTTTTTTTTTGCTTTTTTAGACTTAGGGACTTTCAAAACGTCGAGAAAAGTGGTTTTGGACCAACCAAATTTTTCGTCATTTTTGACGGGATTTCAATACTTTGGTCTTTTTAGACCGAAGTAAATAACATGTACGTATATAGTATGAATCCAATTAGAATTTTATATTTTATATGTGTGTTGGTGGTTACTTCCAATGTTAACAAATATTTTAATGAAACAGCTATTTAAAATTAGAAAGAGATGAGATTTGAAAAATCTCTTGCTAATAATATGCATCTTCAATACTTTGGTATTTTTAGACCGAAGTAATATCTGGTATTTATCGGGATGAAATTTCGGGCCAACTTCATGGGGGTTATTTACAGTACAAAAGATACACATACACAAATTGATATTTTGTTTTATTTGTATCACATTTCCTAGCTCCCTGTTATTTAGAACCGATCACTCTACAAATCACAAGTAAGCCGACTCGATAACTTTCCATGACCTTTATAGTAAATATTAAACATTCACAATGCCTCCCTATATAAATAACACCAAAATATATAGTATCGCCTTTCATGAGTATCTCAACGTACTAAAATTTGATAAACCGGTTAATAACACTACTAAAATGAATATTATACTCTTATCAAACTCCCCTTTGATTGCAAAAAAAAAAACAACAACAAATTAATATTAATTGGCGCTCTCTCATATGCTCACCACAGTAATAAAAAAAAATTGTTACACTTGTAGTTTTGCGAGCGATAGTAGATTCTGTAGACACATGAATAAAAATTACTAAATTTCTTCTTCGTCCAATTTTACTTATTCATGATGACACGACATAAGAATTACAGTTACTATACATTCTCTCATATATATTTTCATTTTTTATTCAATTTGGAAATACAGCAACAAAAATTGTGTTACGAATAAATTTCACTCAGAAGATTTTATCTTGTGCTGTGCGGAAAGTTCAGTTAGTTTCGAAATTCAGCCGGCAGCAGACGTGTTTCGCCGGTATAATGAATGCCAATTAAAATCGGAAAATAAAATTTCTTAACGTTGGGAAAATAAATTAATTTTTTTTTGTTGACTGCACCAACCGGTTTAATTATTTGTTGAAGCTTTTGTTAAAGATTTTAAGTTTTCATTTTAATTAATTAAGTTGTAATATTTTTTGCTTATCAAATAATTTTATAATATGTTTGTGTGGTGATACATTTTGTGGTTTTTTTTTGTTTTATTTTTAATTAATAAAGTGATGATTTATAAGTGTGCATACATAATTTGTTTTTATGTGTTGTGATGCGAGTTATAAAAAATTATTTTAAAAGTGGAAAAGCATAGAAAAGTCACTTACAAAAAATATATACAAGGGTGTTTAGTTACGACGATGTTTAAATAAATAAATAAAAAAGTGTTAAAGCTTTTGAATATACATATATTTATTTGGAGGTTTATGACATCCTCTGTGTGGAATTAATATTATGTTATTAATGTTGCAAAATTGCCGTCCCTATTAAAAAATATACTCTTGGTTTTGTGTATTATACTTGTGTGTTAATTAATAGTGTTGAAATGAGAAAATATAATTAAATATGTGTTTTAAATGTAAAAGAAAATGTTATTAATGTGAGTGGTGGAATTCTTTTAAAAAATAATTTAATTTGTTTGGAGCTTGCTTTGAAAGGTTAGATATTTAAATTTATTAAAATTAGGCTTATTAAATAAATGAAAAAAAAAAATATATTTTGATAAAATTTTCTGGAGATATTGGCGAAAAAAACTTGATGAATAGAATTATACAATTTTGAATTGTATTTGCAGATTGTGGTTTTCGTTTTGAGGTTTTTTTTTGGGAATTGTGTTTATCTTTATTTGTAAAGGAGGGTATAAGATTAAGAGAGTTTTTATGTTATTTAGACCCGTAAGTGAGACTGGTGATCCTCGATGTGATTAGGTGTTTTTCAGCCGAATATTATTTGGGTGGATTTACAATTTTAAAATTTTAACTCGATAAAACTTTCTCGTTCCAATCGTTTGATGGCATGTATTAAAACTCATAAAATTAAATAGAGATAACCAAAAAAGAGAAAACTTAGAATTCTAAAAATTCAAAAGCAACTAGAAATTATGAAATTTTGCACTATTTTGGTTACAAAAGGGATCTTGGGGTTGTATACTAACTATAACAAAGTCGCTGTTGGTATCAACAGAAAATCACTAATTTAGTTTTTAATAATAAACAATCTGAATTATCAATATATAATTAATAAGCTTTATCCGGGTAAATAAAATAATCGATAATTTCGACACGGCTAATTTAGCATCTTAGATGGTAATTTCGTGCAGCTTTGAAAATTATTTTTCCGTTATCACAAACCAAAAGATCAGAAAGTCAGAAAAACCTTTTTGATGTTATGTTGAGTTTTGTTTGAGGGAAACAGCTAGGAAAGCTTATTAATGATCTTTCTCGTCTACCTATGGTAGAGCAACAGTATAGAGTTGTTTCGCGAATGCTAGAAAATCTGATTACAAACACCCTAATAGTCAATCCTTATGTTAATAGCGCCGACACATTGTGACAAAGTGTCATTACAGCTTTGAAGTTAGGACCAATAGCGACAAAATATCTCTTTACAAATAGTAAAGCGGTTCCTTATTCGTTGTAAAACCCTTTAATAAAACCATTTAATTGGTTTATTAAATGTCCATAACTATAAACATTTGTTTAACTTATTTTGTGTTATGGGTGATGACTCATTGTGGCATTAAAGGTAATAAGCATCGGCGGAACTACATACCCGCAAAACCCCGCAGCCGCGGGGGGGGGGGGGCCAAAGCGATAAGGGCCGTTCAAGATTTTTTCTTTAATAAAATCGTTTTTTAAATGTACATTAAAATTATAAGTATGTATAAAAACATTAATATTTATTTAATGACATGCAAAATTACATGCAAAATAAGTGCCGTTTATTACTTTGAAACATTTTCGCCAATAATCTGCGTGGGGGCCCAAAATATGAAGCAAAATATGTGCTGTTTACTGCTTTGATACATTTTCGCCAATAATCTGCCGGGGAGCCCAAAATATGAAGTTTCGCCACTGGTATTAAGGTCGTAAATAGCGATCATACCATAAGGAAGCTACAAAAAATTCTCTGAAGAATTTAAGGCTATAGTGGTTCACGGTTCACTCTTTATTAAAGCTCTCCTCTCCCTCAAACACAAGAATTCTTTAACAACTTTACTTTCTTTCTTTAATATTACTAATTTTGTACCTATGTTATTTTGTCAAAAAGAAGTTTCTTATTTCGAAAATGCTAAATGCAAACTGCAGTTTTCAAATAAAGCTCCTTTCTGATCGCTCGCAGGTATTTTAATTTCTTGATAAATGAAATGCTGCAACGAAGAAGCAAGAGACGCAACAACTACTAGGATAAGGTCAAGTAACATTTCCTATGGTTAATACAAATTTGGTTAATAAAAACTTTGGGTGACCGCATGGAAACATGGTGATGCTGGAATGAAATCTCGCCACAGTGGAGATACAAAAAAAAAATATTAATAATTAATTAGGTTCGTTACAGCTTTTCAGGATTTGTGGCCCTAATAGTTAAAGCTGTGTACATATATTAGAAGATTACATTGTTTTGCGCTTTAACAATATGTCATAAAAATTGCATAGGTAGCTAAAACCGGGTCGGGTCTCTAAAATTAACATTATTTTTCTATTCTTCGGTCTTGTTATATGTAAAAGGGTGTACGATGGACTCGAAATATTCCGGGTATTTTCCTTAGTCTTGGTCGTACATCTCAATCAATCAATCAAACGAAATGCTGTATTTCGTTATTTATTCATGTAGAGTTAATAATTTCAGAATTCAGTACAATTTTTTAATTTCAATAAGAATAGTTCTGGCTCCAATTGAGTCCTAGGTCTGAAAATTTTATACGGGGCGTTTTAATTATGGCAGATCAATCATTTTAATTTTTAAAGGCATCGGTTTGCAATTGGTTGCTTAATGTCAACATACATACATAACCGGCGTATATTACACTACCAAAAGCGAAATAAAGGAAAGGAATTGTTCGTGTAAGGGTTCCGGCCAAAATCAGGCATAAGTTCATAAAGATCAGATAAGCATATACCGTTAAAGTACTTTAAGAATACACTTGTGGTGATGAAATGTGGTGCTTCATTCCGGCGATGTGATAGGGAATAAAGGGAGGAAGAGAGGCTTTTATTCGAAATCAACCGGCATGCCTTCTTTGAAACCGATCAAAAGGTTTTACAAGTTTTATATATGTAATGCCAGACATTTTTCTCAGTACCACGATATCTGGAGGTTCTTGTACAAATAGTTCCTCAGAAGTTGCTGCTGAATTTTCTTCTTTACTGCCCCTATTTGTTTGGCTGTAGATCGATTTTGATAAAGTAGATTGTCCTTTCTAGTTCAAATTTATGATTTATTGGTTCCAAACCTCAAGGAGAGTTAGAGCCTTTTGCGGTATGGTACAAAGTTAAACAAAGAAGGCGACCCCTAAAAATTGTTTCATTAAACATAATTGATTTATATAATTAAACTGTTAAAGCTAGCCGAAAGTGAGAAGTCGATAATGCAGAACCCTGTTAATGTCTGCCGAAAGCAAAATATCGGTACTGCTGACTGTGTTATCCCAGCCGAAATTAAAAAAATTAAACCGTAATCAGTCCAGCATGAAAATCATTGAAGAGTTTTGTGGAAAATTCGCGAAACCTAAATGTTTTTTAAAATTAGTCTAAAATCAGCCTCTAGCTAGAGTGATACATATGTCTGGAGATGGATTGTTTTGATGTGCTTTATCAAAAGCTATATAGTAGGAAAAAATCCAGTTCAAGTTTCCCGTGGGAAATGGTAATAGGACAGTTCCTGCGATCATTTCCTCGCGCACATTTAATCGCGCACATTTCCTCGCACATATTTCCTCGCGGGAATATTTTCTCGCGGGAACATTTTCTCACGAGACATAAGGGAGCGTTTCCAGACTTTATAATTTTTAAATTTCCTTTTTCCAGAATTTATAGCGACTTTAAATCCCCATTTTCCAGAATTTATAATTTTTGTTTATTTTTGTGCGCGAGGAAATATCCTGAAATCATTCATAGTAAAAATGGTGTTTTTTAGCTTCAAGTTAACAACAATATACAAGAAGGCTACGTTGGTATTAAGTAAATATTATTTGCAGAAATATTAAAATTAACTGACGCTAGGAAAAAAAATGATTTCCCATAAGTTTTATGTGTCTAACTATGGAAATTTTGGTTTTTTGCTCATTTCTAATTCCCTTATAAAAGTTTTGGTTTTTAGACTGTGGCTTTGAATAATCAGGGTTGCTTTGGTATTATGTCTGGAAATGGATTGCTGTAATGTAATTTCTCCATAGCTAAAATTCAGTTCAAGATTCTCGTGGGAAATCTGGAAAATTTGGTAAAGTTTTCAGTCGAAAGTAAAATAATGATAGCGCAGATTATGTTATCCCCAAGAAAATTTCTTTATCCGACCGCGTTAAAACTTCATTATTATTCTTCATATATGGATTTCACAACTTTCCACGGCTTAATAATTTCATCCTGTTTACTCTAGATAGACTCTTTGCATAATTAAAAAAATTCGCTTATTTCTTAGAATTTGGAGAAAATCACCATAAAAACCAAATGACCCTTGTCAGTCTTCAAAACTTACAATTTGGAATTGGCACATAAAAGTCGTTTTACTTTGTGAGCTTGTCGAATTTGTAGTATTTCGTTCTTAGTGCAAAATTGATTGGTACATAGTTATTGTTAAATTTAAAATTTGTCACTCTATTTACAAGTCTGTTCCTAATGCTGATCTGTAATGTCTATTAATCAGTTACAATTTTAGGATACAGAATAAAATCATTCCTGGAATGTAAACAAAATGTTTTATCTAACTTAAAGGTTTTTAAAACGTCCTGAGGACAACCTCCCAAACCTGTTAAATCTATCCTCCTTTTCTCTTCATTAATATTTCGTGTATATATATTTCGTAAGCTGCACAGATCAATTTTGAAAACTTTCCGGTTTAATCTAAGGTGGAACAGCATATACCGAAGGATGAATGGTTGATAGGTTATTCAGTTCAAAGTATGCAGAATCTGGATACCAGGCACCCTTCAGTTTTATTGAGCCTTCCTGAAGTAAAGCTGAGTGACCTACAGGCGATTTTCCATTCCCAGCAACTCGTAACTATACGGAAATACGGGAGGGTACCAATGCTACCGTCTTTCAAGTTGAAGAACATGCTTTAATAAACGGTGCTGGTCGGCAGAATTATTAGGTTCATTAAGAGCCTGAATATTGACTGGACGAATAATTAAGCAGGGTCCAAGCACAAAGGATCTTTTAGGTTGCAGTAAGAGGTGACTTACCGCCCACATGGCCATCCACAATAATAATAATCATTTTACATTACTCATTTTCAGGAAGCGCCATGTTTTAATATGCTTTAGTTTGTACAGGGCGTTTATTTGTGAATTCGATTCGTACGTATTCGACTCTTTGAAGTGTTGGATTTTTATTTGAATAGAATCAAATTCATTCGTTTCTTATTTAACTCAAATACGAAACTTATACTTCGAAGAGGAGATGAGATCGATCTTAATTGTTCTGCAAGTCATAAATTATTTATCATACAAGTAATTTCTATTTTTACTACCTACACAAAGAATATTTGCCGCGGAATAATATTTCTGGTTATCAAATATTTGTAAGTCGTCTACGGAACTTCTTTAGGGGATTATTTCGGTTCTTGTTTAATTGGTTAGTTCATTTCCGTAATTAGCATCTTTTTACACTTGAACTGATAAGGAATGTAGTTCTACTTAATTAGAGTTTTAGGGTTGAATTCAAAGTTATGTTAGGGGTAAATTTACGGATTAAGTTGGAGTTAAATAGGGGTTGGATTAGTGTTTAGTAAGCAGTTGGCCAATTTTTTTTAAATGCTGATTGCGTTCCATTTTCGGGTTGAATTAGGAGTGATTGGATTAGGTTTAAGTGAGGAGTTAAGCGATTTCTATATAAGCTGGTTTGAGGTTGAGTTGGGCGTTGAGTTGAGGATTAAGTTGGGTTTCATTTGCGGGTTGAGTTGGAGTTGAGTTGGGATTGGGTGAGGGTTCAGTGAGCAGTTGGGAATTTATTTGTGGGTTGAATTGTCGGTTGAATTACAGTTAGTTTGGGTTGGGTTCATGTATGCATGTAGTTTTCAAGACCATATTTATTTGGGAGTTGTGATGGGCATGAGTTTGGGATTGATTGAAGGGCTGGATTGCAAGGCAAGTTAACGCTGATTTAGGGTTGGAGTTGGGCTTAAGTTTAGTCGAAGTCAGCAGCTAAGTTGGGAATTTATTTGAGGTTGTGTTGATGGTTGAGTTGGAAGTCAGCTTTAGTTATTTTGTGTTGAGTTCATGTACGAATGTAGTTCTCGAGACGTGTTGATTTGGGAATTGAGTTGGACAGGTCCATCCAATTGTCATAGAGAATGGTTTAAAGCCGCCTTTTGGATTTAAATTGTACAATCAGCCATTTTAGTAAACAAATTGCAGAATATTTCTCATTTTAATTTTCAAATACCAATTACGTGAATTTTATAGTGTTAACTATTCCCATTATCAAATCGATTTTGGTATTAGCATTTTTACAAATTCTTTTTATAATAACGGGATTAGCTAACCTTTTAAAACTCACGTGGTAGGTATTTCAAAATTACTTTCTACTCTAGATGTACATAATGAGGTATACGAAATTCCTTTATTGGCGATGTTTTATAGTTCTGGGAAATATTAGAAATGCTTTGCAATTTATAGATTGATTAGTTAGATTTGATAAATCTCACACGTTAACGTTCAAGTCGTAAATTTGAACTAGTGTCGGATTTATTTTATGTGCTATGCTAATCACTAGATAACTTGGCTAGTCGTTAGGATAGATACTCTTTTTGTTTTATTGTTTGACTGACGAGCAGTTTACCACTGATGGGGCCAGACTAGTTGAGAGATAAAACGATGTTGAATGGTGTCTAGTTTTAGTAACAGTAACTTTATTATATGAATTTTACAATTTATATACAATATTAATAATATGCTTACTTAAGCATTCAATAAAATGCAATTTATACACATCTAAATATGATGTACAATAGAAATGTGTCTAGTAATAGAAAAAATAGATGATAAATGCGGAGGTGTTTACATTCCTATGTGTTCTTATCTATGTTTAAACTTGTGATTGAACATACTGCGGGGCCAACAAATTCAAAGATCGTGGCCGTGGTATCTGTGGTTGTTGCATTGGCCTGTCCATGACTGCTGGCTGTTGACGGGTTCTACACCGGTAAATACACACAAGACTCATTGCCAACCCGAGACGAGAGTAAGTAACGCGTAGATTGACACATAATAATGAATATGATGTCTGTAATTTGATGTATCAATGACGTCCGGCAACTTTGCTTCGTTGCTTTTCTGCAGCATGATGGATTTTTATTGTTCTGCAATCTCCTTGGTGAAGCTGTCGGCCGTTTCCTTTGCTTGAGTTTTTGTTGGGATAGGTAATTGTGGTGTTGATGGTTTTTCCTCGCCATAGTGAATTTTGAGTGACTTGATTATTGAAGAGTTGGTCCGGTGTGATTTTTCCTCAATGGCTGTTAACTGGAACTCGTCATGTTTTAAGATACATGTACCATCGTGTTTACCTCACGATTACAGATTAGGTTGATGGTTTGAGGTTTGCTCACTGTGAATGTCCATATTGATTGACGCCTATCTGGGTCTAATAGATCTGCCTTTTTATGGTGGTTATAGTGCAGTTTGCGCGATTCCGGCTCACGTGCTTCAACAGATTTACTTCATATTTTGACTGTTGAGATTGTGTGGTATAAATCATTGTGTTTTAGTTCGATGCATCGTTGTAGATCTCGCCTCGTTGAACTACTAACAGGGCTGGATGAAAATGGCCTTGATGAGAGCTAAAGATGGCGTCGAGAATGATTCTCTGCTTTTCTGCTATCCGCCTCATGACCAACATTATTTGGATCGTGAAAGTTGTGAGAGTCTGTACTCTGTTATAATGATCACTGTCTGCAGCTTCACTGGCGATTCTTTTGTCGAGATACAGGAATTGTTTGGCGATAGCTCGGAAATTCTTGTCGTTGACTTCCTTTCCGTGTTTGAATATAATTTTGGTTGCAGCTATGATCGATATTTGGTTCTTGATGAGTTTTAATAAATGTTCTTCATTAGTTTATGCCTTCTCAAGCTGTAGTTCTATGTGAGAAGCATCTCTTTAAGCGTCCCCCAATTTGTATCCTATCGTATTGCCAATGTCCCACTTTCTTCGTATGAGGTTCCATCGCAATGCAATTAAATTGACAGTTCCGGCATTTTGATAGTAAATTCCTGCATCGGATGGCAGCGGCTTCCTGCATCGGATGGCAGCGGCACTATTGTGATTAGCGTTGAAACCGGGGTGAAGAGCACTTGTGTTTTACTTGTCGACTCGGATGTTGCCTTCGATGCAATGTTGGAGAACCATTGTCTAAAATTGGTTTCTGGATTGGTAATTGTAACTACTTTGTGATTGGTCTCTTGATGCTAGGGTTATCGGCGGTTTTTAACGTTGCGACGCGTGTGAGCCACAGCTCGTCTAGGATTAAAACGATCTTCCCTTGCTCTAAGTTTATCCTCTCTTGATGCCATTTCGGACGTTGTTGCAGGCGATGTAAGTATACTCTGACACCCATTTCTGCCAGAAGTGAGTTCGCATGTTCTGTACCTACTACCTTCCATCGCGACACGAAGTTTTATTTTGTCCTAAACGCTCTTTTTCCGGTGGGGCCTCTAGCGCATTCCCAATTAAAAAATACCCCGGTGTTAGTACCTGCAGTGATTTCGGATCCTCGTTTAATGGCCACAATGGCCTGGAATTGGAATTTAGACATGCTGCTATTTGGTATAATAAGGTGCTCATTTCCTCATAAGGTGAGCTTTGTATCCCCTACACATTTCTTCAGATGAATTTTGATGGATTTCACGCCTGCTTCCTAATTGATGGTGGGATAAAATGCCAATTTATTGGCTCTAATAGTTTACTGGTACCTACAAAGTTGGTCCCGTTGTCGCTGTACATATGGGCGACATTTCCCAGCCGGGCAGTAAACCTTCGGAAGGCGCTGACGAATCCTTCTGCTATCAGATCGGATGATATTTCGATGTGGATAGCCTTGGTGGTCAGACAAATAAAGATGCAAATATAACCCTTGTAAGACTTGTTTCCCCGACCTTTACTCATCGAGATTTAGGTAGACTCCCCATCAGTTGTTCTGACATTTTGTTTTTAAACCGACGACATCGTATGCACTGGATGGTTATGGTGTTTTACTGCTTGCATTCCCTTGATGATCCAATACCACTTCCGGATATGCGCTAGTGTTGATGCATTACTTCCGTGTAATGTTTCCTGGTGACCCCAATCCAAAATTAACTTGGTGAGTTGTCCGTTATATGGTAGAATCATCGGATGATGATGGGTTTATCGAAGAACGAATGCAATGACCGTAGGCTGCTATATTTGAGGACGGCTTTTGTTTTCTGCAGTGTGGAGTGATCTTCTTGGAATTCCGTCAGTTGTACTATACTTGCAGTTGTATGACACTCCGCTGCTTTGTTCGCCATCTCAATAGTTGGATCGTTACTCTTATGAGGCGTTTCAGAGACGACTGGCGGTTGATTAAGTTTTGAATTGATGATAATGCCTCTATTCTTTGGACATGTGTTCCGACCGTTGTTTTTTTTCCTCCGATGTTTCGAAGAATGCTTCTTCATGGTTTGTTTCCATATTCATCAAAAAGATTGGCCCGGTCCACCAGCTCTCGTTGGATGTTAATTTTTTCGATGTCACGCCACAAGATGCACAATCAGCTGGGTTATCTTCGGATCGGACATGTTTTCATGAGTGTATACTTGTGTTGGTCTGGATCTCTGTTACTCGATTTGCTACAAATGACTTCCAGGTTGATGCCGGTTTTCGTATCCGTGCTAATGTGATCAATGAATCAGACCACAAGGTCAGGGTACTTATATCCACGTCTAGTACCTTTATCACTTGTTGAATTAGTCGGCTTAGCAGGACTGCGCCACATAGCTCTAAATGGGGGATGGTTAACTTTGCTTTTAGGGGGCGACCTTCGATTTTCCTGCTAGAAAACGCACCACTATTAGGCCGTTGGTTATTGTTACTACCGCCGCATATGCCTGTTCTGAGTCGTCACAGAATCCATGGAGTTCAACACGGTTGTCTTTGTTGTAGTGAATATATCGAGGTGTACGAATGAGTTGAGTAGCTTTCAGTTCTAATTCTATCTGATCCCATTTGTCCGCAAACTGCGTTGGAAGCGTGTCGTCCCAACTTAACTTCATACTCCATAAGGTCTGATACATTATCTTACAGCTGACTATTAGTGGTGCCAGCCATCCTAATGGGTCAACAATTCCTGACATTTCGGACAGAAATTGACGTTTTGTAAATCCGCCGTTGTTGGGTGGTATAAATTCACGTGAAATACAAAATCGACTTTTGTCGGGTTATAATGTATTCCGAAGGTTTTAACTAACTGTTGATCTATAAAGATGAGGTTGCCTATGAGGAACTTCTCCTGATGTATTCCCTTTAAAATGTCTGCGTGGTTACTAACCCATTTCCCTAATTCCATTCCGCCCTTACGAAGTAGTTGGATTAATTGAGATTGCAAATGTTGAGCCTCCTCTACCGAATCTGCACCGGTTAGTACATCGTCCACATATAGAAATCATTTTTGATAATGTGACTGGCTTCGGCATGGTTATTGATTTGCTCTCTTCATGTGACCCATGCTGAGGTAGTCTGTCATAAATTTGATGTACAAATCTCTTAGGTCTCTATTAGAAACCAATTTCTTCTCGAGCCGTAGAAAACGTTGTAGTTCTCGTTGCTTGGAACACCCTAGTTGATCCAATTGATTTTCCCTGAATGGTAGTCGTACCATGGGTCGTCCATCTGGATCTTGTTTGGTGGTCGCTTGAAAGATGGTTTGGCAAATGATGCCTTCAGCAGATTCCACGATGTTATTGCTCTGGGTTTCTTCCAATTCCCAAAATCGGTTCATATTCGCTTCCACCTTGGTCCCGCTATGGACCTTCACTACGTGAAGCTGTGTTGCGATTTCTGTTGGCCCTGAAATGACCCTGAAGCTGGTCTTAATGGCGCTTGGCTTTCCCCGTTTTACTTGGTTACAGATGAAATCTCCATAAACGTCGGCTACCAATGAAAGGTCAATCGGGGCAGGGGTGTCGAACCTCGGGTCAAGCCGTCGCAACCTGTATATTATGCAAAGGTCGGTTGCTAGATCTCGCCTGCAGATTGTCAATGCCACTTCGTAGTTTTCCTCGATTGAGGATAAATAACCGATAAGTCTTGCCGGGTACTTTTGCACATGTGATTTCAAATACCACATCTTCTTGGTTTTTGAAAGTGTGCTTTGATATATGACCTTATTGAATATGTCCTTAAATGACGGCCATTTCTCATTTTCGCCGTAGAACACGGAAACTTAGTAGCATGTTGGTGGATTCCACAGAGTTTGGATGGATGGCCGTTACTCAGCAGTTGATGTAATTTGAGTAATGTAGATTCTGCATGCTGCGTGATGGATCCGTAATAATCGTCTACGAAATACTTTGCGGTTTGATCCCCTTCCTCGATGTTTATGAGGATAGTCCGATGTTGTTGATCAATCACCGTTAAGTCTTTATTGATCTGTTCGATCTTCATCGTGGTGTAGTTCTGGGAACAATTGCCTGCATCCCATGCTCCTTCGATGGAACCCAGCCCTTGGTATAGAAGACGCATGTTGATGTCTTGTTCATGAAGAAGAGCTGGGTTTGCGTCATCTTTCCTTGGATCTCTGGATGTTTTTATTAAAGGTGGCACATTATCCTTGCTCTGGCTGGTTATGGATTTGCTCACCATCGGCTTAGTACTGCCTGCAGATGTTGTTGATTGGATAGTGCTCAAATCGCCTGAATTCATAACGTTGTCGGAGGTGGAACTTGTTGACGGATCTTTCTTGCTGCCCGTTTTACCCTCACCCTTTGATGGATTTATTGAGGGGGGCATAAGAAAATCTCTGCACCCATCGTTGAATCGATCGTATGCCTGCTGAACCTGTTTTCGCTTAGTGAGATGCGAATGACCCTTGCAAAATGCTGCGTACCGCGTGTTTACAGCTTGTTGATAGCACATATATAGATTCCTATATATGTGTTCTTATCTATGTTTAAACTTGTGATTCAAAAAGATTTGTTGATTCAGAATGTCAGAATCGCACCAAACTACAATTGCGGCCTGAACAATTTAAATTCAAAAGGCGGCTTTAAACTATTTTTTTGATAACTGGATGTATCCGTAAAGTTGGTTTGAAATGTTGTTTTATGAGAATAAGAAATGGTTAAAATTTTTGTGGAAATGTATGAAATCGTGTAATAAACGAATAAAACTACTTTAAAAAGCAAATTAAGATAGCAAATATTCATAAATTCGTTTTGAATATCATTTCACTGCCACACAGAGATAATTATTTTTCTTTGTAATTGAAATAATGTTTTAGCTAGGATAATTTTTTTTTAAACTGCAACTTTGGCTACCGTGAACAGAAAGTTTTAATGGAAACATTAAAAACATGTTCCGCTTTGAAAATGGTATCATCATCGTGATAAGGAGATTTTTTATTTTAATTTTATGGATATTCATAGGCACACAACTTTGAATATATTATGGTATGCCATGTTAATAATTGAGAGTTTATATGTGATGGTGGGTGATTATTAGCAGAATACATTTTATTTTTTTTAAATACCTTCAACAGTATTAGATAAGGGTTGGATGTAATTACAATAATATTTTCAAACATCAACGGAAGACAGTGATACGATGGATCCAACTTTTCCATGAATGTTCTATTTGTTTTCTAAAATTAAACTGCTAGACGAACAATTATTTATTATTTGAGGAATGTCAGCATCAGCACTAATATAAAAATTCGCTAAACTGTTTTTGAATTTTCTGATTGAATTGTTAGAGATTTTTTAGAGAAATCATCGAACAATTGTAGGGAGTCATTTACATTAATATTTTATTTGAAATATTTTTTAAAACGACAAAATCGGTCAAGTCGTACCAAAAATTATTTATTTTGTTATTTTTTGTAAAACTGTTTCATAGAAAAATAAAATTCCAAAATTAAGATGTGAGTATAGTTCTATTAAACATAATGACGTGTCTTTAGCTTGCACACCAAACTCAATTGTTTTAAATTGACTTATAAAAGTAGTGATTTTAAAATACACAACAGAACTATTTATGCTGTGCAGAAAAGGGTTAAAAAATGAAATCATCGCTACATCTAAAAAAAAATAACAAAATACCAACAAATTATACCGCTCACATTCACATTAATTGATTAGAATTTAGAACGGTTTAAGTAAAGCAACGACAGCACGGAAAACGAATTAATGGATTCAATTTTGTGAATGAATGACTTAATTTAAAGATCTATTAGCTAATCTCCATATGAGTACTCGCATGTCTTCTATTATACGAGTAAATATGTATATACTGTATGTACATGAATGATTCAATTGTCTGGAAATAATAAATAATAAAATCATTTGGGTTTGAGTTTTATTATTTTGATGAGGAAAACGAATAAAGTTTCTTGTTATAGAATGCAATTACGCTTGGAAATCACTGCATTATAGCTTCTTAGTAGATTAAAAGTATAGTACCCGTTTATGTCATTCAGTTTGAATTATTTTTAAACAACTTAATTATTTGTTTTTTTTTTCAAAATGTTAAACGGCAACGCTTAGCAATGCTTCCTTTTTTTCGTCGTCGTTTTATTATCGTCGAGCGAGAGTAGTGAAATTTTAATTCTCAAAATCTTACTTTTTGACGAATCTTGCTTTCTTTGAAATCATGATTTTAAATGATTCTCCTTCACAAAAAGGGGCGGCCCACTTAATTTCATTTTATAATACCCAATCACATGATACGCTCCCATTAAATTTCTTTTTCACCAAAAGGGGCTGCCCGACGATGTTATAAAGTAAGATTTAGTACCCAATCCCTTTATATCACACATTATCGAAAGCCTTCGAAATGTCAAGTGCTTTAACTTGAGCCTCTGTTAAATAGCTCTTTTACAGTGCACCATGGTATTTGCACCAGGGGTAATTGAAAGATAAGTACGATCCTACTAACTGTGTTCTTGTATTTTATGCTCATTATGCTGTATATATCCGCCAAGTTGTTGAGATTATTTCTTTCTGGAAATTGATTATCTAGTTGGCTTTGACTTTCGAGTCAGGCAGACGTAA
Source organism: Tipula helvola (assembly GCA_963556165.1). Taxonomy (NCBI): domain Eukaryota; kingdom Metazoa; phylum Arthropoda; class Insecta; order Diptera; family Tipulidae; genus Tipula; species Tipula helvola. Next base: position 270,670,189 of record OY744482.1, read on the forward strand.
TTTTTATTTTTTATTTTTCTTTATTCAAAAATAATTAATGGATTTTTTTTTTTTTATTAAATTGAATTTGTGCAAATTGTCGGCAAATATCGGAAAATGTGTTGTGGGTTGCAATTGTAGGAGAGTTTAAAAAATGTATACTGGCGTATATTGAAAGACGATGGCGGTTTAAAAGAGCTGGAAAAATTGTTCTGGCAAGATAAAGGGAATGATCTGGTTTGCGCTTACATGCAAGCTGTGACGTTTAATTGCCAGTTACTTATGCCAGTATTTACGAACGACCTTAAATCGAATAAGAGAGTTCTACACAGATTTATTCGTAGGGCCCCGAAGCCTCACAATGCAGAGTGTTACCACTGGCAGTTGGGTGGTGGATGGGTGATCATGAACGGCAGATTTATTTTTAATTTTTAATATGTTAAACCACTTCATCTTACACAATCTGTTATGAATGAGCTCCTGCTCAAAATAGACTGTGTAAGTATGGGGTGACCTCTAAACAAAATGTATGTAAATAAATAAAATAAAATAAATAAAAATAAAATGGGTTCTAATACGTGGGAAGTAACGGAGGAATTTTACCATGTTAAGAGTGGGTTAGTACATCGATTATTCCATTTTGAGTATCGTATATAGTTCTTTCTTGACAAGCATAATTTGAAACGCAATATTTAGAAACAGCAATTTTGAGAAAGCTGTTTTAAGTGATGGGGCTAATTTAAACATACCACCTCCAGAAAACTTACGAGATCATAAAGTATATCCGTTTTCTATTGTTGGAGACGGATCATTCCCTTTGCTACAGAATCTTATGCATCTACATCCTGAGCGGAATGCTTCAGTGTTTCTCATAGATACAAATGTATTTAACTATCGACTATTTCGTGCTAGAAGGGTAGTCGAAAATGCATTTGGCATATTAGCAAGTAGATGGCAAATTTATCGTAAACCTAATCTAGCGAGTAAAACAACTATATGCTTACTATTATAAAAGTAACGGTGGTACTACATAATTGCCGATTTAGTTGATAGATCTGTTAGTGGAACTTACCGTCCAGGAAGATGGCGTTATGTAATAATTCAAGCATAACTGCAGCCAACTCGAGGGACCAATTTAAATACTATTTTAATGAAGTAGATATACTGCATTGGCAGCATGCCTTATTGTATTAAAAGACTTAATTATTATTTATTAATCTATTTTATTTCATATTCATTACAAAGCAATACATTTACTTAAGCCATTTGAGAAAAGCAAAAAAAAACAACAAAAAAACAAAAAATTACAAATAAAATTATATGAAAACGGAAGAATTGTTTGTCGATCCAACGACAGCCTCGAATTCACCGCAAAAAAAACAAAGTTAGATATTATAAAAAATAGCTGAAAGATAGCAATATTAGTCAGTAAAATACAAGTGTATCAATTGAAATAAATAACAAATCGAATTGCAGCTGTGTTACACAACAATACGATACAGAAAAGAAATGTCTGAGTTTTCAAGTAACAATTTTTTAACTTCTGTTAAAAATGGCTTAGTATAGATAAGCCTTATAA